>VWZY01006111.1:401412-453527 GCA_013399075.1 Chloroceryle aenea | reverse complement strand
CCGGGCGCTCGCTCTGCCCCGAGCGAGTTAGGAAACTCTTTGAGATAGTTCACCCCCCTGCCCCAGACAGCTGAGTGTTTTGCAAACAAATACCTCAAAGCAGAAGTCTCACTTTTTGGATTACCTCCATTGCTGGAGAAAATAATTGACTAATAATTGACTTTAACTGGTAAATTCATTTAAATACTTAGAAAATTTCCTATGTGCTTGGTATGTTGGAAGGAGTCACTAACTGAGGTATGTAAAATGGGAAGAACTTAAATAACAAGTTTCACAGGCCTGTGGGGATATCTGAATTTGCTCCATTCTGCTCTGCTGCATGAAGCTCTGAAGTTTTTACCTTGCCAATACAGCTGAAAACATAGAAAGTGTATTAGACCAGTTATCTCTTGTCAGCTTCTCGATCTGTAACCAGCTTTTCCCACTGTCATTTCTTAGGATATTTTTCAGTCTTAACATTTTCAGCTATCACTTTTTTTTCTTGTCTTTTGGGATACATTCTTAGAAATGAATGACTTCACCCATATTAGGAACTCCTAATTCTTTCTCTTTCCCATTCCTGGATCACCTCACTGCTGCTGCTGTCAATGTTGAGTAATCATGAGTTTTCCTGCAGTCACTTCAGACCACTCACTGTAAAGAGCTTCTATTTGCACTCATCTGATTCTTCAAGGACTTCCTATCCTAATCTGTCAGTGCACACAAGCAAAAGAATAAAAACAATGTATCTGTCTGAATAAGGTTCTTTTTTTGTCATGATAGCGGGTCTGATTCATCCAAAATAACACTAGTTAACTATTGTCCACATTGCTGTTGTAAATGTTTGTTTGTTTGTTTGTATGTGGTTTTTAAATTTTATTTGTCTTTACTGAAGACACAATAAAGCTGAATCACTTAAAATTGCAAACTTCATTTAAAATATGTCACAGCTACTGATGAGAGCTGGGATCTTCTCTGGGATGATCTTCCATGCTGCCTCTCTCGACTAATTATCTGAGTGCTAGTTAATGGGCACAGGTCATGTGCTGCTGTCTATATTTCAGTCTTCATTAACCATCTATGTAAGCTTCATTTTTGACACAGTGATCGGAGGATGACAGTTGCTTGCTTGAGAAGCTCTGAAAAGAGTATCAAATAATGTCATGGCACTGATGTTCTTGAATGTAAAACACCTTTCTCTTAGTGCAGGTGGACTAGAATAAGTTACTACCTTTCTTACAACAAGTGCAAGATGGAAGTCATAAGGTTAGCTCTGTGTGTGAGGTGTTACTTTCTTTCTCTTTCAGATTGTTGTGCTGGGTCTCTTGTTGCTGCAGTTTCATTACTGGAAGAAAGCACTGCTTATGCTGAATGCACCAGAATATGTAATTCAGATGGGCAGGAGGCCTTCTTCAAGTTATGTCGGGGATCAGAGTGTAAAATTTAAGGAGTAAATTTAATGAAGAAGGGAGGAAATGTAATACTGGATCTGACATTTTTATTGTGTACAGTGGAGTAAACACTGTAACTGGTTTTAATAGTAAGATTGGTGGCTGTACAATAGAGTATTTATTTTAAGTTCTCTTGAACCTTGAGGATTTATTTTTCTAATTATATTTTATATTTCAAAAATTAATATTTTGGAAGTGTTGAGTTTTGAGGTTGCTCACAGTTTTTTATTTATTCCCTATTGTTTGTCTTTGTACCACTTTTCTGGCATTAGAATCCAATTCAGTAAGGTGATTTCCATCTCTCCTGCCGGAAGAGGGAACAATGGCACGCCCTTCTCTTAGCATGCCTGGGGCAAACCCACAGCAAATTGTTTTCCAGCTTTGTACTTCACTCTTACAGGGTTCATCAGTAGTATTGATGGCCATATTCATTTGGCGTTCCTGTCTTTATCACTTTGCAGCGGCCATCATGCAGGAAGGAGGTTTAGCTTTGTCTGGAATTGTGGCTTGTTTCCTGTCATACGGGGCCAATTTATTTCAAAGTCTTTCCAAGTCAGTAGAGCAAGCTAAATCCAGATGAGGTAGGGCCAATTTTTTATAATGATTAGTTGTTGATTTCACAAAATGGACACAGTTTGAAGAAGAGGCAGTCCTGGTCCCACAGGTCATCCATTCTTATGGAATTTGATGTTAAAACTGAGGTGTGAACCAGCTTGTGTTTAGGTCTGGAAGCAACAGAGTACATGCATGCCCTCTGAATACTCTTTTCTCCTTGCTTAGGCTTGTACCAGACATGTTTCACACTACCCTGCTATGCAGGTGGAATCTCATATGTTGAAACATCAAATATGGATGATCTCCTACTCTTTTTACTTTTGGCCTGAGAACTGTTAACTTGCAGGGTTAACAAGCATTTCTGTTCAGCCTTTGTGAAGCGTTTCTTGGTTCTTGCTGAAATTCCAATGGTGCCTGTGTGTCTGTACAGAGGACTTGTTTGGAGCAGCCTGTTCTTTTCTTCTGTTAATTCTTTTGGTATTGCCTGCAATCATCCCAGATGTATAGATACTGAGGGCTCTAGCAGAGCAACCTGATAACCTCAGATGTTTAAATGACTTCTGCTGCAGTACTTCGAAGATAGTACACCACCAGGGTTAATGATGACCTGGTGATCTACCAGGTGTTAGATTAAAAAAAAAATAATTAAATTTGCTTTAAAAAACTTAATACACATGAAATATCAACTATCAAGTGATTTTAATTAGAAAGGGCCAGATTAAAAACCCATAAATTCCTTACTATTAATTTTTCTGTCTCTCACTACATAGCATGAACCTTATCAACTCTATACTTCTCTTCCACTTTTCAGCTAGCTTGTGTCTATATTCAGCTCCATATTTGCAAACTTGTGAACTTACAGTAGTTTCACTTCCTGCACAGTTTCTGTTGTCCCAGGCTGGTGTGCGGTACATTCGCCTGCTTAGCTGACGTCATGTTGTGAAACTTTCCTCTCTCAGAAGCTGTGCCCCGGGGAGTGGGAAAGATATGTCATAATGCCATGAAGGGGGGTTGGAACCCACCCGCATCTCTAAAATGGTCATTTCTCAGAACCTGAGTGGTTATCTTCTCCTCTGAAAAAGGTGGAACCTGGGCTGTATTTGTATTCTTTTTTTACTTATTTTTTAATGGAAAACTGTTGACTAATGACACTTGCTGAAGGAGTAACTTTGCATACATTCTACCTTTGCTGTACCTTTTCCAGACAGGAAAAAAATTGTCCCAACATTAACTGCATGTCTCTGTGAGCCTTAGCAGTTCTGATCTGACAGAAAGATGGGGTCTGGAAAAACAATTCTCCGCAGTATTTACTTGAGCCTTCCTTCTGTCCACACAAACCAAAATGTCAGTGTAGACATTGGGTAGTTATACCACCCATGGATTTATGAACTTGCATAAACATCTTGTTATTAAAATGTTAAATATTTACACTGAGATTCTACAGCCTTCTGGACTCTTGTGAGATTATTTCTCATCACTGAGGTTGGGATTTTTAAGTTGAGAATATTTTAAGGCTGACTTTTTAACCTAAAACTGCTTCAGTGCTTTTCTAATCAATGGTTACAGATTAATTTATGCAATATCAGGATTTAAGTGTTGCTTAATCCTTCTATAGTCCTAGCAAAGATGACCATTTGAGTAAGATTATGTAGCTTTGAAAAAAAGCAGTTTAAAATAGGACATTGAAGCAAAAATAAGTAGAGCTCAGGGGGCTGACTTTTGCTGGTATCTCCACATTTGGATTCTGCAATGACAGGGCATATTTCTGTGTAGAGCTCCTAGGAAATCAAAACTTGTGCTGATTGTTCCTCTTAAGGACCAAGTATAATTTCCCCTAAGTGAGACTCCTATTGTTTTTGTTGAGACTTAATTCTGTTTAACTGTATATACATGTAACAAAACATGCCCTTGGCTTGCCAAACATTATCCCCTTGGCAATCACATGGCAAACACTGTGCTGAAGATTAAAAGAGTCTGTGCTTTAAACAACACTTTCCATGCTTGATCCAATATTTCCCTTTTAATTATGTGGAGAACTGGCACTGTTAAGTGGAGACAAAAAAAAAAATGTTGTGAAAATGTGCAGATTTTCTGAGTAGAAGTATTTTTTCAAAACAGTAGTGGAGTAGAAATGGTGGGTGGTGGGACATAATAAACAACCACGTATACCTGATGGAAGGACTGGCTCCCAGGTGGGACCTGGAGGAGCTGCAGAGTCCAGACATCACTCACTGAGAAACACAATGCCAGTTATCTTTTTAAAGCAATGGACCCAGTCAGTGTGGAGAGGGAAATCATGTGATGAGGCAGTTTGTGCCCGGGAGGCAAATTATAGTTCCGTTTGTCTGCAGTGGGTCTTTTAATTTTAATATTTTTAGCACAATTTTAATTCATACAAAGATCAAGCTAACCCTATCATTTTCCTCTCTTAGAAGTTTGGAGGGAGGTAAAAGAAGGATTAAGTAATGACCCAGGAATTTTATAGTGAACACGGATGTTGGCTCTCTGTTGCTGTATCTACATCATCCATCTCAACATACAGTAGCTATGGGAACAGAACTATTGGACCTTGCAAAAGAAATGCAGACATTTCACTGCTGGTTTGCCATTTGTCAGAGTCCTTTTGTCAGAAGTCTGAACATAATTTCCATTCTGGTCTTGGCTTGTTCAAGCCTTAAACTCTTCACTGTGACATCTCCTTCCTATAGAGTCAGTCTCAAGGCAAATAGGTCTCTTTTCTCCATATTCTTACAGGTCTTTGTATGAAATTTTCCTTTTTTTTTTTAATGTTTTATTGGGGTTTCTTCCTCCTTGACTGAGCAAGGACACCAAGTAAAACATAGCTGCACACAACAGGAAAATAAATGGGCACGGAATAGGCTCTCTAGCAGCACAAATACTTCACTGCTTAGGAAACACTTGTGGTTGGGCAGTTTAGTCACAGAATCAGGCGGGTGAGCGCAAATGCTATGTTTATCTTGTATCTTAGGGAATATGGTGGTGGTGAGCAATTTAAAAACAAAGGATAGAATAGCTTATTAAAATAAGTAGCAACAATAAACTTACTGTGTTTCAGCAAATGTAGCAATCAGCTGCAAGGCATAAGGTGCATTAAGCAGCTAATCCAAGAAGAAGCTTTGTAGACAGGGATTGCTCATACTTATTAAAGCCTATATATGTGTGTATGTATACATGTATATATGTATGCAAATTGTTAAAAAGAATGTAAAAGAATATAGATATAAATGAAAGTTGCAATTTCATTCTGATATACACATCATTCTGATATACGCTGCAAGATTCTTGTCCTTTCCTGGATGAAGAACTGACAAAATTAAGTATATGTATATTATGCTACTTGAGCACTATTAAACACTGGGGCCTTTGGGGAGGAACGGGAATACCATAAATATTGCTTTTTCAGAAAGCTACAGGGAAAGAAACAGGGCAGTTGAAGTAAGATACTTATGCTGATGAAATTAATGTTCACAGTATGACTCTGTCAGAACTTGGCTTAATACATTATAAGCAATTTTCAAAAAAGAAATGGTATATTCAAGATAAAGGCATCCACAGTTCCTGGTTTCTGAGAGCAGAGTATAGTTGAGTTTGAATCTCAGGAACTTGATCCGGGCTTACAATTTTTGGCTTCAAATCAAACCAGTAACATCCTACTTCCTAGGAGATGAACTAAAATAAATCATCTGTGAAGCCTGATTCTGCTTCTTGCTTCTGTCTGTTCTACAGCAAGTAAGATTTCTTATTAAAATCACCATGGATACATGATCCTTATAATCCTGTGAGTCTTTTTCTGATTGTCTGCTTAGCTGCAGAAAGTTAACTAATGCTGTGCCTAAGAGAAATGAGCTGCTGCCCCACTTCCAAAACCCCAAATCAAAGCAGCTCACTTTGGAATCAACTGCAGGCATTTTGACCCAGTTCTGCCATGGCAGGTGCAGTCAACAGTGCTTCACATCCATCCCAGTGGGATACAGGGTGTGTGCTCTGTGCTGTGTGGAATTTTGCAGTAGCAGAGGTATAAAACATGGTGCGGGAAGTTGCTTAGGCATCTTTGGAAATACTGGAGTAGCAGTTCAGAATCAACTGCCCTGACACGGAGCTCTTTTGCAGAGGCCTATGGATGCTTCAGGAAAAAAAAAGGCCTTTATTCAGCAACCAGTATAATTGCTATGGACCATTTGATTATTACTGGTAAACTGGTAAAATCAGTACTCTGATTTGTATCAGCATGTAGTGCTGTGAAAATATGAATATGTAGTCTCTGATTTTCTACCCTGTTGCTTATAGACATGAATTCAACTCCCTTACACTTGGTGACATAAAGTACATTGGGCATTGCAGACGTCATGGAGAACATCTCCTGGGCTGTCCACAGCTGGCTGCTGGACAGGCAATGGACAGAGAGGAAGGACAAGGATTGAGGATCTTGATTTAAGTAATGAGAGCATTATTTGGTACATCACCATATTGCCATCATTACCTTCTACCGATATGGGCTTTCAGTAAAAGACAGCACAAATGACTTACTCTGTATGTGTCTTTTCTGGGTTCCTCCTTAGCAGCACAGATGCAGTGTCATTATGTGCTTCTCAGTGGAAGTGGCTTCATCAAAAACTACTTCTGTCACTGTTTAATGTACTGCAACAAATGCTGCGTAGAACTGTAAATCAAGACATTTGTTCTTCATTTTTAGCAATGCCCTTTCCCTGAACTCATTTAATGAGACAAATTTGTAAGATGCTTGTATGTTATCCAGCTGGACTGAGTGCATGAATCTTGAACTGTAACTCTTACTACATTCTCATTTTAAAGTCTCCTGTGTCAATAGATAGTGGCAGCTATACTCTTAAAGCAGCCGTGTTTCACATGGTACTGCTCCAATGTTGTAAGCAGTATAGTAGACAGGAAAAAGCCTGAGATGAGCAGACGTGGGGAATTCCTTTGTTCAGAAGCTCTTTACTGCTGTGTTTCATAAAAGTGAAGGGGCACTGTAAGTGAAGGGGGAGGGTAATTTATGAAAATTAGTGTATGAACCAAAATGTGATATGCGGCAAAAGCTGACAGTGCAGAACAGAAGACTATGTCATTTATTATCACTGTTTGTCACAGAAAACATGCCCAGAAACTACTTCCAGTGTATAAATGCAATTTATATAGTTATAGCAATATAACCAGTTATAAGTAGTTATAGAGGCATGGATTACTGCCTCTAATTCAGATATCTGTTAAAATAAAATTTAAAAAAAAAATGTTGCTGAGTAACCAAACTATTTTCTATCTGCTTTAGATTAAACTCAAGGTGATAATGTTTTTAACCCATTTAAGAATTTTTATGCCTCCTTTCTAACGAATGTTGTGGCAAATGTAGATGGCTCAGGTTCCTAATGGTAATGGTCAGTTATGCATCTCAACTCAACTACACCAAATAGCTGTTTATCAAGAGTGAGTTAAGTACTTTTTTTTTTTATGTGTGTACACTTTGATGTTAAATTTCATTTAATTTTTTTTTTTGCTGACCCTAGTGGTGTGCATTCCACTGTGCCAGTGCCTCTGTGACACCAGGCACTTGGGGCAAGCCAGGCTTGCTTCCAAACAGATGGAGAGCTCCAGTGATGGAATTGCTACTAATTGTCTGACAGAGCTTTTGTTGTTTACTGTTTTGTTTTGGTGTTTTGCTAATGCTGCACCTTTCTGATCTAGTCCAGGACAACATCTTACATCTGTGTAGGACAGCTAGTGTAATGGGACATTATCTCACTTAAAGCTGTGGATGGGAAGTACTTTTTGTTTGCAAGGACCCCATGGAAAAGGGGGTCTTGTGGCAGCATATTCTTGCTGGTTTTGAACATGAGAAGGATATATTTCCTATATATCCTTTCATCTAGTTTTCTATTTTCACTTCGGTTCTTCTCTTCTTCCTCTCAAGTGTAAAAGTGAATCTCCTTCTCTCTGTTTCCATCTAGTAACTCCAGCTTCTTTCTTGGAGACTTTTGCTTCATGCCAGTGCAGAGGAAATCAGGAAGATCGTGCTAACTGGTGCCAGGAAGAGGAGAACAGGGCACTTCCCATGCTGACCATGCATAGTATGGCTTGGAGCTGAGGTGCCATGTCATGGCAATAGAGAGCTAAGCAGCAATATGGACCACACTGACCCTGTATATAAGTTGCTTCGGTTTCTTGGCTAGAAAAAAGGATGCCTGCCTCCTCTGTGTGACACTCCATGCTACCCTGAATGCTAGGATAATTTACTGGATTGAGGAACATGGTAAAAAATGGAGGAAAGACAGTGGGAAGGAGGTGGTCTGCCATACTCCAGTAACCGCTACAGAAGCAGATAAGAGACATCCTTTCGTTAGAAATGTTCTGAAGGAAAAGGGTTGCCCTTTTGTCCTTTTCCCTTCTCTTGCAAAGTCTGTTGGCTATAAAAGCAGTTTCGTTCTTTAATATTTACACAGACTGACCTCAGAAATAATCAGTGGCATCCTAAAATGACTGCTAATCCTGGAAGCTACAAAGATGTCTACCATTTGTCAGATACACAACATTTCAATAATCATAAAAGCACAAGGACCAATTTAGTAAGCTTTTCCTGGCATTGCTTGCTACATGTTTGCTGTTAGACCATGCTTAGTATGGATAATGGCAGTGAGTAACTTAATTTTTTGAATTACAGTAATTACTTACACTTCAGTAGCTCATGTCCAGGCTAGTGGTCTTAGTCTGAATCTGTGTTTTAACCTTCCTTGGTACCTTCAACTTCCAGATTCTACACAAGAGCTTTTCTTGGCAACTATGGTTGTAATATTCAGATTAGTTCCCTAATGCCTTAATATTTTTGGGATCTAAAACACTACTGTAGAAAAGAATTAAAGCATAGAATGAAAGAACTATTTAAAAATGCTTATGCCCCTTTTCCATGGAATGTACTAGCAAGTATAGGTATATATAGTATGTAATAGCAGATTCCCAGGTCTGTGTTACACTGTGACCCAATGATGCTGAATAGTTATTTACATGTGAGATGCAAAATCCTATAGCTTCTCAGGGAAAAAAAAATAAATCTGTAGGATTACTAGCTTTTTTTCTTTCTTTCTTTTTTTTTCTTTTTGCCTTTTTGCATTTAAAGTAGAATTGAAACTTTACCTCTTGGTATGATTTAGATGGACAGGAATAGTAAATCCCATGAATCTATTGCACCAAATTT
The DNA here is from genome assembly GCA_013399075.1 of Chloroceryle aenea. NCBI lineage: Eukaryota > Metazoa > Chordata > Aves > Coraciiformes > Cerylidae > Chloroceryle > Chloroceryle aenea. Next base: position 444,317 of record VWZY01006111.1, on the reverse strand, counting down.
ATCTGATCAGAGAGTGAGTCTTATTAGTGCTACAGAGACTTCCCAGTAATATTATGCTCCAAAACCAAAAGTACAGCTCAGATATGTTCATATAGTAATTGTATAGAAGTGTCTTCATTTAGATAACATCTTTCAGGCTCTGCCTGGTTGTTCAGCCCACAGTACCTATAAATCTGCATAGTGTCCTTGAGTGCTGGTGGTCTCTCATATCTTTGCAAGATATGAGCATGGATCCTTTCAGAGTTTCAAGATTGCTGATTTTTCCAGGTGGGGTGTTAAATGGAAAATAAACAGCTCTGTAATGCATTCCTATTTTCTGTGGATACCCATTGTTTGAAAATAAGCACAGATCGACAGGCTTAATGAAGTCTCCATATCTTAATGGGAAAGTAGATTGACATTTATTCTCTTTTTTCTCTTTTTTTTTTCTTTTCAGTACCAAATAGGGGGAAATAACACCTTTTCCTCATTTTCCTATTACTTTTACAGACTCCGGGCTTTGTTTCTAGGTAAATTTAATTGTGGTCATCGTCTAAAGTCTCTCTATAACATAAGAATATGTACATGCACAAAGTTGCTCTGGTGTTGCTCTCTTCTCCTGTCTATTGATTAACAGAACCGTCAGCTACTTGATAGTGTCACATGAGGGAAGGCAGAGCTTTGTATTTTCTCAGATATTACTCCAAGGTAGAGTTAAAGAGTGCTAATGGAAAGTCGGGCTTTTAATTTCATCCTGCTGTAGTCAAATATTTAATGAATTGTAACATGTTTTTGCAGCTGAACATTAAGACTTTTGTTCAGGGTGCTTAATGATGTGTACTGAATCTTCATAAGCCCAGTGGTGCATTCTGCTCCACAGCATCATGCTGAGGTGCTAGTCAAGGGGAGGCTGTAAATCTCAGCAAAAAAAGAAAACATCTGGGAAATGGAATTGTACCTTGCAGGTGTAAGGGATATGCTTTCAATAACCTTCTAAACACTGTTTTAAAGCCATTAAAACAGTTCGAGGAGGGTGATGCTCAGCTGAGAAGAGAGTTAATCAACCTATATAGACAGGTGTCCATGTACAACTATAATACTTCTTTCCTCTGGCTCCTAGCTTGCAGGTACTCATATCCATCCTGGTTTATCATTGATACTAATAATTTCCAGCTGCTGCTTGCTAGTATGAGCATATTCCTGGTAACTGAGGATGATCTTTCAGAAACAGTTGGACTACATGTGAAACACTTGTTTTTTGAAAACACATTGTTGAATGTGAGGTTCAACAAAATCAGCTGGCTTCAGGGCGTGTAGTTCAGTGTTCTTCGATCCAGCTTCTAACTTCATGGGGCAGAAAGACAGAAGTCTTTCTATCTCTCTTTTCCTTGTTTTTGATAGGAAGAGAATTATACCGGGAAATGTACAAATGCTAGAGATGTGATCAAAAATCCCAGTTAAATTTCACTCCCCAAAATATATATCTTAGCATTTAAATACTATTTTTAAAGTACTGAATTATAGACGGTTACTGCAGACTAACTGTTGTTTAACATGCCTAAGCATGACTTTGTAATTTTTCGAGTGAAACTGCAAAATTTCTTCTTAATGATGATAACATTTTGTAAAGACTTGAGTTCTTGATTTGTATTATTATCTGAAGTTATCTTTAAGGAAAAGATCATAATGAAACTTTCTCAAGAGCATTTACTGAATTATGAAAATGTAACTTATGAAAATAAAATTTGGAGCTTCAAAATAAAGAGAGGAAAATCCAGTCTCTTCAGGAATACTGAAATTATGCATTGATTTGTATCTGAGTTACTTGATATAGCAGATACTATCACCACATTATAATGAAGAAGTTTTAGAACTGCTTTTATTTTAATTTAGCCTGATAAAATTAAGATAGGAAAAAAGATGGTCAGAAATATCCAGGCAAAACAGGCATCCTGTTTCAAATTGCCATGTTTTCATTTGTGGATTAATTCTATGCTATAAATAACATCATTAAAATAAAATGATTGTTATAGTGCTCCAGCTGGAAAGATACTCTGAGCACTAAAATTATCACTTAAGTGCAAATGAGCAAAGGAATTTATGTCAAAACATTCCAACAGCTCAGTAGATGGAGAGCTAATAGAGTAGATCATCTTGCACTGATGATGCACTGTAGCTTGCTGGTAGACAACAGAATTGTTCTCAACTTTTTCATTTTATAGTTAGTTTAATTTTTTAGGACAATTTTGAATTCTCCATGTAGATTTGAAATAGAAACATTGCTGGGAGTCCCTCTTTTCTCTACCTGTACTGATTTTGGCGGACTCCCATGTCTGCACTCCTGACATAGTGTGTTTAGGACTCTTGGAGGACTTTTCTTGCTAAAATGAAGATTAAAAATGAAAGCTTAGATTATTTTTGTAATAAATAATAGAGCTAATGCTTTTAAAAAAATTCCAAACACTTTGAGGCTATGGTAAAATTATGAGTAACGATTTAGAAATATAATTCATATATAGTTCACAGAGCTCATAGAAACTTTGTTAATTTCATACTGAGTGTCATATAGTTATAATGCCCTATTATTTAGTTATTTTAACCTCACTTATTTCTCAGGTTAGGATCTTTAACATTTTTTGGCACACATAACATTTTTCCTGACTAGCCTCTGACACATATGATATTGAAAGTAGTTTTATTTTCAGTTTAAAAGAAAATCTTTGTTAATCTTTGCTTCTTCCTCTGTAACAGTTATTTGAACTTTTTACATGGAAATGATGCTTATTTCTTAAATTAATCAAAATTATTTTAAATTAAATTTATTTTCTAGTCAGTGATTAGAAAATAGGTTTTGAACCTTCTCAACAGACACTGAAATGACACTCAAAAGCCTCCTTTTTATGTAATTGCCATGATGTAACCTGCATGGAAGCAGAAGTCCCTGCATCAACACGTGTATGTCCATCTACTCACGATGAAAAAACAATTACATCAAAATGTACATTAAAAATTACTTCAAAGTCAACAGGTACCAAGTTAGAGAGGTTCACAAATTCAGTCTGTGACTTTGGCCTGCTCTGCAGCCCTTTTTTAGCCGCTTGCCCCTCAGTGCAGGTGCTAAGAACTGAGGCCTACATGGACATTCTTCATTCTCCTGATATTATTTACCTGGCCACATTGGTGCTGCTCATCTTAATTTACTTACCAAGGCTTCTGAAACTCTAGAATACAGACTAGTTTGAGTAGACAGAGTGAAAATTAAACTACTGAGGGGAATTTACCTAGTCAGCCTTCAAATCCTTATTCCTGACATTCTTTGTGGATGATCCTTCCGTATCCTTCTCTGTTGATCACCATCTCCAGCAGTGTTACGTTGCCACTAGTTGATACTTAATCACACTTCAAAAGAAGACACTTCTAAATTTTCAGGACTTTTGATGACAGTAATAATGTAGCTCAGATCTGTAGGTAGGAAAGGCAGCTTCTGCAGTACGTGACAAATACAACTCTGAACTTTCAAACTTGTGTAATCTTTAAAAAGGTCTTGGATAGTTAATGAACCAGTTTAGCACTTCCTCTTGCATCTGTTCAAATTTCAATAATTACTCCTAAAAGGAATGTTCTTTTAACAAAGACATGTCTAATTAATAAACAGAATAAACATAGCACTGACCATGGATGCCTAAGTCCAACACCTGAAAACCTAATGAAAGCGGGTTAAAGGAGATTTATTGTAGTTTTCCAAGCATTCACAATGTTCTTTTTAAGCAAGATTACTCTGTTTTCTTACATCTGTCTTTAATAAAGCCCTAAAATGGCTGCCAAGCAGTAGCTTCATCTCTATCCAGCTGGATACACCTGAGCTTTCTTAGACTGAGAAAAAATTCTTCTCCTCACATGAACCGAAACTGAATGAAATGTGCATATTTGGAACTATAAATCAAAATGTCCATGCAGAGATGTTCTCAAGCCTAGAGGCATAAATGCGAAGAAGCTTGGTTCCAGAAGGAGCTTTCAGCAATACCTGAAAATGCACAGAGATGTTTTACAGCTCTATATTTCCCATAATAGCACAGTACTGTAAAACTTAGATGAGTGACTTGACCATTATGCTATTGTAATATGTGCAATATAATGGTAAACTTCAGAGATGGTATTTCAGTACAGTGCCAATATTCAGAAAAATAGCCTTCTCCACCAGAGTTTTGGGATGAAGCTTGCTTTTTAAAACAAGGAAAAATACATCCAACCCTTTATAGAACCTGTTGGCATCTGGCAGAGTCTTTCTGGGGATGAAAAGTGATACCCCATTTTGCAAACGGAGAATTTGGCTGCATATGAAGTGGCCTTTCACACAACAGCAGCTGGAAGAGACTGAGTAGGTTTTGGGCTCTTGCCTCCTCTGACTCCAGACAGCTATGGACCCCTGAAAACAGGGAGAGAGAGATATTCTCAAGATTTTGTACTTCACTGCATTTTTTTATTGCAGTAATTTGTGTCTAGGTTTGGGCTTTGGAAGGGAAGATCTTGTCTGTTAATTTTATCATGGCATGCGTCATACTATGACAGCTCCCAGAATCTTAAACCAAGGGATGTTATCTCATTGCTCTATGATGGCAATTTTACCTTGAGAAGATGCCTCCTTCTCTAAATGGGCATGTTGTGGTTTTAGGGATAGGAGGTTTGTTCATTAGACTTGAAGAAAGATGTAAAGCTGGGACAGGTTTCACATGAGAAGCTAAGTGTGAATGGCAGGGTATGACAAAATGTAATGGTGTGATGGTAGTTTTGCATTATTTATCTAAGTTGTCCTGAATAAAGACAATAATTCCTTCTGTGTTTGATTTCTATGTTTGATTTAAGTGACTCATATCAGATTCTGTCAGGAGAAGTATGTGACATGATAGAAGTTTGTAGTGACTGGTAACTAGCATAGAAGGACCTCTTTTTTTAGTGCCATATATTCACACAGCATAAACTTTTAAAATAAACCTTTTCTTAATCATTCCCTTGAAAAAGCTAATAAATTCTTAAATCAAAGAGTTGCCCTTTTATAGTAAAGAATTGCTGAGCTGAAAGTAGGCAGTGAAATTGGCCATTTATGGAAGAAAGCATTTTATTCTGTTTTATGTATAATTCACAGAATAAGCTTAAGTGTGGTATTGCTTACTGGTTACCTGGGATTAAAAACAGAAGAAATACAAGAGAGTAAGAGATTGTGGTAGGTAAGAGGTTTAAATGAAGATCTGGGGTTGAAAATACTCTTAAAATAGTTATATGTTTCTTGAGACATATTTCTTGATAGTGGCTCACTTGGCATTTTCTGAAATAGCATGAGACCTTTGAAAGTAGTATTTCCAAATATGGCTATGAGACTTCTATGCACTTGAATCGTATTTAGACCCGACCTCCTTGTTTGTGATGTGTGAATTTAGTGCTCAACTTGTGCATGTGGGGGGATTACCCAGAAAACTGCAGTGAGCAGATCTGTGTACATGATTTCTGCAGAGCTGAATGCCTCTTGGCTTCTGGCAGCCAACATCTTGAAATTTATGAAGCGCAGCTCCCTCTCCCCACCCCCAGGCAAAGGAATTGCCAAACTGTAGGAGCCAGAGCTGAGGCAGCAGGCCAGAGGCACTCACTTTCTTCCCATTCCCTGATGAAATCTCATAGGAGAATCTGGGGGCCCCATCCCACCAGCTAACGTGCTAGTGCAGGAAGGAAAAAAACCCAAATTGAAGTGCTGCTCAGTATGACTGTTGCTACCTCACCAGCCATGAGAACTGGTAACAAAAAAAAAGAAAATCTCTAGAAAAGCCAGTTACTGTTGGGAGTCTGGGCAGCTGTGTTCTGTTAATGACATTAAAATGGACTGATATCTTCTTACTTTTTCTAAAATATGGACATCCTGGGTCATGGTGGATTCCATGTATGTGCTACTATAGAGGACAGCACAGTGGGACCCCAGTGCTGTTTTGAAACATGGCCTACTACTGAAATACAGAAGTGCTGAAAGAGCTAACAGAACCTTTCTAGTGGTATTTTTCTTTTTATTTATGTCTCTCTCTTGAAAAATGAAAACCTATTTTTCCATATTTCTCAAGTCTACATTGCTTTGATAGACTTCTCCCATTTTAATCCTGAAATAGCTCAGTTATACTTGATATTGATGTCTGCCTGCCTTCTTTGGTTAGAATAAATATTTTTTTCAAATAGCCTTGGGCCGAAAGGTCTTTAAACTTAAGGAGTGACTTTAAAGAGTTCTCTATAAATAGCTTTCTGTACAGCATGTGGGCCCTGTAAAGTAAGCTCTTTTCAGTTATATGGTCTGAGTTGACCAAAATTGCAAATTACATAGAGCCTTGATGGAGGGCTACTCTACATCAAGAGTAATATAATCTAAGGCAATTGATGTGCCTTCTGTATGGTACAAATTTAATTGTGGCATTAGGTATTGATTGCATTCATTGACACAAAATGCAAGTCATTGCTCAGGTGAGGGGGGGAAGCGTCTACATCCAACTCCACAGCTATCCCTGCGACGTTATTTTTCTTCTGCTTTCATTTAGTGAGTGTAAATTTGATAGCTCTAAAATGGACATTTCCTACTGATACTTAAACAGATAAGAAAACCAAGCTACTTTACTGAAAGGAGATACGCACCTGATCACCTTTCCAACTTTTAACTTTCATTTCATGTCTGCTGCATTGTTCGTTCTCCTTTTTGGGTTGCTGCTAGCTCAGAATGGTTCTGGCTGAGTAATTCTTAAATTGGATTTCTGCCTTGCCTGGTTTGAGCATAAATCTCTTAGTGCAGTTCATGGATTGTGCTAGCTGCTCACTTTACATCTTGCCAAATGTACTTGTTAGCCTCCAGTCTTACGTAACCTTCCTTCTAGCAGAGCCGATCAGCCGTTTCAGTATAACCCGAACCAAAATCTAGTAAAAAAAAAGAGAAATTACAGTCAGTGGAGATGTCAGAACAAAACACAGGCAGTCAGTCTAGATGTATGAGCCTGGAATCCAAGGTGACATATCTAACAGCTTAACACATGACATGGTATGGCTTATTGCATGGTTTAGCTTTGGGATTATTAGAAACACTTTACATTATCAAAGTGGATTTCTCAAAGCAAACCATTCTTGTGTTGCCGCACAAGACAAAACTCTGTAATAGAGATTGCTTCCATTCTGCATCCCCCTGTATCAGCTTGCATCAAAACCAAACTCTGCTTCTTTCTTCTCAACCGTCTATGGCACTTTCTGAATATGTATTAGCTTATTACCAAAATGTGACACTGAAGGGAGAGTAATAAGCTCCACATGACAACATTCGTTTATGCATGCCTACGGTTCTTTATCTGGGTCAAGAAATACCAGTCTCATTTCTCAAGTTTTGGAGAATATTGCTAGTTTCAATAAAAGATTATCTAAGACATCTTGGTATTTTTAATAGACATTAGATGAGACTAAAGGACTAGTGATGAAAAAGGTGAAGAGAGCTATTTCTAAGACACAAATAGAAATCAGCTGGTTAATACTTTTTGCTTGCCAGTGACTGTTGTGTACTGGTTCCATGTTATTTCAATAATCTTTCCCCAGTGACTAAAGTGGAACTAGTAAACCTGGTAGTTAGAGTGTAATGCTTTGTTTAAAAGTGGAGGGGCAAAGTGAAAAAAATGCAAAATCCAGTATGAATATGCGTTCTAAATCAGATCAGAAAAGAAATTCTGGAATGTGAGATTTTCTTTTGTGTTAAAACGTATGCAGTTTTTAAAAAAGCACTTGGGAAATTCTCACAGGAAATGAAAATGACCAAAGTGACAAACATATTAAGTTTTAATATTATATTAAAATAGACCAAGCTACAGCCTGATAGAAAATGTATATGATACAAGTTAGTGTCCAGGAGCATGAATGTACAATGTTTTCCAAGAAGTTGAGAATTCAGGCTTGCATTTCTTGTTTCTTCTGAGCATGTCTTCACTCCAAGACACTATTACAACAGATCTGTGATAATCTGAGAGCTGATAAGGTGCTGACAAAGATACCATGGTCATGAGGAGGAATTTTTTTTCTGTAACAGCATGAAAAATACTTGTAATTCAGGCCAAAGTCTTGCAGGGTTTAATTACAGGTAGTTTTGATGTTATGCAAAACATGACTTGACTTGTATACATTGAGTTCATATAGAAATTTTTGTTTAAAATGAAATTTTGTACACAAGACTATAAGTCAAAAGTTATTATTCCATAAAGAAATGCAGCAGATCTTCAGGAAGTCAGTGTAGAATACTCTGTAGGTGCTGCTGAAATTGTAAGTAGCTTTGTGTTGGTTGTTTCAGGAGGTTAAATTCCACCAGAGGCATGGTACTGTTCTAAAGACATAAGTGTACTCAGCTTTCTAGTGCAATGTTAAACTTGCAGGTATTTTCAGAGCAACATTCCGATTACTCATTTAACTGTCATTAGCAGTTGTGTTTTAACCAGTTAAATTGGTTTAATCCCATGACTCTTGCATATACCTTCACTTCTGAGGAATGCCATTGCAGTGTTCAGGGCCGAGGTTATCAGGAAGATGGGCACATCACCAGTAACTGAGGCAGCTGCGTGTTCTGTGATGAAAATTTTGGAGAAGAGTACTGTGGGTATTTTTTTTTAAATCAACCGACCCCTTCCAATGTCTAAACCTGAAGCTGTGGTACCCCCTGGAACAGCATCAAGTGGACATGCAATCATTTCCTTTTGAGGAAAAACAGAGAAAAAGCTATTGCTTCAGCTTCATATAGAGCTGAAACAGATAAAAGCAGATAGAGAATGTGTTCACTAGATCCCAACTCTTAAAATACTTTAATAGTTAGGTAATAGAATAAATGAGTCAACAATAAACACTTACTTAAATTGCTGATCTTTTGTTTTGCTCAGAAAGCTACATACTGTGTATTTTGGAAGGAAGTGCTTGCAATGTTCTCATGAATACCATGACATGCGCCACAGTGGAGAGTGTGTTAGGTGGCTGGTGGCTGGTCTTCCTTCCCTGTTTTCCTCCTTGCTGTGGTGCAATTGTGGAGTCATGTGCTGCAGTCAGAAACGGTGTGCTGCAGTCCCTGTGGCTTGTATTTAAAAGAGCAAAACAAAATTGAGAATGAGATTTAGTTCATAATTACACACGAGTGTTCATTGCTTGTGGTGAGGGTGTCATGCAAACAGAAGATAAATGCATAGTCTAAGCATTGCCATTATCTATTGTAGGTTTGAGCTCTCTGTTAAGAGTCCTGTATATTTATGTATAGGATGTTTCCTTACATCTGAGGCATACGCCCAGTGCTTTTTTTGAGTGAGCAGCAACATGGGCAGCCTAGTGATTGGGAAAGAAAAATACTGAAGAATTTATCAGTTACTTGGAGAACCCATTTTCAAAATAAAACTGGTAGTTCCAAGTTTTCAAAGTTAGTGTATCCATTTCCTATAGCATACTGTCACTTAGATTCTAAGGACTGTCTCAAGTTTTAATCAAACTACTTTGACTAGTTAAGAACAGTCTGACCATGCAGAACAGTTCAGGGACCTGCAAGCCAAGCATGGTTTTAAGATCCATGATAGAGATAGCACTGGAAGGACAAAATTCCAGCAAAATGTGAATCAGAAAGAAACCATCCCATTATCTAGGCTTTTATTACCTTGCATGTTTATGTAATTAGATGTGGAGGTATGTTAAGTATTTGAGGGAGGCAAAAAGTGACTGGCCATAACTGGAATAGTAACTGTGAAATCTCAGCTTTCCGTTGGCCGTGCATGTTCCTGAGACCTGAACAGTTTGAAAGAGGTGGATAATAACCACCTCTGAAATTTGCATCATTTCTTATTTAGGAACTTAATTCTAACTTTGGCTAGTGTAAAATATGTATTAAATTGCTTCCTGGGGAGTCATGCACAAACCTCAAAGTGATCTGGCAACTTTGAAAGAATAAGGAGAAGGCACATGCTTATATTTTTCGCTTAGTCTTTCAGGTTATTTGGAAGCCTACAAACAGTTTCTACCAAGAGATATTCTAAAAAAATTAATGTCAGTCTCTGCAAAACAGGTGCTTACAGCAGACTTTCCCCTTCCAGTGGTGTGCCTAACAACAGTGTGATTAAGATCTCAGTCTGGGACAGGCTGCCCTTTGGCTGCATGTGTGTACCTTCCTGAGCATGTCTGCAAGCCGCTTTTATTATTCAGCACAAAGAACATATGCAGTTAATCTGAATATAGGATAAATGCTTCAAACATGAGCTGGGTCTCAAGTCTATAGGAAGACCTGTAGGTTGAATGGGACAGAGAAGGCAAACTGAAATTGATGGCAGCATTTTAATCAGAGCATTAGATGAACTGAACGCAAGGCTGAGCAACACAGACACTGCCCTGTAAGAATAACCTATTTTATGCTGCTTCGGTGTTGCTCAGTTTTTAATATGGATGGTGTTTATTTTATAAACAAGGCAAAACAGCCTTGCAGGAGCTGCCAGGGATGAAACTGGAGGCACGAGCAGTTGTATCTGTGCTGCTGGGCAATGTAGTGTTGCGTTGTATCACTGAAAAAAAAATCAGTTGTGGCAAAACAGTGTGATTCTGGTTTGAAACCAGCAGTGGGAAAGTATTAAATAATGCTAGCACCAGAATGGATCAGCAGTAGACAAACGTGTTAGTTCAATTTATATTAGCTGGTCTAATGAAAAAGGTTATCTCTGCCTGTGAAGCACAGCCTTCGCCTGGGGTGAGTGGGGAGTTTGCACATCGCAGGCCATTTCTTCCATGCTGCTTGTTGACTTGGGAAGGCAAGACTGGTCCATGTTCAGATGATGATTTCTTCAAGATTGCTTTGTAGCTGGAGAAGTTATGGGTGTATCAGTTTAAAGAAATGAGATATTAAATTCGGGGGCACATATGCTCCTACAGAGCAAGCAGCACATGGGTCAGTACTTCACTGAAGTGGCTTTAATAGGCTGACACAAACAAGAGACTGCGCAAGGCAGTACCTTATTCCTGCAGACTCTCCTGCAGCTGAAGTAATGCTGGTGTCTGACCAGAGTCAGACTGTGTAGTGGATCTTCAGGCACTATATGTCTCCAGGTTCTTTAGCTGTACAGTCCTCTAAGACTGGAGGTTGCAAGTCCAGAGTCTTCAATGGTTGCTTTCAATATAACCCACAAACTCTTCATCACTCTTTGATCAAATAACAGATAAATTTTAGTTTTCTTCAGAAATTCTGCCCAGCTAGGTAGCTAGCTTTTTTTCCACACAGGGTGCAAAGACAAATCACACTTGTGGTTTCAGGTTGATGTAAATGAATCAATACTTTTGGCAAAACCTTTACATGCAATGAGGCTGCTGGTCTTATGCCTGTTCTGTTCTAGGAAAAATGGGTTCTTAACTGATGAATTAATACATACCGTGTAGCTCAGATATTTCACATGAATCTTCATAACATCTCAGGTACAACTTTTTCATCTGTTCTCAAAATAAATGTCGTGCTGAGGGTGGGAGAAAAAATTATCTGTGGTCTGTGAAGAAAACAGCACATGTGCCAAGCCGAGATATTCCCAGTTTATTATCGTGTGTCTCACAGCAATAAACACACCAAATTGTTTGGTGTTAAGGACCTGGCTTGAACAATCAGGGCACATGGAGACTACAGGCGATGTTTTGTTGTGTGCATCTAATGAACTAGCATCTTGTTACCCTTGGATGCATGTAACTGCCATGTGAAGGCATTGTGCTGCTCACAGCCCTGCAGATGTGACATTGCATGAGGTGCCCGTCCCCACGGGGCACAGCTGTGTGCCATCCCCTGTTATCTCTTCAGAAGGGAGATGTGGTCATGTGTGTGCTTCCTACTGCCGAAGAGGAGAGGAGAGGAGAGGGAGAAGAGAGGAGTAAAGACCTAGTATTTCTGTTCTGTTATTTCCAAGTAACATCTAAGGAAAATGAAGATGTGTGAGAATAAGTGAGAAAGAATGTAAAATCATAACTTTATTGGTAAAAGACAAGTCTAGTTAGTCCAGTTCTGTCTAGGAGTATGCTACGGCCATCTTCTAACAATAACATGGTAAATTAAGTGACATGAGCTGGTGAAATAGGAGTGTCTGTGTGTATGTGTAACAGGAAGCATAAAAGTTACTGCATATTTGGAGAAGTAAGTTCGTTTTGTTTGTTTGTTTGTGGTTTGTTTTTTTTTGTTTTTTGTTTTTTTTTGGGTTGGGGTTTTTTTTCATAACACTTTCAGAAAATCTTTCAAAAATTGTGTTAGGAAATTCCTTGTTTCCTTAAGTTCCTATCTATTCCTCTTTATAAAAGCCTCTTTTTTTTTTTTTTTTAAACAGACGTACAGGGTGAATCAATGAAGTATAGAGATGCAGTGGTTTCTTCAAGATCTTTTTATTTATTTTGAGCAGCTGGGAGGTTGGGAATTTTCTGGGACTGGTATTTCTTTTGATTTGGAGTGTTGAAACCCTGCCTTGGGAGGGATGTGCATTTTACAGCTCTTGTTCGAAGGCGATGTGAACTAACTCATGCCTGGAAGCAGGCTTGTGCAAGGGCTACTTTGGCCTTCCCCACTGCACATGCCTACATTGTGCTGAAGGCAGTGGATGTCAGAAGATACCTATTGTCTTCCTGAACTGGTTTTTCTGGAGGAGGACCGAGCTACCCAAACTTTGCATGAAGTTAAACAGGAGTTTGGGAAGTTCAGCTTTGGCAATCAGGGTATGTAACTATACAAGTGGTATCTGTGGTTTTGTCCTTTCCTAATGCATTGTGCTCTGTATTGAGAATGAGGGTGATAGCAAGTCCATTCTTGTAATAGACAAAGTCCTTCATGGAATGTGAAAGTGTATGCTAAATGAAACATTTAGAAATGTATATGCACTTAAGAAATCTAATTGGGCAGACAAATTCTTCTTGGCAAAAGAGAGAGATATAAAGAGTCTAATTCTATGGATTTTTTTAATACAGAAGCACAATTTGAAATATAAAACTTTAAAAAATTTTATTTTCCCAGACTGTGCAAATGTATGCTGCCTGTGTTCCAGGGACTCATCTCCATAAGATCAGCCCAGTCTTCAGGTGTAAAATCTTAAATGTTCTGTGAGTTCTTCCTGCTGTGCTATGGGGTTACCGATGTTGACTCTTTTTTTGACACTCTTATCCCTGGCAATCCTGATTATCATGAATATTCAATTTTCAAAGTGCTTAACATGCTCTAGGTGACCAGTAGGCATGATATTTTGTAATACATAGATTATTTGTTCTATGGAATAAGAAAGATACCTGTGCAGTCTCTCCAGTTCTCTCCCTGCTTTCTGCAGGAGAAAAGAAACTGCAGGATGAGCACACTGAACAGCAGCTCTTAGAAACAGAAGAAATCTTTGTTCCTGCTGTAGAAGTCCTCTATGGTGGTCTCTGGATCGGTTTTTTCTTCCATGAGAACAGCAATACAGTCAAAGCATACTGAGCATGCTGAGAAGCAGATGAAGTCTATTTTAACTCTGAAGCAGGGTATTTAACCTTGCTCTTCTAGAGCATTGGTCTGCCAACTGATTCATCAGAGTCCCCTGAAAAGAACGGAAGTATTGAAACTTCTTATATAAAATCTGCTACTAGACTGTTTCTCAAGACCCTTTCTGTCTGGTCGTGAAGAGGCACAGCCATCAAATATTGTCTCATCTTACAGGAATGGTATTCAGCACCAAAATTTTCAAGCGTCTTCCATGTGGACATGGTGGCTACAAAATACTTTGCACTCTGCTGGTAGCTGCTAGAACTAGTTCAAACCTGCAGTGTGTCAATGGTAATGCAAATAACCGAAGCCATACTGCATACTGTAGGCACATGGTAAATAGTTACAGAGAAATTTTTTTCCAGATCTGTCATTCACAAAGTGGATGCAATGGTTATGGGGGTTAGGGAGAGACAGGGGAAGGGGGAGAGGATGAGCAATAGAACCAGGGCCATCAGTCTTACTGGGACAGTCAGGGTAACTCCTTTTTATTAGACTTTAGTCCTTTGATGGGGTGGAAGCAAAGAGGTCTATAGTCTTGCAAGCTGTAATATGTAGTTACAGAGATAGTATGTAAATACAGAGTGGATTTAACACCTGTCACAGTTTAGGGTCAGGGTGACCCTTTAGATCTAGAACAGACGCTCTCTGTTAACCCCCCATCCCTCCCCAAAGGGGAAGAGAAAGGGAATAAGGGAGAGAGACCGAGTGATTAGAAAACGAATGTAGAACAGCTTTAATGAAAATGAAAATAATAATAAAAATAGAATATGTACAAATATATACAAAACCAGTATTGAACTGAACCCTACTGATGCTAATTACATCACCGTCACCACTCATGCTGTGCAGCAGGCACTGGGGGAGTCCCAGACTGGGCCCCACAGCAGATGGGAGCTGTGTTCAGGAGCTGGGTTCTGACACTGGATTCTTAAACACACCGATTGGGATCGAAGGCAGAATGGACAGAGTCCTCCTTGGATGCTCCGAGGAAGAGGACCTGAGCCAAGCTGAACCAAGTCGGCAAAGCAGGCCAAAAGGGCAAAGAGAGAGAGACCCTCGTGATCCCTCAGCTTTATACCAAATATGATGTATATGGTCTGGAATACCTCGTTGGTCAGTCTGGAGTCACCTGTCCAGTCCACTCCTTCCTGCAGGTGCAGCCTTTCACTTTCTGCACCCCCAATGTGGTGCACAAGATCCAGCAGTGGCCTTGGTCTGCACACCAATACTTGGCAGTAACTCTAAACATGGTGTGCTGTCACTGCCAGCAGCAGACACTGCCTGGGAAAACAGGCTGCTAACTTCGGACAGTGCAGTTAGTTAGATTAGAAGAACTGAGCTGAAAAGTAAAATCACTGAACAGAATTAGTTTTGTTCTCACTCAAACCAGGACACCACCATATGGATACATACCTCAATGAATTAATGTGCTTTGCTGCCTATTTCTCCTGTGAGACATTTCACTGAGATTGACTTTAATGTGGCACCAGGCAGGATTATCCCTACAGGAATGTCCAGCACAGTCACAGAGTTGTTTAAGTGGCTTCGTCTACATGCTACTTTTTTTTTTTCCATGGGTAGCTGGTTGGCATTTAAAAATACTTTTTAAGATCTGCATTCTGTTTGCTGCACCCTGAGACTCTTTGCACTGGGCAATTCAAAGGTGTGCTTCAAGCACAGTTAAGGTGGGATAGGGACTAGATCAGCATCTGTTAGAAGTGGTGGATCATGTGGGGACACATGTTTCTGGACAAGGAAGCCCATGTGACAAGGAAGCCCATGTGACAAGGAAGCTCAGTTACTGGGAGTCTGGGGAGTGGAGGTACAGTATTTGTAATTCAGATAGAGGGGAAAGAAACTTCATAGCCTTGCTGCCTTCAGGGATGGGCAACAGCCCTTATGGTTGCTGTGCTTTTTCATGATAACCTAGCATGGCTGTTATGATGATGATCTAGGCTGCTTTTAAATAGGGAGATGTAAGATTCAGTTTTACAAAGAGTGAATCTATTTGATTCACTAGTTGACACTATTACAAGAAGGATATGAATGTGTTGGAACGTGTCCAGAGAAGGGCCACGGACTGGAGCACCTCTCCTATGAGGACAGACTGAGAGAGTTGGGGTTGTTCAGTCTGGAAAAGAGAAAGCCCCAGGAATTCCTTATTGTGGCCTTCCAGTATCTGAAGGGAGCCTACAAGAAAGCTGGGGAGGGACTTTTTAGGCTGTTGGGCAGTGATAGGACTAGAGGGAATGATTAAAACTAGAGATGGGTCGATTCAGGTTAGACATTAGAAGGAATTTCTTCACCATGAGGGTGCTGAGACACTGGAACAGGTTGCCCAGAGAGGTGGTGAAGGCCTCATCCCTGGAGGTTTTTAAGAACAGGCTGGATGGGGCTCTGAGCAACCTGATGTAGGGGGAGGTGTCCCTGCCATTGGCAGGGCGGTTGGAACAAGATGATCTTTAAGGTCCCTTCCAACCCTGACAATTCTATGATTCTGTGCTGGAAGGTGGATGTTCATTCATAACTGAAAATATTTATTAATAGAGCATAATGATAGTCTCTCAACCTCTTCCTTATCTTCTGCTCCAGTATTTTGAGTCAGCTGGCTGTGATGAAAATTGAGACTCGGCAATTTCACAGTACGCCTCTGAGCAAAGACAATGCATGTTTCTTTTCATAGATTTGGAGCACATTTCTGATATGCATGCTTCTCTGCTTATTAAAGGTCTTTTGGCATACACATTCTATAGCCAGCTCTACCTGAGGTTAAAAGCTTTTCATGGAAGAGAAGATAAATTGTCATGAATTACTACTATCCATGAAATAGCGAAATCTGGAAAAATACAGAAGCCACAGCAAAGGGAATTATGCTTACAGTACCTGGGCTTTGCTGGGAGATAAATACAGGTTAATTAGGGATTGCAGGATACAGACATGACTTCACTATAAAACTCTGATTCTGTTGATTTGCAAGAGCCCTTTCAAATTATTTCATTGTAACAGTACATAAAGAATAATCTGGGCCAACTTTTATGGGGTATCAAGAAGCCTGTAAATTTGTCAGATAACAAACTAATGTCCATAGCCTGCCCTAAATATCTAAAATCTGGTATCTCTACCATGTAGGTAGAGATTAAATTGCTCAGCTGTTGCTCTGTGGAAGTTAATCCTTTTATGGCTCTTTCCCATAAACTTTCAGACAGCAAAGTGTTTCGGTAACATTACATTACAATTCTTCCGGTCTGTTTGCTAACACTTCAACAAGATTTACAAGTTGTTTTTCTTTTTGAGAGCTGAAATCAGAAAGATCTCTGCTGACAATAATATCTCACTTTTGCCCAAGACATGTGGGAAGTCTGCTGTTGGTCTGTGCCTGGACCTTTTATCTGTGTTAGCAGAAAGTCTACTGAGAGGCAGATAGTTCTTAGTGGTATTTAAAAGTATTTAATATTCAGCCTTCTATGAGCACTCTTAGGAATTTTTACTGGTTTGTATTCACAGTTTTTAAAGTGTGTGAAAAATGCAGGGCTTGTAAGTATCTACCTTTGCAAACCAGAAAATCAGAATGATTCATCTCCCTTAGAGAAGCTCATAAATTAAACATTTGTTTGCTAGTGCTTTGAAAAAAATCACCTTCTCCTGTTTTCAGATAGTATGAAACCAGGGATTTTTTTTTTCTTAACCACCTTTCGCTGAGTATGAATGTTGTATTTGTTTTACTACCAGAAGTGCTGCTTTTTAGCCAATCATAGAGGTTTTCATGCTCTTTTAGTGACAATGAGTTTGCTTTGAAGTATTGTGAAAGATTCGCTGCAGTCTTTAGTTATGACTCCCACATGAAGGGAATATAAATACTGATAGTGTTACACACATGGTCATCTTTATCTAAACAACTGAACTGTTTACCTTGTCTCTTTTCATGCTTGAAAACTGGGAGCAGAGGATACAAAGCATGCACCTTTCCTCTTCCTCAAGTCACGTCCCACATGCAAACTTGTAGTCAGAAGAGCCCTTATTTGCTTCTGTTGTCTTACAGAGCAGTCGCAGGCGTGCTGTGTTCCAGGCTCTGTGTTTCCCATCCCACTGCAGGGGGCTGTGAGGTGCTGCTCTGTGTGGGAATGTGGAGCTCCCAGTGGGCAATCCCTGTGGGAGCTGAAGGATGGGGAGGGACTGGCTGGGGCTCTGTGTGTGGGGACACCTCTGCTCATAAGTTGCTCCTGCTTCTGGGGTTGCTGGAGGGTGGTGCTCACACCCCTGTGGGTGAGGGAAGCATGTGCTCCTGGCCGCTGGGTACCATCAGCCGTGCGCATAGGCTGTATCTATGGTGGAAGCTGGCTGTGTGGGTAACAGGGGTAAGAGTGAAATGAGTAGATGCAGTCTTCTGTCCTATGGAGAACATCAGCCTTCTCACTGACTCGAGGCTTACTTTGAGTGAATCTAGAGTGATAGTGAAATTTGTGTTAACCAGGGTTGGATGCCGAGATTGATAGTTAAATTCAGTTTGCTGCCAATCTGTACATAAACATGACTTTTATCTACTTCCACCCTTTATATCCCTTTCTCAAGACACAAGAGATCTTGAAGTATGTTAGATCTCCATCATCTTCTTACTCCCTTCCCTCTTTCCCCTCTAACATTAATCAGGGGTTCAGAGGACCGTTCAAAGAGGAAGAAAGGAGTTTGCTGACTGAAGTGCTGCAGGGCTGAGCAGGATATAAGCTCAGCAGCAGTGGTATTTAGCAGTGTCAGTGTGTTCAGGTGGTAACATCTGACCAAACCTAATGTAGTTTCCTTTCCAGCAGCCAGCATCAATTTTAGTTTTGCTCCTCAATTGATTTGATTTTGATTATCATAAATGCTGGGCTTTGGGTAACCACCTCCTTCTCTTCTGTTACAGAGCTCCAACATGGGAGGCAAACTGAGCAAGAAGAAGAAGGGGTACAGTGTCAATGATGAAAAAGCTAAAGACAAAGACAAGAAGGCTGAAGGAGCAGCAGCTGAGGAAGAGGAGACTCCAAAGGAGCCTGAGGATGCCCAGCCAACCACAGAGACCACAGAAGTGAAGGAGAACAACAAGGAGGAGAAGGGCGAAAAGGATACTCAGGTTGCTGCTAATAAGACGGAAGAAAAGGAAGGGGAGAAGGAGAAAACAGTGACCCAGGAAGAAACGCAGAAACCAGAACCAGAGAAGTCAGAGTCTGTTGTCGATGCGAAAGTAGAGCCACAGAAGAGCAATGAGCAGGCACCCAAGCAAGAGGAGCCGACTGCAGCCTCTGCTCCCGCTGCCAGTAGCGAAGCACCCAAATCTTCTGAGCCTAGCAATGATGCAAAAGCTTCCCAGCCTTCAGAAGCCACAGCTCCCAGTAAAGCAGATGACAAGAGCAAAGAGGAAGGGGAAGCCAAAAAGACTGAGGCTCCCGCAACGCCTGCAGCCCAAGAAACTAAAAGCGAAGTGGCCCCAGCTTCAGACTCAAAACCTAGCAGCAGCGAGGCTGCGCCTTCTTCCAAGGAGACCGCGGCAACAGCAGCACCTAGTTCCACTGCTAAGGCCTCGGACCCTGCAGCCCCACCAGAGGAAGTGAAACCTTCTGAAGTTCCAGCAGCTAATTCGGATCAAACCATAGCAGTGCAAGATTAAATTGGACAGCCTGTTGAAACAACCACTTAAAACAACCTGTGTCTTTTTTTTATTTTTTCAGCTATACTAACTCGTTTCAGATCTGAAATAACAAATATGTATTGCCCAGAAAAAAAAGGAGAAAGAAAAAAAAAGGAAAAGATGAAAAGGATGTCCCATCAAGTTGGGAGGGAGGGAGGGGGGGGAATCCAAATAGTCTTTTTGNAAAAAAAAAAAAGTAAAATAAATGGATGTCTGAAAGTACAGCACATCTTTTGTATCTGAACTGCTGTAAATGCACTTCACCAATGTATCAAAATCTTCTTTTTGTTCTGTAATGGGGTTTGGGAGTGATGCGTTTGATTCTGCCCACTAGGTTTGTGCCAAGGCAATCAGATCTTTATGAAAGCAGTATTTTCTGTGTTTTTTTTATTTACAGCCTTTCTTATTTTGATATTTTTTTTATGCAGTGGATGAATGCCAACTTTCAGACAAAACCCACTTAGCTGTCCACATATTTCTCAATGCCAATCCTCCAATTCTTCCTCTCCAAATATTTTTTGGGAGTAAAAAGCATTCTCATCCTACTTAGCCTACCTAGATTTCTCATGACGAGTTAATGCATGTCCGTGGTTGGGTGCACCTGTAGTTCTGTTTATTGGTCAGTGGAAATGAAAAAGTCTGCGTTCATTGCAGTTCCAGTTTCTCTTCCATTCTGTGTCACAGACACCAACACACACTCATTGGAAAACAAATGAAAAAAAAAACAAAATGTACAATGGATGCATTGAAATTATATGTAATTGTATAAATGGTGCAACAGTAATAAAAGTTAAATAATTTAAAAAATATAAAAGTGTAAAGACTCATTAAATCTTCACTTCTACCTCTTGGGAACTATGTGAATGAGATTCTTACACTTAGAGAAATGTTATATCTGGGGCTGTTTACTCTCCTATTTATAGCGTAGTAGGAGCAAAGAAATACTCAACCTCATGATCCTAGAAACATGCTGCCATGAACTCCTACTTCAACAGCCACAAGCATTCACAGATGAGGTTGGAAGAAGTGATGAATGAATAGCTCATCTCACAGATGTTTTATCCCCAGCAAAGTAGAAACGGTTTTTCTCTGCCTTAACATGTAAAAATAAAAGCTCACTTGCTATTTTAAAGAGCCAGAGGCGTGCTGACTGGGTTCTAACTGGGACTAAGACAGTGGGTTGGATAAAGTGATGTTTAAAATGAGACAACTAAATTTAATCTTAGTCCTACTAAAATATTGCTAGTGCTGATACATTTTGTTCTTTTCCCCATTGCCACTGTGCAGGAGATGAACTGCAGCTGCCACAAAAGCCAGTTCTGTGTGTTTCAAATATGGGCAACCTTCTGTAGCTGAGCAGTTCAGTATAAACAACATTTTTTTCAATAGTTTTGCCTGTTTGCCCCATTTTTATTCAGCAGAACTGCTGAATAATTGCAGTTTCTGCTGAGTGGTGTCATTGCTGGATACAGACAACCATTTCAGTGCAGAGCCCAGGATTCACAAAACTGTTTAAAGAAGCATCTTTGGATGGCCCATGAATAAGCTCTTAGGCTGAGCAGAAGTTCTGAAAGATGTGGGTAATGGTAAAGAAAAACACAACTTCTACACATACCAAAGGGAGGGACTTGTATTTAGTAAATAAGGGGAATGGTGATCTAAAATTGTATATATTATTTCATATACTCTCTCTCCATGCAGTGAGGATGATTCACTCTACAGACTTCCATAATTCTTACCGTTTATTTTATTCAGAAATGCAAGGTTCCTATACTGTGCCCCAGCACAGATACTGATGTAAGGTTGTGCACCCATGGAAACCTTACTGGAACAGGCAAGATTTGTTGTGTTGGTTTTAGACCAGGTCATTCACTTACATGAATCTTCCACCACTATCAAGCTTTTGCATTATGAATGCAAAGGAGTTGATTTCATACATAGCATGGCAAAATAAAGTGAATTCTTTTTCACTGAGAAAGGTCAGCTAACTACTCTGGCTTAAAAACTTCTTTTTAGACTAAACAGCTGAAGCACAGCAAGGGGCCAGGCAGATAACACATTTGCAGTAGTTTACCAGGCTTTGTGCGTATATAGCTATCAAGATCTACAGCATTTTTATTTGGCCAAGTCTGTGGCTATCCTGAAAATCTGTGAGAGCCTTCCACCATTGTTTCCCAGTGTAAACATGTATTAGAAATGGAGAACTTCTGTCCACAAGTCCCCCATGAATTTTCATGAGTCCAGGACTGAGAGGAGTGGAGGGATCCTGCAGTACTTTGTGGTGACATAGTACTAAATTGACTTGAAGCTGATACAACTAAATCTATGCTCTACCTTTGGTCTGGAAGTGGCTGCTGATGGACAGTAGGTATGGAACTTGTTTACTGGGATGGTATGCGATTGTACTTACTGACAATATCACACCTTGGCTGGTATCACATCTATTCACTTTCAGTATAATGTTAAAAATTACTAAAATAGTTTGACAGTCAACACATGCCTTGTTTTCCCCTGAGCTTTCTTCATTTGACGTACTTGAAGCTGCTGAGAAGATCTTGAACAGTCTTACTTTAATTCTTTGAGGCAATTAAAAATACCCTTGTGCTCCACAGCTATATCCAAACCCAGCAGCTTCTGCAGCGGTTGACAGCAAACTCGTAACACACAAGTTGCAGTTCTCACAGCCTGCTTACTGGCAGTCATTTCTTCCCAACAATGGCAATGGTGCAAGGGAATGTTATGCCCAATGGGGCTTGAAATAAGTAGCATATTGGTAAAGAAATAAACACTTGTGTTTGGGAAGCTGAGAGGCCAAAGATCAATACACTTACTTAAATGTTGAGTATTTAAAAAAAAAAAAAAAAAGGAAATTTTCCATGTAATGCTTTTAATTCTTTTATTAATACAGGGGCTGCAAAATTAGCCTAGTCATAGTAGTTAAAATGCTTGGTGTGTAAGTGGCAGTGCCAAGCCATTCTAGTTTAGGCTATTGCTTGACAGGGCTGCTATTCTATGGCTACATGTGCAAGCAAGGAAATAATCTCTGTTCAAAGAGTTTTCGAATTAAGTGCATATAGTTAATAGAAATGTGAAGCATGTTGCTTGCCTAAAGTGTCATAAGAAGTGGTTGGAGCCTAAGCCTCTGCTTTTATTCACCTCAGTCCAGTATCTCATCTCCAAAATCCTCTTTTTCTAAGTTATAATCACTCTTTAATCAGTAAAAGGATGCTAAGGGTACAGAGCTAACAGGCATGTTAATTCTTTGAGCATAAGCATATTGCAGATAACCTGAAAGGACCTGCTCCTTTTGTGAAAGCTTGCCAAAGGAATAGAGAAATTCTACCCTGGGAAAGAACCTCAGCTATTGTTTAGAGCCCCTACAGAGAGAGATTTGCAAGGTCTCTCTTGTTTTGCCTTGGAGACTGTCAAGAATCTGTTGCTCTCCCATTGACAATAGTAAGGTCAGGGCCATTGGCTTTGCTCACACTTTGCTTCCACTTTCAGAGCAAGGAGAAATGCAACTGCTGTTAGTTAAATGTACAGCAATTAACCTGGGAGCTTTTTTTGTGATTTGTTTGTTTGTTTGTTTTGGTGTTTTGTGTTTGTTTGTTTGTGGTTTGTTGGGTTTTGTGTGTGTGTGTGTGTGTGTTTTGTTTTGGGTTTTTTTTTACTGTACTTGAAATGTGCCTGCTGCTATTTTGAGGTGGAAAACCAACTAAAGTTATGTTAAAGTATTCATAATGAAATAGCTACCTAGGAGCAATGCTTACTGCTTCCCCTGGAGCTGGTTTCTGTACTGATGTGTCTGTACAGGATAGACTTTCACATGAAGAAATGGTGAAAGAAAATGTTACAGGACGTGTTGGTGTCTTCTGTTACGGCACTTCTAGGCTTGTGACTGTGTGACTGCCAGTATCTAAACAGTCAGTGACTCCAAAATTTTTGCTGGTGCTTCCTTGGTTAACTAGCAGTTAACTAGGAGGTCTATCTATTCTCTGTCTCACCTAACAATTGCCTTCTCTGGATCAGCTGGAACTCCAGCTTGATTCTAGTGTACTGAACTGAGATTGAAGCAGTGGGTGAATCAAGCCCTCAGTCTTTCTTCAGGAGCTTCTTATTGCTTCTACATTACATATCTGTGAATTTATCCTGATTATTGAGACATCACCTGGATGGAGTTCTACATCCCACTCTGGAGCCCCCAACACAGGAAGGACATGGACCTGTTGGAGCAGGTCCAGAGGAGAGCCTCAGAAATGATCAGAGGGCTGTAGCATCTCTCCTACAAAGACAGACTGAGAGAGTTGGGGTTGTTTGGCCTGGAGAAGACTCCTGAGAGACCTTATTGCGGCCTTCCAGTTTCAGAAGGGGGCCTACAAGAAAGCTGGGGAGGGATGTTTTACAAGGGTTTGTAGTGATAGAACAAGGTGTAATGCCTTCAAACTGGGAGACGTGGATTTAGATTAGAAATTAGGGAGAAGTTCTTTACTATGAAGGTGGTGAGACACTGTAACAGGTTGCCAAAGGAAACTGATCCATCACCGATGTGTTCAAAACCAGCTTGGGTGGAGTGTTGCACAACCTGGTCTAGTGGGACGTATCCTTGCCCAAGGCAGGGAGCTAGATAATCTTTAACATCACTTCCATCCCAAACCATTCTATGATTCTATAATTTAGCCAAACTGGGGAATCTGTCAAAGAAATATCCCAGATTTGTTGCAAGTGCTGCAGAAGCCATTTTCTTACAGCACGTTTCTCTAGTATATCTACTGCACTTTCATTGTTGCCTTCTTGCACTGAATTCATAATCTTTAAGGCTCTTTAAAAACATTTTTAAAATTCTAATCACTTGGTTTGCTCTTTTTTTTTTTCCAAGGTTACATATTTTATTTATCCTGAATCTGATTTGGCTGACATTCTGCCTTTTATTTACTTCTTGGGTGTTGGGGTGTGTGTGTGTGTGGTTTTTGTTGTTGTTGTTTTGTTTTGTTTTGTTTTTGTTTGGTTGGTTTGGTTTCGTGTTTTTTGTTGTACTTTTGTTGGATTTGTTTTCTTGTTTGTTTTGTAGTTTTATTTGTTTGTCTGTTTGTTTGTGAGTTTTGTTTGGTTGTTTTTTTATTACATCCTGTTATATATTTAACCTCCCCACCATTTCATGCAATGTTAATGCACATCAACTGCTAAGCAGTCAGGTTTGAAAACCACGGCCTTTTAGTCATAGGAAAAACACAGCATGAGGAACAGTAACGTACATGCATTTTCCTTCACTGCTATGAAAAAGAGTATTCTCCAGGACTGGCAGAGCTTTGCTTGCTGCATTTAGCATGGTGGTCTCAAGATCTGGCCATAGAGTCAGGTAAGCAGAAGAAGGTATTTTAGGGTATTTTTGCTGAGAGGAAAGAAGAATGGATGTTTCAAAATGCGGCCACGGGAGTTGGGACACAGCACATATGACACAATCTTTTTTTTTCCTGGAGACAACACTGTTGTATGTTAACTGGCCACCACAGTGTTACCAGGTCCCTTTCACTTGTCAGGATACTTGTCTCTCTTTTAGCATATTTGCTTGTGTAGACAATAAATATTAATTCCAGCTCTAAGTGTCATAGCTGTTTAAATATATTGCCGCTATCTTTAGATTGTCTTCCCTCCACAATTTAAGTCTTATATCTCTGAGAATGTCCTCTTGCATAAGGAGGCTGACTGATCTTCTTGACAGCTGAGATTGTTCAGTCAAGTGAGGTGCAGATTTGATTGAGTTACAACGTTGTTTCACTTAATAAGCAAAAGATCAATCACTTTACATTACATTCCTGATGAGGGTAAAGGGAAATCTTCCTGCAAGCTGTACAAGTCTGTTACTTGGAACATCATCAGGTTGCTGCAGGATGAATAACTTGCTAAATATCACTCCTGATTCAGCTGGTCAGTAGTTTTAAATTAAGTCTTCGTGAAGTCTGACGTTCAGGCTCACTTGAGAATTAAACAAATTGTACTAGGATCAATATGAGGACAGAATAGAGCTGTTCACATTAGGAGATAGAAAAGTAATAGAATTCATTCTTTTCCCACCATTCAGTTCCATCCAGTTCAGAAAACCAGTGTGAAGCAGGAACCTAGATGGTCTTTTCATTTTGGGAATGGGGCAAAGCTCATAGCAGCCAGACTCCAAGTCATACTAGTCCAAAAAAATGGCCTTTAAAACTTTGCAGTTAGTACCTGAAACCTTAAATCTGAATCACAGGCTCCACAACCCCCCTGAGAAGCTGCACTACTGGAGATACCCAGTGTGTCAGGAAGCCAGCCATTGGGATTCTGTTCTATCTATTCTAGTGGCTGTGGTTTTTCGCACTCTTTTTCCAATATCCCTGATTTACTGGCTTTCTACCAGCTTTAGGTTTATTATGTGTTAATGAGAATAGTGTACTGAAATGACAGACCATACTGATGCTTCATTAATAGCATTCTTCTGACTTGTTTTAAAATTATTATATTTTTTAGAGTTCTGGCATTACTTGCAGGATTCTGGACTGGGACTATAGAAATGTGTATATTTACCAAGTAGGATATGAATTGATTTGGTGGAAAGGAGAAGCTGAAAAATAATTATACCCTTGGAAATTTGTGCAAGCCTGAAAGAGCAAATGCTTTATTATGCAACAGTCCAGGATTCTAAAATGGCTCACTGTAAGCTAAAAGACCCTATAGAGATTTCAAAAGATACCATATGTCAGTATGCTGAATACATTGTTGGTTTAAGCTCTGCTTCTCTGTCCAATTATCTGAACTTTGTCATCTACACTTGCTGCTTCTTTTTTTTTTTTTAATTTTTTAATAAAAGACAGCACTCCCAAGCTAGCATGTTTGTTTCAAAAGGTGAACAGTAGCTCATAATGAGTATGTTGCAAAGAAAAATTTTAATCCCATTAAGCCCTGAATAAACTTTCCCAGTAGAAGAAGCTCTAACACTACTTAGAGACCTTTTCAAGCATCTATTTAAAAGAAAAAGTTTCCCAATAGCCCATTTTTCAAGGACATATTCATAAAAGCATACTTTTACAGCATAACCATTGATGCTAAGCTAAATAGACAATCTAATGGAGTCTGGCCACACATGACAGGCTAAGGAAAGGAAACCTGGAACATGGGAGGCCAGTTCATCAGATGGCAAAATTATTGATTCAGGTCCACCATACTGTATGACAGTAGTTTTAGTTGCAGTTTTTCCATATGGATCTAAAAAAAAAATATATTAGTGATAGAATGTCACTTTATAGCAGCTATCATTGTATGATTAGATATGAGAGAATTAAGCTGTTAGCCTTAGTGATAACCTAATAACAGACAGATCTGAGTTTGAATTGAAGCAGTGTGTGAATACTAATTAGGAAGTTAGTGTAAGTTCTGAACTAGTAAATTTTAAGGATTTATTCAGTCCAAGGTAGTCAGGTTTTATGAATGTTTCACAGTGCTTCTGTGAGACAAGAGGGGGAAAACATAAAGATCAGCATATTTCTACATATGCATGTAAAATGAAACAGAGAAGAAAAATGAATGACAGCAGGGAAGAGTGCTATATACATGCTAATAGGTGTTAAATTTAAACTGATACATCATGCTGCACTGAAATATATCAGCCTTGATTTTTACCTTGCACCATATTTTGGTGTTCTAGTTTAGCTGTATCATGTGTGTGTTGGACCAGACTTTTGGATGAGATTGGAACAGCAGCTCAGTTTTCACTGCACTGACACTGTTTTTGTAGACATACCTGACCTCATTTTATACCATTTTCTTTCTAGTTTAATCTGCCAGGAGCAATGTGCCTACATGAGTGTGATTTTGAATAGGTGATGACCCTAACTCTCAGATGGGTCTTTACCATCCAGACTGAGCTCCATGCTACTGTGTTGCATCTGAGCTTGTTACCTCTGTCTTTGATGAGTCCATACCAATGTCAGTGACAGGGAAAAAGCTGACAGTGGGTTTTAATGTGTGTTATGTGCCCCACATCTCACTGACCCCCTCTCTTCCCTGTGCTCAAAAAGTAAGGCTGGCTGATACATTCTAGCATGCTGAGCTAGAGTCTCGTCTGAAAGGCTGAAAACTTGAAAAAAGCAATACAGTTCCTTGGACAAGATAAGCGGAGAATGTAAAGAAAAGTTTGAAAGTATGATAGCTGGCATGAAAGTGATATTTAACTTCATTAAGGTGGCAGAGACATAGCCTGCATCCCAAGAAGAGCAGCACCTTACAAATTGGATGCCATATAGTATTACAGAGCAGGAAGCTGGGTACAAAAATGTAGCTACCACAAGAACAAATATTGCTTGTAGGTAAGAGCAAAACAAGGTTGGAGGGACATCTAGTTTGGCAGAAGAACGTGTCCACTGTTGCAGTTATTTTTAGAGACAGGATCATATTTGAAACTTATTTAGAGGTCTTTTTGTGTGATGCTTACATTTCTAAGACTTCATTTATATTACAAATACAAGAAAATACATTTTGGTGTACTCAATGAAATTTTGCAACAACGTAAGCAAAACCTTTCTACACCAGGATCTAGTAAAAAGAAATGAACCATGGTGCCAGTGAAATACAAGTTCCTAGCTAGTGCCCTGAATACATGCAGTGTTTCTAATAAAAATGAGAGGATGAGATGGAAGCTGTGGCCACAATCCTACCTGATGATGAGAGCTCACTTCCAGTGAATGAAAAGTCCTGTTAGTGATGGTATCATAAGATACTGTCAGATCCAATGATACTATCAGTCAGATCCGGGTGCAATCAATTCTAGTCATAATGCTTCAGTATAGATATGACATTTTGGAGAAGCAACGTTTATGTAAATGGCTGATTCAATTGATTTTATAACCTTGCTGTCTAGCTTGAAAGTTATGGAATTAGTTTGATAGCATTGAAAGTAAGAATCAACCTATCTGTTGCAAGTAGGGGTAGGGTAGGCATAGACAGGGATGAAGACTAACACAACATTACAAGGTCAGAGAAACATTTGGGAAGGAGTCACAGGGGGAATATTATGAGGAGATTGCAGTTAGTGTGCAAGGTCAGGATAATGATTTTCAGAATATCACTTCAAATGAGTGACAAGACACAATCTGAGAGCCTGGGCTAGGTAGAATGTGTTGTAGGCTAGCTATGTTATACTACAACAAAGTACGAGGGCATTACCTGTATGTGAAGCCACAGAGAAAGTCACACACTACTGTTATTTTCACTCCAGCTCTCCCACACTGATATTTCTTCCTGCAGGCTTAACCTTTTCCCCAAGGATCTCTTTATTGCCACCAAGATATGCTTTGGTCAGCAGGCAAGATGTTCCTAAAGTAGCTAAAGCACCTATTTAAAAGGAATGTGACATATACTGCATGTCTTCCAGAGAGTTCCTGTGCTTCTAGAGAGGCTTCATGTACAGCCATGCCCTTCAAAGCATGTTGTATGAAATAAAGATGTACCAGCTCACCTGGTATCTGAAACCGTTTGTACCACTCCATTGTTGTTTCACTGTGCAGATACAGGTGGGTGTGTAGTGTTTTAGCACTTGCCTAAAACAACAATGGCTCAGTTAACCCAGAAAGATCATTTTATGAGCAACTTTTCCTGCTGCCTTCTGTACTGTCAAGCCTGGATTGTCTGTGCAGGCAGAGAGCTGCTCAACTTTATCTCATCAGGGCTCCCTGAAGTGGGCTGCAGGTGGGCTGCCTCTCCCTGCCCTCCAGCTGCTTCTCCTTCTCCCTGACATGCACCTGCACCAGTCTCCCGCTGAAGAGACTTGGAGGGCAATAAATCACCTGGGTAGGCTGTGAAATCTCCTTGGGAGAGCTTAAGGATGGGGAGGAGAACAATTTGTCAGGAATTGCATGGATATGGTTGCATGTCCCTTAGGGCAGAGTACTGGGAAGCCATAAAAGACTTTGAAAGTCAAAGGCTTTAAGTTTTCTATGGTTCTGTGGTAACCAAAGATTTTCACAGTGAAAACTGCTTGCTTTCACCTGAATTAGAGCTAGACTACATCTGCTTTCATGGTATAACAACTGACACTACATTGCCTTCATCAGGACTAGGGGCAGTACAAGGTATTGTCCAGTCTTACATAAACCCCAGAGTAGCTTCAGACTGTTACTCTGGGAAACTAAGTATCCCCCTTTTAAATGGATTTTTGAAGCCTTGTCTGAGTGCCCAGAATTATATGTTTCTCAATTTTACTTTACTTTTTTCGCCCCTCTCTTACATGATTTGATTCCAGTCATTCTTTTGTCCAGTCAATAGGGAAAACTGTTTATTTTTTCCTGGGTACAACAATCAAACCAAAAATGAGCATGGGTTTTGCAACCTTCCCTTGGATATATTTTTGCAGCACTTCAGTTCATGTCTCAGCCACCTATAGGCAAGAACCATAGTGCTATTTCAGCCAGGCAACATTATCAGTTGTTAAAAATTGACTTGGGGATATGCAGATATCCGGCAGTGGTGAGAATTTTCTAATCTTTGTGTGCTTTATTTAAAAGTTCAATTCACAGTGGAGCTCTGATGAAAAGTGCTAGTAACACTGCGAACTCTTAGAGTGCTGCCTATGCAAAACTGGATGAGGCTTTCTTTTAAGAAGTACTTTTGCTGATTTGGCAGAATCGGACCAGCAAATTGTAGTGATGAACTGGATAAAAATGACCTGGAAAATCCCTGCCTCATGTACAGTGCTGACTGCTGAGCAATCATTGCTGTTCTGGGCTTTTTCCTTTATGCTGGCCTGTGCACAGATATACTAGTACTGAGGTAATTCAGAGCTGGGGTAGGCATAGGGGAAAACACAAAATTTTAAACTCCCTTTTTTTATCCTGAAAAGAAAATTATTTTCTAAGCCCTTCATTTTTGTTGTGGGGAGAGAGCAACAAGATTAGAAACAACTGAAGCTAAGTCACACTTTCTCAAGTCCTTGTGCATCTCCCCAAACCATGTTTGGTCACTAGAAGCTACTCAGAAGTGACTCAGCCATATGTGCAAGATCCATTTGAAACTCAGGAAATAACAATTTTGAGGATTCTTTCAAACTCTTTCCAATTGAAAATGGCATGGGTTTGTGTTCCTCTGTACTCTGTCTTGACTCCTGGCATCTACTAACACCTAAACCTCAGAGCAAAATATCTGCAAAACCTGACAGTTTCTGTATCAAAAGTCCTGTAAACCACCAGTCTTCATTCTTCCCCTGCCCCTCCCATGTTAGTTTGGTAAAATTCATCCAAATTTCAGTGAATTTAAGAACCAGACTGCACGTACAACTTCCCGTGATTTTATCCAGGGTAATTATGCTGTTAAAATAATCTATAAAGCCATTAAAATGATGGAGAAAAGAAAATGAAAGTTGGTTTAGCTGGAGCAACAGCATGTAGGTAAGATGCTTGAGCATCTTTTTGATAATAAAAACTGGAATAGCTGAGTAATCAGCCATGCCCTTTCACAAAATCTGGACTGTATTCATAGGAGTTTCCCAAAGATTCAGCTCAACTGGAATCTGAGAGCAAGGGATGTATTACCTTGTTACCATGTAGATTTTCTTCAGTCTTTTATCATTGTGCAGATACAGGTGGGTGTGCAGTGTTTTAGTACTTTCCTGCATCTCATTATAATACTCCCATGAAGTCCCTAATCTCTATCGAACAGCTTCATCTTTTTCAAATATGAAACATGTCTTTCTTACAGAGTGCACAATTGGACCTGTCATAAGAAGTTACTGAATAACTAAGGGGAGATCTGCATTCCTTGAGCGACTGAATCAAACCCAAACACAGTAATAAAAAGAAGAGAGCTCTTCCTTCTTCTCTTCCTGATGTGGTTAACAAAGATCTAAGAGAGATGAAATAGCAGTGTGGTTTATTTTTTTCCCTCCAGAAAGTTACAGTATTTTCAGTTCTTGTAATTTTCTTTTAGGGAAAAATTCCGAACTTCTGTCTGTAAAGTATTTAGCATTACAATGATTGCAACTGCTCTTAATACTCTTTATCTGCACTCATTGCACAGA
This sequence comes from Chloroceryle aenea, assembly GCA_013399075.1. Taxonomy (NCBI): domain Eukaryota; kingdom Metazoa; phylum Chordata; class Aves; order Coraciiformes; family Cerylidae; genus Chloroceryle; species Chloroceryle aenea. The sequence goes on along the minus strand of VWZY01006111.1, from coordinate 413,099 downwards.
ATTGATGCTGGTTTAAATCATTAAATTAATGTAACTATATAATATGACAACTTTAACTCATGGACTACAAGATTTGTTTAATTACCCGATTTCACTATGGAAGATGAATGACAGCGTACAGACCTCCAGTACATATAGCCGTTACAGTGGACCTTGTCATTTTGTATAGCATGTGCAGCTGCAATCCAGTGGTGCCACGTAGTAAGAGATACCACTCCTGCTATGTCTGACAACCCAGACCATCACAGGTATCACTATTCTGTTAGGAGTTTAATGAGATATTTTTCTGCCTTAGGACAAAGACAAAACAATTTTTCAAAACTTGATACTCTGGATTTGCTTAGTTTTAAAACAATTGCCTAAGAGGGTAATCAGAAGAGCTCCCAAGAGATGATGGAGGCTTGAGGGCAGGGAGTAGAAGTTAGGAAGGAAAAAAAATATGGTTGTTTTGTTCGGGGTTTTGTTTGTTTGGTTGTTTTTTTTTATTTACTTCTTATTGTGAAGTATTTGGCAGTTTACTTACTGAAATACATACTTTTTAGGAGATCACTTTTAATTTTAAATTTTTAGAGCCAGAAGCTTTCTCTAGATGCTCTTAAATTCATGATCTACTCTTTATGAAGGGAAGGATAGCTTAGAATGTTAAAAAAAATGCCGTCATTCTAAAATAAACCTTCAAATTAGTCTGAAACTGTTAAACCTGGTTTGAGCTTCAGGTACGTAGCAGTAACACATCAGGTAAAGCAGCAGTGTGCACTACAGAGTGACAATCTAATTCATTTTGGTTTTGGAAAGCCACAATGAAAACAGCACAGTCTTGTCCTGGGCGAGGTATCTATCCTGTTCATTAGTAACTGCTGTTTTGAAATCAGGCATATGCCAGTTACTCACATAGCCCACTCTTCCCCCCACCTTCCCTGTCTGTGAGAATCTCAAGGAGTCCTTGGTTTGCAGCTAAGCATTGTAGTCTGCGCAGGCAGTGTCATCTGTGGGAGAAAAAAAATGTAGCATGGTTGCTCTGGTGTAACCATTAGTATAGCTGCTGCGAAAACAAGGAGAGAAACAATGCTGGTGAGATGCAAAGCTTAAAAGCTTATGTTTTCATGTGTTTATAATAATACCAACTCTATTAAATTATCTGAAAGTATAAGGATTTTTAAACCTCTGTATTCCAGCTGGGTGTTTTGGTAAGCTGCCTTTACGTAAATATCTGCACAACATAAGATAATGCTGCACTAAGAGAAAGTGTTTGGGATTTTCTTGGAATGATGAAGAGGCATTGTGTGACCTACAGTAATATAAATTACTGTCTTTTGGTTTAAATTAGTCTACAGGGTGGCTTGGTTGCCAGAGAAGCACCAGGAAAACAGTCACTGAGAGGATTTTTAGTGCTAAAGTACTAGCTAATCTTAAGAGATCAGGGAAGTACAAAGGGTAGAGGCTTTTTCTGCTTTCTCTATTCAATTTCTCCTTCCACTGGTAGAGTTTTTGGCACTTCTCCATTTGTAATATTTCTGTGATTCTCTGCTGGTGGACACTGTTGACATCTTTTAGGTAGAGTCTCTGTTGTGCACTTTTTCTTCACTCTGTAGCTTTCCTGACCAGCAATTCTTTTAAAGAATCTATTGTGAAATAAAAAAAGAAAAATCTACATTTTACTCTTACCTACCAGCCTCCCATTTTGCCCACTTCTCCAGATACTACCGGAGTGATGTGAGCGAGAGAAGTCTTTAGGTTTTTGTTGTTTTTTAAGGCTTTCTGATTTCTGTTTTTTTTTTTTTTTTTTTTCCCAAATTTTGATGGAGAGAATATGACCACTTTCCCTTTGGGGAACAAAGATACCAATTAATCTGTTATTTTTCTCATGGAGTAAAAGAAGTTACTGAACTTACATGCTCCAATAAGCTCTCTAGTTTCTCTGTGTTTATTTTAGGAAGTACTGCTTCACATGGTAAAAAAAAAAAAAAGAGTACATATCCTAATCATTTTCTGAATGAAATAGAGAGAAGTTTTGTTTTAACTAGTAATGACTGAAGGACAAGGTTCTTGCAAAACAAGGATCAGGTTGTGCACCACACTGAAGGAATTATTACTTCACCTCTGAATTTAGTGTAGGAGAGGACAAGTTCAAAGTCATTTCAACAGGTGATTTTTTAAATCAGCATTTCTACTGAATACTTCTTTGACTTGGAGGAGCCACTGCTGTGAACAGGCAGGCAGAGAAGATGGATGAGGAAAAAGTGTTTGAAGGAGATAATTGACAATGATTTTAATTTTTCTTTTCAGAGAACAAACACACCTTGAATCCTTGTTATTGTGAAAGGCCAATCTAAAGCCAGTACAGTGACTAACCAAGAACAGAAATAGAGACTTAACTTCCCATGAAGAAAGTTCAGTCCCCTCATCTTTCACATGCAGCTCACTGTATAAATATACCCTTTCTTTTTTTTTCCTAACTTTCTCTCTCACTTTATTTATTGTTTTCTTTCTGCCACTATGCTTTATGTAATGTTTCAGGTGTAGAAAGCATTTCATAATTCAGCTGTCACTTGAAATAAACACAGTCCTTCACATATGCATTTGTAAACACGTGCAGATGGCTTCTCATAGAAATAACTGAAAAGAAATATTTGAGTCCTTCTCTTGTGAGAGTGGTGGGGTAAAAACAGGGTGCACTCCAGAGAGCCAAGGTATTTCAAGGGAAGCAGTGTTTGGATGCCAAGCTCCATACTAAACCAGGACTACCCTAGGAGTTAATACTGGCTACTATAGGCATGGATCCAGCAAGAGCAATGCTCTTGCCCCCACACACTTGGCATTTTGATGTATCCTTGGGAACAGAATGGCTCATGCAAGTATAAGCAGCAGCTTTAGTGGTGCCTTGCTTCTCTCTCAAAAAGCTGCTGGACATAGGGGCAAGGGACCTCTGGGCCTCTTAGTCCCTGTGCTCCAGTTGTGCTTGGATCTGAAAGACATGACATGTCCTGTGTACTCTGATGGCCTAGTAACTGAAATCTCCAAGTAATAAATTTAAATTTTGTTCTGATGCCTCTAGCAGGTAAGTCCTATGACTCAAACTGTTTGAGAATTTCAGAATTCCTGCTACACCTTCTTGGGTGCCAGCTCCCCACCTCTACCATCTAAACGTCAAGCACCCTTCTAAGAGCTTTGGTATTGAAATGTTTCTCTTTTGACAAAAGTTAATTTAAAACAGTGTTGAAAAACTCTTCTGGACTTTCAGTGAGGCCTTAAAAAATTTATGTTTCTCTGTTGAGAGGAAACAGTGTAAAAAAACTAAAGAACACATGTCAGAGCAAGAACTGAAGTTTGGCAGGAGAAGTGCTGAACTTCACACACTCAGTACCTCCCAGGAATCGGCTGGGAGCCCCCTGAAGTCAATGGGAATTTTTGACTGGCTTCAGTGTGGATTGGATCAAACCCAAAAGAGCTCTATTCAGCAAAATACTAGGTGGATTTTACTTCAGGCATGAACTTAATGAGACCTTAGCAAGTACTTAAAACTCATACGCACTTGCATTGCTCTGAATGCACACATTTTTTTTTTTAATTTAATTTATTAAGATCTGTGAGAATTCTTGCAATGTAATAGCAAGAAAAATCTTGAAGCAGTGGTCTTAGTTGTCTAAATACACAATGAAATGAAAGTTCAAGACATGCTGGGCTACATTTCTCAAAGGAACCACAAAAAAGACTATTTCAGAATGGGAAGTGAGAAAAAGCAGATGTTATAAACAGGGGATTTTCCAAGTTTTAAATATGAGGCCAAATTTACACTGTGGTAGGACTGAAAGATCAAAGCCAAAGGTGGTAGATATTGGCATATCAATCACTCAGATTAAAAGTTCAGTTCATAGTGCTCCCTCCCTGGAAGGGAAAATAAATGTGCAATCACATTAAATATATATATATTTTTTTTTGTTTCTGGATTCTAGTGACTCCTACGCCAATACCCACTTCACCTACAATACAGCTACCTGTAAGTGAGAAATAGATTTTTAATTAATTAATTAATTTTAAAAATCAGAGCAGAAGTTCTTAAATACTTTTCATGTCTCTCAATAAATTGGGACCCTTAAGTTGCTATATTTGCACTTCTGCTTATATTATAGCCGTTTTACATTGATCCAGTTGTGTAGACCTGACTTAATCTTCTGATGCAGTCATGTTTCACAGGCAGCAAAAACGTAATCACAGAGATATGCCAGGTTCTCTGAATATCACATTAGAGAGTCCTGTAAGTGTAGTCACCAGGTTACCACCCTGATTATCTGGTAACCAAAACGTTTGTGCAATTTTATCACAGCACTGGGAATGAATCACTGGCCACACCCAAAGGATGCTTCCATCAGATGCATTGTCATTTTCTGGAATAACAGTCCATCAGTGTGAAATCTGAGAAACAATAAACCACTAATAACGGTGATCAGAAAGCCCAGCCCTCACAGGCCTGCATTCTGAGGTCAGGTGACTCATGTAAAAGCAGTCCAGGCTGGTCATGAGACAAAGTTTTTGTAGCCACATCAGCTTTCCAGCATTTACTGAAGCTCCCAAGTCTGGCTTGTGCTCAGTGTGTTATTCATCAGATTTATTAATGCATTGTTCTGAGTTTTAAATTACAGCCCATAGTGATTGCAAGCAGCAGAGAGCCCTAGGAGCAGAAATGAGCCTATAGACTCTGCTCTCTGCAGGATGCCATTCACTTAACCCTCCTCTATTTTAAGATTAACTTTTTCTGTGAAGTTAGCTAGTTTCTCCCTTTCATTTTCCATTTCACAAGCCCGTACTGCAGTTCTGGCATGTGTCTTTTACCCTCAGGAAACAACCTGCCAGACTGCTGTGGAGATTGAGACATTCTTCCAGGCTGGGTTTTTGCCTTGCTTGCTTTTACCTCAAACCATTTCCTAAACTTGAATGCTCTTGTTGAAACATTTAGCTCTAAAGCGTGAGCTGAGCTATTTACCTCAGGGATTCCAAATAAGGAATTTTAATCATGTTGATTACACCAGATTTCTTTTAGGAAGAGCATTGGATCTTACTTCTTACTCCTGAATTCAAATGCGGCACCCTAAAACATGACTTGTTTAATCTGTCCATGCTTTTTCTCTGATCTCTCTCTTTTGTCCTCTTTTACTTGTGGTAGCAAGGGAAGCATGACTAGTTGTGTGTTAGATGGTGACTTTACCACTCTCAACCACAATCCTGTGAGTTTAAATTGTTGAGAAAGTTGTGTGTACAGTATGAGGCTGGGAAAGCTTGGGTATGTATAATTCCCCTCCTGTTCCTTTTCTGGGGGACCATGGTGACTAACACTGATGCAGATGAATCACCACCATTGTTGCTCAGAAACCTTTGACCTATATTTATTTAAAGAGGTGGAAGAAAACTAAGGGTATTAATGGTTCCCCCAGAAAAAAAAAAATAAATCTATAAGCAATAATAAATAACCTGTTCCTCTCCTTAGGTCATAAAAATAAATCCACACACTCTTAGTGGAAGTACTGCATCAGATCAAGAATGAGTGGCATGTGGACTTTTGTACTGAAAATAAAAAGGGCAGTTATTTCTCTGTCCTTCACATACAACAGAGCATGGCAGCCACCATCACAGGGTGCTGTGACTGAGGCCACTGAACCAACTTCGTAGCTGTATCCAGGCTTTCCAGAACAACCCCAAAGCATCAGGAAGTGAAAGGAGAAAGGAGATTTTAATCTCCAGAACCATGGAGTGGCAAATTTTGAAAGCACAGCGGTTACTAGTACTAGTTACTAGTACTTTCTTTAATGAATAAATGAATAATGGTCAAAGAAAAGAAGGAAAGGAAGCAGCATTCATAGCTCAACTGATGTGCTGTGTCTTTCAGATAGTCATTATGCTGGACTTCCTCATCCCACAGAAATGTGACTTGGAAACTTTACAAAACCTCCTAATTGGTGCACTTTTGGGAAGTAATGCTTCAACTGGGCACAGAATAGAAAAAAAGAATGAGGAGGCTCTCTGTGACAACTCTTCTCAAGGAAACTTCTACTGAATTTTACCAGTTTCATAAGCTCTGAGACCTGAGGTACAGGAAAGTTTTCCATCTACTAGAAGCAGGCTTTTTGTGATCAAGACATTTTCATTTCATGTGCTAAATTTAAGTTGTAAAAGATGACACTGTTACAGATGGTTGTGTGTTTACAAGGAGTGCCTGAAATGTTTTTTATTTAGAGACTAAACCTGGATCTGTACTTCCTTGATTCATCTGTAGATTAAACCACTTCTCTCATATATCTGTGAGTTGTATCTTTTACAGTTTAGGCTTTCTATGCAAAAATAATATTTTGAATGGAGGACTAAAGTCTGGATTTAGCTTAGGTAACACTATACCAGTCACAATAATCACAGTCCTAAAGAAAGTGTCCAAGACATTCAGTATTTTGTCTGCTGAGTGGGCTCTGAGGGCACTGTTAGCCCTGACTGTTCTTGCTCAGCCTACCCTGGGGCTTTTTCCATGCTGCTGATGATCCAGGACTCCATTTTATCTCCTACCTGAGCTATGTCACAGGTGACCATTTCAAATTGTTTGGATTTCACAGGGTGATCCCTGACCTGACTCAACTAATTTCCCTGCCTTCATTAGGTTATCACTAGAGAGTCAATGGAACCTGTCTTGGGCTGCTAGCCCAGCCTTTCTCAGGTGCCACAGGCTGGTTCCTCCTTGGCAATAGCATGGCCAATGTTGGTGTAACATGCAGCTTCTATCTTGTCTCCCAGAAGGTCTCACTTTTTGATAACCCAAAGCCAGATGGTTTCACGGAGTTTTCTGTGCTCACTGATATTCTCTATCAGTCTCCAGAAAAATAAGTGGGCTTCACATTGAGATTTTGATAAGAGGATCTTTATGATTATGAGTAGAAAGGCACAGATTTTGTTTAATTCCACATGGCTCACTGATACTTGTGTACCATTTTAGCTCAAGAAGAAAACAGAAAGTAGTTCAGAGTGTGATCTCAAAAAACAAATACTGAGTTTAGAACATGTCATTTCATATTAAATACAGAATCTGCATCTATAAAATGACATTTAAGCATCTTTTCCAATCACAGGATTCTAATTGTGGTCATACTACAGTACACTTTCAATAAGTGAAATCAGCTTCAAAATATCTCAGTCTTAGGAGTTTTGTACACATTTGGTATGCAACTTTGAAACGCACTTTCATAACCTCTCAGATGAGATTATAATGTTCAAGAAAAGAGATAAAAGAACAATTGTGCTTCAAAGGAAATTTGAAAAACAATCACCCTGCAAACTCTATAGCAACACTTACATGAAAACTGAGAAAAGCCCTTTCAGACTTTTCCTTCAGCATGCTTAACAACATGGTTAAATATGGGATTGCCAAAACTAAATTAAGGAGTCTTGATGGTACTTATCTCACAAGGAACAGCTTGAAATTCACAGCACCTGGAGGCTGTTGTTTTCATGCTGTTTTGTAAATGACACCATGGGAAAGTGTTAAGCTACCTTCTAGAAATGGAGCTGTGGTAAGGAACTATTTTGAATTAGTTTGAAAAAATGTTATCAGCAGTAGGTGACTGGCTAATCAATGGGGTTTTTTTGCAGAGTTGTATAACTTGAACTATACCCATGCTGCAGTCACAACACAAACTGCTATCCAACAGTTAAATACCCTAGCTAGTGCTAGAAATTTAGAGCTGGGATCAATCTATCTGTAACCCATCTATGGGCTAACTGTAGTTGCCTTCTTGGCAGGTCAGTTACCCAGCCCAGCGTTGCCACAGACTGCTTTTTACCTGCCCCTAAAGCCCTGAGTTTAAATGCTCTGTCAGAGTCATTTTGTGACTGCAGTCCTTACTGTCCTTGGCCCAAATCTGGTTCCCAAATGTAGAAGTGCAACACTGCAATACATTAGCTGAAATCAATTAAGTATCTCTCAATTTACAGCAACTGAAAGCTGAGTTTGACCAATATACTCTGCTGACCCTTTAAATGCCCTTATCTTTACTGATCAAATGCAGTGCTGTTGTGCTAGTTTGAGCCAAAAGAGAATGTAGCTGTGTGTGAAAAAAAATCAATTAAGTGAAACCTTACAAATAATCTGAGCTAACCTCTCAGTTTGACAAGCACCTGATAACATATATCAACACTATTATAATAAATCTGAAGCCACATCTGTTGAATAGGTACACTATTACTTTGGGAAATGAGAGAAATCTCTGTATAAGGCAACATTATTCTAAACAAATTAACTCCAGGCACTATCATATGAGAAAGATCTGCCACACTGTGTTGTGCCTCTCTGATGTAAGAGCTTTGAGACTCTGGATTAGACCTATTTGACTTCTTGAATGATTAATATACAACAGAGAAATATTTAGATATCTGAGAATAGACATACAGGAATAGGAACATGTAAGTCCCATTTTAAAGATGGCCAACATCTTGACTGAGGCAGGTATCTCAGGATAAGGGCAAAGTTAGGGAGTCTAAGAGTCTGTTCAGATTTAAATTAGGACTAGTTGTAATGAAGTATAAAGTCATTAAGTGCAATATTAATCTCAGAATCTCCAATTATCTCACACAATCACTCAAAGGTATCTTATTCAGTAAATCCTGCTGCAATCTTTGTATTGCTTTCAGCTAGCAGCTTCCATCTTTAACTCACGTGCTAATTGGCGGTTTTCTCATAATGAAGCTCACATTATTTTCTTCTTACTAGGACTATGAGAGGAAAAGTGTTTTTACTTTGGAGAGTGAGTGACAATACTGCTTTTGTTGATTGAATGACATTTCAGGAAGGAGTTGGTAAAGCCTTCAGAGGCTTTTGCTATGGTGCTTCAGAAGTTAGAATTACGGTATTCTTCTGACTGAAGTGATATAATTACATACATTTTTATTACATAGAGAGACAAGCAAACCCCAAATTCAACTAAATGAAGTCTTTTGCTAGTCAGTGCCTGTCTCATCATCAGTTTATTATGTACCTGCCTGGAGTTCTGCTTCTCCAAATGACTGTTTGCAACTAAAAAACTTTCTCTTAGGGTCCAGAGAATGAGAACTGTGTAGGACAAAGATGACTCACTTGAGTGGCTTAGATTCTGGGCAAAGGTCTTATGGTGGAAGCTAGAGCTCCCTATGTAATTTCTGTAGCAAAATGCTGACAACTGCAACATGGATATCCAGTGATTTGTTCTTTTCCTCTTCCCTCCTGCCAAGATTACAGTCTCAGCTGATGAAGTGATAGTTATGTACATAACTAGATCTTCATATTTACCCTTCTTTTATGGCAGATTAGATTCCACTGTATTCATTGATGTAGAATAAAGCCTGAACTGGAGGGTTTTTTTGTGGTGGGTATTTCCTGGGTTTTTAAAAAATATACATAGCAGAGATGTTGGTCTTCGTATGTGCCAAGTCAGAGCAAGGTTACCCTCTTTTTTTCTTTCCTGATTTGTTACAACAAAGCTGACAAGTTGAAGAATATTTTCTTCCAGAATATATGAGCAAATCAGATTGTAAAGGATGTGAAATAGCAATTTGTTATAGAAATGAGTAAACTGATAACATGATTATAGCATATATTTCTCAAAGAAAAACAGCTGGTGAATTTAATACAGAGTCCCCTTCACTCTGTGAAATAGCACACCACCACATTCCAACAGGAAGATGAAGCTACGTGGCAGCCTATTTAATCTATTCAAAGGATATTACTGTTGATTCAGAAAGTCCTGTGTGATGAAAACCTTTCTCTCTTCCTTCTGGTTGTAATTTAACACTTTCTAAAAGTGTTAAATTGTGAAAAAGATAGAGAAGAATATATAGCAGACCTGGAGACCAGTCCTGCGTAAAGTTCAGGCCATTTGGCAGATGAAATGGAGGGACACTTCTAATTTTTATGGGGAAAAAAAAAACAGAGAAGGATATTTAGATTCTTAGTTCCCAGCAATATCAATTCTGTGGAAGTTAGGCACCTAAATTCCTATAAACTGTATGTTAGAGGAACTGTGCTGTTCTCTGAAAGTGAGCAACCTGGGATATCTGCAGCCTCTTCTAGATACTCTCCTGAAAGCAGCTTCCCTGCTTAGAGCAGAGCTTTCATGGCCCTTAGTCAGCATAGCAGTTCTGCAGTTTAGCAGTCCTGCAGATCAGAGCCTGGGAATGGAGAATCAAATCAGTTTGAGAACCGTTATTTAAAAGACTCTGTCCACTGATCATCTGTTGTGGAAAAAATAGTTTGGTTGACTGAGATATTCATTGTTACAGAAAGTATCTAGAGCAGAGGGACAATCTTGCTTTAATCTCTCATGTTCAATTCCTGACTGCTCATTAATTTCTTATCACAGCATCCCACACCTCCAACATCTGTGCTGATTTTGGATCTCAGTTTCTGCTTTTCTTACTTGCTCCTAAAAAATCTGCTTCTTTTTCCATGTATCTGTTGTTTGCATCTTGTTAGAGCAGCCACCGAGTTGTTCTGTCGCTGCAGCAGGTACTATGTCATGGCAGATGCAATTCGAGGGTAAGTCCTGTTCATCCCTCAGGCTCTGAGATCTGACCAGAGAAAACAGTTTTCTATGAGTTTTGCTATGACAACTGTGAGCAGATACAGACTGAAATATTCAGGGGCTTATAAAGTAGTTTGAATGGATGATAATGATGACAAAAAAAAAAAGATAGTACTGGGTTGATCCATCTCCCAAATCTGACACTCCTTCTCAAAAGCAGAGAGGAGCCCTAGCGCCTTTAGAGTGTACTAACATGATCATTCCTCTATATTGTTTTATTTCTGAGGAAATTGCTCATTTACTTCTGAAAAACAAGAATGTGAAATACTTCAGTCTAAGTAGGTAAAGTTTGGAAAACATGTAAAGAATTGGAGGAAAGCATTCAAGTAGAAAGGATAGGAAAAATGCCTCAGTCCCTTCTCTGCAGAGAGGAAGAATCTCCAGACTATTGCTTTTTTAGATTACCAGAAGTATTCCTGGTTTTATAATTGATTTTTTCTTCATTTTTTTATCTTTAATTTTCTTTAATTAAATTGAGAAAACAGAGTATGTGGACACCTGCCACCCAGTTCACAGATATATATGTGAACACATGCATTTTGTAAAAAGCAAATAGATTTATTCAAATGTACATATGTACACATATCTGTATATTTGAAGTAATTTCTAAGGCAAGTTATAGCTGTTTGGGATAGTGTTCTGCATCAAACAGACTTACCAGAAGGAATCTCATTTGTAGTAGCTGTGTCTACAGACAGCAGTCTTTTTAATGAAGTGAATGTATCTTTCACAACAGATTAAAGTCAAATATGAGGCTCAAGAGTCTCATTCTCTGCTGACAGTTAAGCGTTCCAATGTGAGGCAATTTCCAAAACACTGACATATGCAGTAGACTCCTTCTTTGAAGTTACCTAATGTTTTAGCTCTCNTCCCGTTGGTCCGGGCGGGACCCGGGGAGCGGAGGACCCGCCACGGGCCGGCAGCTCTGGTGGGAGAGGCTGACGGGGCTGGGGAGCTACCAGGGCAACAGCTGCCGCCCCTCCACTCATCAAAGTTCCTGGCACCCAGAGAACGGACCGAGCACTGGGAGATCCGCCAGTGCCAGAGGTGAGTTCAGCTGGGGGGGACTGGGCACTCCTGGCCCGAGCGGAGAACTCA
>VWZY01006111.1:346996-384101 GCA_013399075.1 Chloroceryle aenea | reverse complement strand
GGCGTGGAGGTCGGGATCTGTAGGGGGGGGGGGTGAAATGAGCAGAGACATTTCTTCTCTGGACTTCTGTAAGGTGTTCCACAGGGCATCAATCCACTGAACCTTCTCATCTGATCACTTACAAGATAACGAGCCTACTTGAAATAAAGCAGGGTCTATTTGCATCACAGCAATTTTTTCTTAAAGAAATTGACTTCTCTTTTCTAGAGGAGGATACAGAGATGTGTAAATTGAATAGATCTTGTACATCCTCATGCAATTCCCTTCTGCCACAATACCTTACAGACAGATTTTCCAACTGTCTTCACAGTGGTTTTGTGAAAGTGTCATGCCATTCCTTTTGAAACATTGAGAACATGGGTGCAATAGGAGTGAAGCACAAGCAAGGCTTAAAAAGTGAATTTCTAAGGATTGTTGCAGTTGGATGAAGTATATAGGGGTAAGGGACAAAACCTGAGTTAAGAGAGAAATGGTTCCTATTTGGTCAAGCATGAGTATAGGAAAGGCTGATGATAGGAATATGGTTTCCTATGCTTTGCATTAAAAAGATAATATTGGTCAAGTAAAAGAAGTGCAGAGAATATATTAGGCTTACAAAGTAAACACAGCACTGTAGTTGTCAGCTTAGTTTTCTCTGTTGTTAAAAGCCCTGTCTCATAGTTTGACAGGGTAATCCCTTCATCACCTGGGCAGTTTTCTAATTCAACCCCTTGTAAAAGTAGTGGATGGTTTCAACATAAAGTGATCCTCCTAGTGTATCTGGAGCTGCTCTGACAACTCAGTGGTCATGATGTTCTCTGCTGGTTCATCATAGACCTCACAGGCATTTTCTGCTTGCCATTTAATGGATTTGTGAAAGCATGAAAGCCTGTATTTTCTGAAGCAGCCATATTCCTTTAGTTTTGTTGTTTGTGGCACACTTTTCTCAGATATATAAAGCTGAAAATATTGATAGCAAATTTCCTTGAGAGTTCCCTTGGTAATTTCCCATGTTCCTCAAATAGCATAGCCAGAAAGTCACGAGAATTTTCTGCAAAATTTCTGGGGCTGAGAAAAAGCACAGAGATTTCCCTCATCGTGCTAGGCATGAAAGAATAACTAATTTAAGTACAAAAGAAAACAAAGTCTCATTAAAATGAGACATATTTTATCTATAACACTATTTTCAAGGTGGTATGTATGCTGGCTGAGAGATGGAGGTGCAAAGTAGTGTCACATAAGGCTTATAGACTGCTATGTTTTTTACTTCAGTTTTGCAAGGGGCATATTTGTCATAAAGTCATCAGGTTCAGCAAGCTTTGGGGTTGTGCTCTCTGTTCTCACAGTGCCCCAGCTGGTGATGGGGAGAGGTAAGGCCGAGCATGGAAGGAAAGGACCTGTGATGGCTGAAGGTAGGCTGGAAGGAATGTGACAGCCTGGGAAAGGCAGGGGCAAGAGAGAAGGCAGTGACAGTAGCTGTAACAGAAGAAGGGAAGAGATGGAGGAGGACTGAGAAAGGAGTGTAATAATTTGTGTGGGGTGGCAGGAAATGAAGCAAGAACAGATGGGAGGATGCAAATGAGAGAAAGAAGGCAGCAGCAGCAGCCAGGCTCAGCTGCAGACATTGAAACTGCCACCCAGTTTTGATAGAATTCTCTGTTTGAGAACAGAGGTATCTGGTATGTGGATTATGGAAATGACTTGGGATGTACCTTTCTATGTGGTAATTGACATGTCTTCTGCAGCAGTTGCCTCAAGCCTTCCAGCGCAGACAGAATGAGTTATGCAGATTGGTGAGAAGTGAAGCAACTGCTCCTCCTCTCTATCTGTCTCACACCCTCTCTCTGGATCAGTTAGCCAAAGAACTGACATGCTGATGGAGCTTCAACATCTTGCCGATGATACCTAGGAAGCAGAAGGGCATTGGAACCATAAATCTAAAAGTCTTAAAAACCAAGATCTGTGGCTACATACACAAAATCAATACTCCATACAGAGGGCTATAAATTGGAAAGCACTATTTTCTCTCCTGCTAGAGAAAGTATCTATTGCTAAAAAATTTTGGAGAAAGGATGCCATTATTTATTAAATTATTTAAGATAAATCCCCAGTGAACTTTATTGGCTTAATCATCATCATCACATTCTACTGGATTTTTTTCATAGGTAGTTTATATATATATTGGAGCCACAGTAATCTGTGTGCATGCTTTCCATTTTTAGACTGTTGTTATAGCTTGATTCTCCTCAGGGAAAAAAAAAAATATAGACCACTAAAGTTGATTTCAGGACAGTCAAAACGAGCTTAATGTGAGAAGAACTGACCACATGATTCTCTTTTAATTAAAAGGTTATAGTTCTTGGAATGCAATGCCCAGAGTTACATGAGCTATAGAGCCTTAAAATACACTTCATACCTATTCCTTGAACTGACATAACAGAATACTGTGCTTGCTCTAAGCGATTATACAAAAAGAATCTTTCCTTGTTTTTGAACTTTGAGTCAAAGGACATAAATATTTTGAAATGAGTTGTTGGCTTACAAATGTGGCTCCAGCTGAGACTTTAAACATCAAAGAGACATGTTGATGGAGATCAGTAAGAATTTATAAAGCCGTATGACTTAGAACATGTCAGCCAGAGATGAAAAGGAGACTGAAGTCCTGTGATCCTTAGTTTCCCATAGTAGGTTGCCTTTTCCTGGGGATCCTCAATTGCTATTAAAGACAAAATAGTACTCTAAGTGTTGATTTTCAGTTCTGTGTAACATCAAATTACAAATAACAATATCAAATTATGCTCAGAGGGAGATGAGTCATTGACAATATTTTTGTTCTTTTGTAATTTATCCCTTTTCCGCCATCAACAGAATTTCCCATGTACTACAGTTATTAGGCATTGAACAAGCCTGTATGGGGACAGCAAGGTCAGGTAAAAGAAATCAGAATGAGACACCTGCAGGTAAATGAGAACGCTTCATCAGAAGTGTTAGAGAAAGTTTAGCGCATTCTTCCTCTTGATGAGGAGAATCAGGGGAAGGGAGGTGTTGTGCAAGGAGCAGTTTCCTGAGCAGTTGCAATTCAGCCTTTCACTGGATGGTAGTAGCAGCAAGAAGTGTGTGCCTTTTCTGGGAAAAGCACCTTCCAAAGTGTTTACTTAACTTTTGTATGTGCTTGCAGAGGATTGGAGAGATTTTTAATTTGTTTGGTTTGGTTTGGTTTTGTGTTTGTTTTGTTCAACGCAGAAAATCTTGACACCCCGCCCCCCGCCCCCATCTCTACCCCATGTTTGCTCTCTGCTTTGTACAGTGTTATATTACNTAACAAAAAAAAAAAAAAAAAAAAAAAAAAGGCAAGTGTAGAAAACTACCACATCATATTCTAGTATCATCTGTTGGCACCTGAAGAAAAAGGCAGAAGAAAATTAAACTCTTCCATCACATATGGTTCATTCTGCCTGCAATGACACCTGGCAGTGAGTGTTTCTATAACTCACTTGTAAGCTTTTAAGGTTGATTATTCTTCACACTAATTGACACCAGATCTTTTACTACTTTTTCTAGGAAAGGATTGCATCCTTTTATCTTTTGCTTTAAAAATGGCCAGACCTGGACCCTTTTGTGGCATGGTTTATGTCCACACTGCAGCCATTCTAGGGTTGCCAGAGTCAGCCTTCTCAAAACACAGAAATGCATCATGCTAGAAAACCTCTGGTGACACTCAATCTGATTTGTTCACCAAGGAAATATGTATAAGCAGCCAACCTTGTGAACATGCCCACATGCCATCTGAGCTTCACAAAAGCATTTTAGGAACATTTTTTTTTCTAACTCCCTCTTATTCCTTCCAACATCAAGGTTACCCATAGTAATTTCAGGGAGAAAAAAAAAAAAAAAAAGAAGAAAGCACTTAAGAATATTATTGTCATTTTTTTCTTGGAAGCCTCAAAACTTGATGTAATCATCTGGTGGGTTTATAGACTTTGGGCATTTTGTATGCCTACACTTGTAAAGAAAAGAGGATATATGTGGATCCCTATTCAAGAAAACACAGGGTTTATTTCATTTTGAAAAGTGAAGTCGCAAACACTTTGAAAAGGACACATTTCAGCTTATTAATGTACTTTCTTCCAGCTGTCAGAAAGAGCTTCTAATTTTGTTTAAATGGGTCGACTGTACAGTTGTGCACCTTAGGTTGGCAACCTCCATCAGTTCTGAAGGCGTGAAAACTGTCTCCCTTCTTTTCTCAACCTTTCTTTACCATTTTGAAACCTAGTGTATCACCCTGTGGATCACCACAAGAAAAATATTAGGGTCACCTAGTGAAATGAGGTAGGAAAAAAATGCTATACCTTAAATATTCTGATGTAAGAAGGGTGAAACCTTAGTCATATTGAGTCAGTGGCATCACATTCCTGCTTAGTCCAAAGAGTTAACTGTCAATTACTCTCAAATTGGTTAGACTTCAAAACGAGTGTTATAGTCTGGTTCTGATATCAGCCATGATTACTGGCAAGCAACGTAAATTGGCCTCATATTCTTCATGAAGATATTTTCTGATTATGTCATGAACGAGTGTGAAAAGGATTTTTCAGTGTGCTTCACCTTCTGACCAGGACTGAAAGATGAGCACTGAAGTAAAGTCTAAAAGACTATGTTACAAGGGGTCTTCTGCTTCCATTTTAAATTTTGTTTTAATTCTAGTACTTCTTCTTTAACCTTTCTTAGCCATATTTAGATTTTGCTCCACCATGTCAATTCCTATAAACTGGGCAAAGATACAGAATCAGAAAGATACATTGAGCATAGCATGCCCACACAAGCACTCCACAAGAATTGCTCTGGATGTTTCTGTACAACATGCATAGTCTGATTCTGTGGAAGTGGCTGTTTTTATGTGTCTTGTTTATTGTTGAGGGCAGCACTGTAACCACCACAGTCAGATGATAAATGTTCACTTTACAGTTATTGTCTTGTCCTCTCACCTTGCAGTATTCAGTATTCTCACCTTGAAGGCTTCATTGTTATGACCATGGAAACAAAACAAGTTTCTTATGAGAGACAGTGTTATAATTTTTGAGGCTAGGTTTTTGGTTTGTTGTTTATTGTTTTTTTTTCTGGTATCTGACATGCCATATGCAAAAGAGTTACAGGACTGGACGAGTTAGCCAGCAAAGCTTTAAAATAGTGCTATGTAAGCCCTGATAAAAAGGAAGCCAGGAAATTCATGAATCTGCTGCACACTCTGACACCTGAGAATCTTCACACAGTCTGCTTCCTTCTAATATTATTTATGTTCCTTTAAAAAGAATGATCCTGCCTGCATTAATTGCTGCCTTTGGCAGTCATTTAATTTCCCTCAGCCTTCGTTACCTTGTGAAAATGGCAGAAAGAATATTTGCTAGTGTCTCTTCCTCCTCTGTTCTAATGTTTTGGTCATCCATTTACACTTGGAATCTGCAAGATAAAGAGTTTACTAAATTTTCATCTGGGAGTGTGTTCTCCACCTGACCACTTTTTACTCTAAATTATTGTATTACACTTTTCCTTTTCAGCTAATGTTTGCAGTTTGCTATTCATACCTACTCATACCTCTCACTACTGGGACTCTGAGTTTTATTTTTACAGGTGGAAAGTACATCTTTTGGTAGTAACACTCTTGTTCGAAGTTCTTGCCCCTTTGTCTCTTGTTTTTCCTTTCTCACATTATTTTTTTTTTGATTGGAGAATTAAGCTACATGTCAGCTCTTCCCCTTTTGTGTTGCCTACCTTGACATTTACACAGATCTGAAACTGCATTTTGGCTATTACTCAAGCTGGTCCCTGTAATTTCCTTCCTGTCTCTATTTCTTGTTTTTGTTTTGTACTAGGAAGCCTTTTGTTGATGTGTGTACAAACACCTCTCTTTCTGTAGTCTTTGCAAGCACCCATTCCCATTTCTTTAGCTGACATTTCCTGTAGTACGTGCTTACTGACGAGTTGCACCTCACTTTCACCCAACACCTTTATTATTTTCATATATTGCTGTACCCTTGAGTATAGAGATTTTAGAATAAAATCCCATTCTGACATGTTTTAGGCTGGATTCTGTTCAGTTTTTGTCAGGTTCTCCCTCCTTCCAAGGAAAATCGCTGCTGAGTGTAAGTTAGAGTACTAGGATAAGGTCTCCTAGTTACAGCTTAAAAACTGGCATCATGCTGAGTTCCAAACCCTTTTGTTTAAGGAAAGAATTCTACCTTACTGATTCTTTCCTATGTATGCCGAACTACCTAGCCTTGGTAATTTGGATTCCCTCTATTGCACGTACTTGCTGGTTCCCTTGTTTTTCATTTGGGTTGTCTCTATTTACATACAAGTACAATGCAAATGACCAGAGGTTCATTTTATTGCTGAGTTGAAAAAAAGGGAAAAGAGAGCATAACTATGTTTGTCTGAATTAGAATGACAGTCTCCACTCCCCAGTAGGAAATACTTTCCCAGTTCCATACATCTGATCCTTTTGTTAACTCCCTCATTTCTGCATTTTTTCTATCTCTATAGTGTTTTACCCCTCCCATTCCCCTGTTCTTAACTTTAACAGTTTGGGGGTTTCTCCTTTAGTATTTGTCCCCTTTCACCTCACTGACCTGCGTCAGCTCTGCTTCCTTGAATTTCACATTTCCTCTATATAAAATTAATGTGTTTCAAACTAAGATACTTCATCTGCTGGTCTGGCTCTATCCTCATGATGATACCCCTGTTTAATGTTCCTTTCTTAATAGGGCATCAGGTGGCCTCAAGCCTAGCCAAGGAACCTATATGACGAGGGTCTGTGGGGAAAAGCTGCTCCTTTTTTTGCCTCATCAGCACAGCACAGTGAAGAGAGGTCATGCCAATATTCTGCTTGAATTTTAATGGTATAAAAATATTAAGCATATTATCTTAGGATGCATCTGAGGACTCAGCTAGCTAGCAGTAACTGGTGAAATGAAGGGTTTACATGAAATTCAGTTCTACTCTTCTGCTCAGGTCTTCATGTTGAAGGCAGTTCAGCTTCACAAAAAAGCTGGAACCTAAAAATCTTAATTTCTAGTCAACAGAGAATGAGTTTGAGTACACTGTAAGCTCTAGGTGAAAGATTTGCCTTCTGCATCTAAAGTTAGCTCTTGAAAGTAGCTGCTCTGCAGAGTAGTTCTCTGCTGCATGTTATTTTCTAAATATGGTGGTTTTACACAAGTTTCAGCCTTAATCAAGGCTGTCAGACGAGGCATTTTTATATGGGGAAGTACATACCGATAGCTGTTTACCTTTGTTTCATATAACAGTACAGGACTGCCTCTACATTGCATGTACATACCCCGATACCTGTTTATAAACTCTGCTGAAGTGTCATCATTGTCACTTAACTTTTCACTGCTTTTTAAATCCAAAACAAGCTTACATGTGCATAAGCGCATTTCTGATGCAACCAGATAGATCCGTGGGGCTTATTTGTGGATCAAGCATAAAACAACAGTGTCATAGGCAAAAAATGTATGTCTTCGAAGGTACAACAATGACTTACAAGTTTTCATGACTTAATGGGAACGTAGGTAGTGCAAAGCATTCAAGTTTTACTCTTGAACACAAAAAAATCCCTTTGTGTTAACTTCTTGATGGCTTCCTTTTAATAGTCTCATAGTAGGTATGTCAAGCATTTTGTGAAAATACCTCAAAATAGTCACATGGTTTGGTTTCTTTTAGGGTGTGTGTTCTTCATGCTTCATTGGTTCTTCAAAGTTGAAAATTCCTGTTTAATTAAAGCTCGGTTCAATTCCTTTTAAATGACATTGAAAGACGTTCATTTAGACCTCTTGTCCATTACAATGAAGTTGTCACTACAGGCATTAGCAAAAGCTAGCACCTATAAATCTTCTTATATTTAAGCTACATAAACATTTATACTTATTCCTATTCAGCATCTCCCAGGTAATAATGTGGTTGCTGACAATTTATGAATCAATCAGGGCAAGTTAACAAGTATTGAAGGTAAATGCTTGGATTTCCTGAGTATCATTGTAACTTCTTGGAGTTTCCGATTATAAAATATGATACCAAAGTGTGATCACAAATGTCATTACTGGTCGTGTGTGCACACAGTTGTAGTAAGAACAGAAGGACTGATGGAGGAGGGATGAGGAAGTAATTCTCGGACTTTTTTTGCAGCTGACTATCCGCATTTTTACCTAAATACAAGGATAAAGAAAAAAATATGAATGCTATATAAAGACACTGGGAAGAGTTGAGAGATGTTCATATGTGTGTAAAATGCATAAGAATAAGAAGATGTAAAAGATAAGAATAATCTTACAATTTAATATTATGAAACTTCAGGTATTTCATTAAAAAGTATTTTTTAATAATAATAAAAAAAAAGATACATGTCTCTGCTGAGACTATTCTGACATGGATTTAAATGCACATTACTTTCAAGAACTTTTCTTCCAACGCCGAGCCCTTTTCTTGGATGTCTACATCCTGAGCATGTGACCTTTGTAGCTGATCATGACTGTGCAGTTACACTGTCTTTGAACAATTTGTTTGACTTCAGGCTAGAATGCTCAAAAGCCAGGAGCTGCTCAGAAAGGTTGCAACTACAAGGCAAACAGCCTGTCCACCAACTTCATATAATTGGAAACTCTGATTTCAAATTCAAAGACCCTGTGTACACACAAACATTCCCCAGGTGAAGGAGTGGAAAAGGCAGGAATTGATATACCTAACTTTGTGCAAGTTTGTTCAGTGCTTTGCTGTGTTTGGCCAAGCCCAAATAGGGACCTAAGACTTTCAGGCTAGCTTTCAGCCTACTTGTACCACAGCAAGTTGTCTGAATACTCAGTGGAGAGAATTAGAGCTCATTTGCCTTATTGAGAATAAATCTGTATGTTCTTTTACATTACAGTGATTTGTTTAGATTTAAATAGCAATACTTTCTCTGGATTTTAAGAGACATGATGTGCTCTGTGAGAAAACAGCTACATCGGAGATCTGTCTTCTTTTCTCATACCAAGCATTTTCAAGTGACTTTGTTTATGTTTAGCATTACACTATACGGACATAAACACAATGTTCCAATTTAATCTAAACAATCAGAGCCTTCATTTATGAAAAGCTGTGAGAAAGTCTGACAAGGGAGGTTCAAGGGAAAGTGTGTAAAACCAGCCCTGGAATCTCCCAACATATCTAAACTTGTCAGTAATTAAATTCAGAAACTGTGGAATGCTTCAGAAGTTGAGTACTTGGGGGAATATTTAATTTTTCTCCTGTAATGGATTGATTACTATGGTATTTCTGTTACATGTGAAGAAATCAGTACCTATGTAAATCAGCCAAAATGCTGTAGGGCTTCTTTGGAAAGAAAACCTTCCGCCTTTTTAATATGATTTTAGCAGAGAGACTATTGGAGGGCATAAAGTTTACGTTATGCCATTGTATATGGGAAGTCAGATATCTGAATTTCTCCTTGTGGGGAGATGACAAGGTAAGCTTAGTTACTAAATATCTTTCACAGGTATGCTCACAAGACTCTAAACCTATCTTTCTTTTGCAAATCAAGAGGCAGGGTGAGGTAAGTTCCAAATATCACCTAGTAGCATTAAGACAGAATGCCTACCTTCCCCCAAAATTTGCAAATACAGGTTAACTCACATTTTAATGTAGATGGAAAGAAAGCTGTGTTCCTCATCTGGGTTATTAGCAGCAGTTTTTCCTGAGCCCAGACATGTCTCAGTTCTGGTCTATAATAATGTCTGAGGGAGAGCGAGGTCTACTAATACAAACTTTAGGTTTTCCTTTTGTGTAATCTATCATAATTACATACATGCATTTATTTCAGAAAGCTTTACCTGATATATCATTCTGGTTTTGATAGAATTCAAGTAAAATTCAATTGAATGTAAACAGCAGATATTAAAATTAAGCTTATCCTGAATTTTCTCCAGTTGTTTTTCCTAATAGTCATAATAGTTTTTTTTCTTGAATAGAAAAAAAAAAAAATTAAAAATTGAGTGGACACTCCTCATGCTCTATTTTTAGTTTTAATTTTTTTAATATATGCATACCTGACTTAACAAAATTCATATTTTAAAGTCGTTGCAAAGGAAAAATCTGCTTGAATTCTAGACTCATCTACTCAATGCTAACAAGTTTTACTGAGGCAGAAAAAATCCTAATTTTTTCAGACACTGAAGTCAATAGGTCATCAGTAAAACTTACAATAACTTCAGCAGAACATTAGTGAGCCTGTGACTCTAGACAGTCAGAAATATCATTACATTGTGAACAAAACAATATTCATTATGCATGGTAACACATAATTAAGTAAATGAACAAAATAATGGATGGGGAAATGTCTGGTCAGGCACATGTAACTGGCATCCTGCAGAAAAGCTATTGATCTTTTTGCTGTTTTGACTAATTTTATGGGATTTCTAGTTTTAAGAGGGGAAGTTTTGATAGGCAGTATCAGAGGATTTCTACTGTTTCCATTATTGGACTGTGTTGATTGAAAACTGTAGAGTCCTGGCAGTGGTAACGATTGCCAACGCTTAGACCTTTCTTGCTAATTTTTCAATGTTTAATGTTCTACTTGTAAAAGCTCAGTTCCTGGAATCAGCTGACTAAAAGAATTAAGATTCCCCTGTTAAAACTAACAAGGAAAATTTTTAGTCTTCGTGACTATGGAATTGAATAAATGTACTCTGCAGGTATACAAACGAGAATGAAGGATAAAACATTTTGAAAGCTGTAGTACTTTAAAATTTAATGCAATATATTATTTAAGGGAATATTTTTTGTTGGCTTTCAATGTACTTTTACACTTGGGTTCAGAGCCAGAGCTTTGCAATTTTGCCTTCCTACTAGAGCAGACAGTTTGAGTTATTTCTCACAGTGCTTCTTGCAGAGACAGGGATGGGGAACATTGTTCTATAAGTACAGTAAGAAGAGAACAGCTTGTATTTAGCCTTCTTTTCCACTTTTCCTGTACACTAACTTTGGACAGAATTCTCCTGTGAAATAGGGCTTTATATATTTTAGGTGCCAATTCTAAAAGGAAGTGTTGTATTATGCAATCAACAGTATTTTGCAGTAGAAATCTCTCTATAAAAGAAGCTCTTCCAAATTCTGAATGACAGTGTGCTAGGAGATACTTTTTCTTTTAAAGACAAAAGATGCTGTTGCAGTCATCCTGGATATTCAGGCTAGTTGCCTCTAGCTCAGTTTGCTATTGCCAGTAATAGATGCCTACTGCTAAGAATATAAAGACAGGACAAGCACATAGTGATACTCCTCCAGGGACTTGTCTGGTCTCCCTTTGACCTCATAGAAAATTTTAGTATACCCAGAGTTAATTTTTTTTTTTAATTTATTTTACCATAAATCCAGATTTCTAATATCCTTGCCTCAGTCCTAGAGCATTATATATATCAAAATCTCCATGCTCCTTCTGCTCACCAAAGACATTTTTTTGGCTGGTGCTGGTCTCTGGAGAGACATCTCAGATAAATCTTTCTACTACCAACTTCCAGGCTGGCTGACAGAGGTGGGAGGAAGGGACTCTTACTCCTTGAATATCCAGGAAAAGACATGAGCTAGACGTGGTTTCTGGACAGATAGTAATTCTTGAGGGTTTTGTCTTGCATGAACTTGAATAATATTATTTTCAAACCAGGTAAACTTTGGGTCCACAGATTTCTCTGTCAAAGAATTCCAGTAGTTAAGAACACTTGAGTGAGGCACTACATCTGTATTGAAGCCTGGTCCTTCAAGGCTTTTCAAAGACATTTAGTTCTTAAGTTAAAAGAGAAGATGACTGATCAATGTACCTTCTCCCTGCTGCCTGTGGTTTTTGAGACCCTTATCTTAATTCCTCAGGATTCCCTCTGAGCCAGATGAGTCTTACTCCACTTAGTCATCACCTCTGTTGAAGCCATTTCACATTTGTAATTATACTTCCATGCATTTATTCCAGTTAAATGGGGAGACAGAATTACACAGCTTAATATGTAGGGAACCATGATTCTTTATGGTGGCATGAAGATATTCTGTTTTGTTCTCAATTTCATTCCTAATAATTATTAACGCTTCATCTGTTGTAGCCCTCATGGTCTTTTTCTTGGGTGCCAGTGGTCAGCTCAGAGCCCATGATTTTGTATATGAAGTTACACGTGAGGAAGAACAATCCTATTTCTTTACATTATTATCTCCTGAATTGCATCTGCCTTTTTGCAGCCTTTCACCACCACTTCCTCCTGTTCCTACACAATATACATTCATATTATCAGCAGATGTTCTCAACTTGCTGTTCATGTCCTTTTCAGGTTGATCATCACTGTACTGAGCAGCACATGCTCCTGACAGATTTTTCTTCATCTTGATGATCTTGTTCTGTTCTGTTTTCACCCTGCTTTCTGTTTCCTGACTTTTAACCAAGTATTTTCTATGCAATGCCATGACTAATTAGTTTCCCGAAAAGGAACCAGAGGGGGGCTTTTAAAAAACCCCACCTTTGGAAACACAGGTAGTTTATATCATCTGGATATACTTATTGACCTTGTGAAGAACTCCCACACATTTGCCAGGAAGGATCATGTGAAAACTCCTGTGTTCTTTTTTTTTTCCCAAATACATAATTTTTATCCACATGTCCACTAATTCTGGTCTTTATTAGAGTTTCTATTAATTTTCTCAGCACACATATGGCCAGAGTTAGAAACCTGCGGTTCTCTTGTGAAATTTCTTTGAAAAACTGACATCCCATTTACTACCTCTCTGTTCTCATCTGTGAGGGCTAATAAAAGAGATTAGAAACTACTTTTTTTTTTTTTTTTGGTTGTTTGCTTGAGTTCCTTTGTCATTTTGCGGTGAATATGAACTTAATCCTAGTCAATTCTTATTGGATATATTGTTAGTTTGCTCCAGTGTAGTTTCTTCTGTTGTTATTTAAGACACATCCTCTGAGTTGCTTACAAAAAGTCATGGTCTCTCTATTTTTTTCCACGAGCAGCCATTCCTTTGGTTCTGTTTAGATTCATTTGGGTAGAAATATTGTCAACTGGTGAAATCTGTCTATGTTCTAATTAGGTCCAGGAAAAAGTCTTTGAAATTTTTCATGTGTATTATGACCCGACACTAATTCATCCAATGGCCATCATTGCAATACAAGTTTCTGGTCAATAGTCTAAATTTTGTGTTTAACCTTTTGTCCAGTCTGTACAAAACATTCAGCTTGCTGTTGCATTTTATTGGATCAGATAAAATGAGAGCTGAATGATTTTACTTCCAACAGCCATGCTGGAAGGCAATACATTTTGCTTAATAATTAGCTAATCATTCCTGATGCCTAATTATATCGTAAGAAGAGACTGTGTTATTTTGCAGTTATATCAGTAACGGTTGTTCACAGAAATGTACAGCTTAGGGTGTTGTAGAATTGTTTTCCAGAAAGGCAGCATTTTGCCTTTAAAAAGTACAGGGTAAAACATGGACAGTTGGTGAGGAAGAAAAGGATAACAAAAATGGTAATTTCCTTATTCTCTTTTGCACTCAAGCAGTGAGTGGTGTTCAGTCTTTTTCTGCCTGGAACTTCAAAGAAATTATAATTTCCCCCCCTTGGCTATCTCAGGCCACTCAGTGGATACAAAAAAAAATCCTTTTAATAAGGTCCTCATCAGAATGTAAGTGAAACCAGCATGCTGGTGAATCCTCAGAATATCCTTCTTGGGTTTTTTAGTCCAGGGCTACCAAACACCCATCTTGTGAAGTATCACATAGACGTTGATGTTTGCACAAGCAGCAGTGACAGTCATTTCTGGCTTCATTTGTGCACAGCAGGAGGAATTTCCAGCTTGCTGATTTCTTTGTTATGGCTTAACACACTACTGGTGATAGGCATAGTGAGCTGGGGACTCCCACTTGCAGGCGTTTTTTTCCTGCTTTTTACCCTCATTATTTTTAATGTTTTGATATATTTTATGAAGACAGAAAATATTTAATCTTTTAATATTTTTGGAATATACTCAAAATTGTTGTTTTCTACCCTTTTTAATGAGCTGCAATTAATTTTTAAAAAAGCAAACTCTATCAAGAAGTACAGACAATAAAAGCTGATGTTATCAAATTATAGCAATCAGGCTGTCAAACTGGATGGATTTGGGTCTGATTCTTCCCGACACTTGGAGTTCACTCACAGAAAGTGTATTCTGTTAGCAGTTGCAAAAATTGCTTGGTTAGTTAACTCTGAAGAGAGGCTCATGTCACTTTTAAAAACAGATGTAACAGCAGCAGCAGTGCTCGATTCCTTACATTCCTTGTCATCATATCCATTTCCAACCTGGATGGTTGGCAGGGCTACTTAGCTGCTGTTCTCATTAGAGTTAGCATGAAGCTGGCAAAGAGGAATGGAAAATAATTGACTTTCTGGTTTGCTTGCTTGCTTTGTATCCCCCTAACTTAGTATTCTACCCTATTTTTTCCCTCAGACACTGACATTTTTTTTCTGTTTCTAGGCTTCATTGAGCTCTTCTGTTGTTGTTGAGATTATCAAATGGTTGGCTGTGTTCAGTGTTAATTATGCAAATAAAGGATTGTATGAAAATGGAATATGATTATCTGGCACTTGTGGGGCTTTTCTGCAAAAGGGTGTCTGCAAGTTTTGGATTGCTAGCTGACAGCCTGTGTGAAATACATCATACCCAATTAGTAATTACTTTAATTTCAAAACATATTTTAGAAGTATTATTGGTATTTCATGTAAAGTCACATTTTCAAAATAAAAATGTCTTGTAAGTAAAAAAAAACAACAAAAGAACAAAGCCTCTATTTGGTCTAGACTTGATCCCTGCATATATACAATATGGCATAATTTTGAACTAATAATTACTTATTATTTCCCCCCTCTGATTTCTGCCTCAGTGCACAAAATGGTGAGGAAATGGCCATATTTATTCTCCTCTATCACTAGCGTTCTCTGTACAGTATCCTTTGTTTGCTATACCTTCAGAGCCAACCCGATTCTCAGTAAATAATTATTAATTTATGTGTTGGCTCTGCTACTAATAATTTTTCTGTGCACTTCCCAAATATTTAAGTTACTGTCCCATGACTTTTGGGGCGATTGAGATATATGACTGCTGTTTTGCACATAGAATATTAAGTCACAGAACGCTTAAGACTATATGTGTTTGTGTATCTGTGTACATATGTCCAGACACTCTGGGTGACTGCTTTGAATGCAGTTAGAGTGGATCAGAAAGTTCCATGTGGATTGCAGAGGCAGCTCACTGGGGTCTGGGAGAACAGTGATGCTTCCTGAGTAACCTACAGCCTGGGTTTATGGGCCATGACATGCGAAAAGTCTGTGCCAGTGCTTGCTGAATGTCCTCTACATCCCCACCCTCATCAGCATCAAGACCTAGGTGCACGGAAATGAGAAAGTATCAATACCTCCCTGAGTAAAAAAACTTAAATTACTTTATGGCATGACACTGGTCTCCAAAATAAAGATATGCCAAAGGCCTTTCAGGAATTTGCACAGTGTGGACTAAGGTGCAGGGCTATTTCAGTGGTGGAATTATGGAGTCCAAGAGAGAAAAGAACAACAACAAAAAACCCAACCAACCTCAAAACACAAAACCCAAGGAAAAAAAATAAACAAAACCAAAAACTAAGCAGACACACAGATGGCCAGGCACTGTCAGGTACTTGGAGCAGTTCCCTGAGAGAGATCCCCTCAGTAGAGAGCTTGTTGGCTGGAAGATTGGGGTCTGTGAGCAGGGAGATGATCTCCAGCTCTTTGATATTTCTGGTGTCGAAGGAAGCAGGATATTACACATTCCTGTGCTGTATCTGGCCTGCATCAAAGACACCTGACCCCCACCTACACATCCTCCTTTTGAAGGGACAGTTTTCAGACTCGGTTTTGTTTCATCTGATTTGACAGAGATGCTTAGTTTTGAAAGACTAACATGTTTAACCATGCTACCACTGACTTCAGGTGTGCACTGAGAATACTCAGCACTCCTCCAAATTGGATTTTGATGGCCTCAACTAGCATACAAAGAGTTTTTGGATGCAGTTGCTGTGATGGTGGTTTCTGGACTTTTTTTTCCCCAAAATTCACTCATAGGGAATCAACCTTACCTGGCAAAACTGGATCCTCTAGAGACACAGCACAGATCCTTCCCACTCATGCTAACAGAAATGGACTGTTTCCTAATGCTTTGAACAGTCACCAGAGATGGGACAGCTGCACGATTTGTAGTTACTGGGTTGCCGCACTGGTCACTCAGAGCTCAGCTGAAAACTTTGCTCAGGTGGTGCCCGGCTCTGCCCCATTTCTCCCACCTTCCTCATTTCCCAGCCTGAGCCCGTTTGCTCATTCCATGTTCTGTCTCTTCTTTCCACACTAATGTTTTAGTTTGGATTAAGAAAGCACTTTTCAGGTCACTCTTCCATGAATCTTGTCTTAACATTGTTTGTGCTGTAGATATATTGAAGTATACAGACTAAATTCCTTCTGGAGGACATTAAAGTGGCAGATGTGCTCCAAATGCCTAATGCATCAGTGTGCATTCAGGCAATGGGACTAGGCCAGAGATAATATGAAGAATTATCTTCTTCCTGTCCAGTACTTCTTCCTTTTCTGTGGTGCTATGCTATTTGCCAACTCCTTGTCCTATTCTCCTTATTATAGCATATTTTGTAGTTCCTGTCTTCCATTATAAGCTTCATATGTCCCCTCAAAATCTGGAAGATTAGACTTTCAACATTATGCTCCTATAGATTAGAAAACACAATCCATCAACTCAGTATTACTATAGCAATGGTGTTTGCATCCTGTGAAATTAGTGTTACAGTACAAAGTAGGACTAGGGTCTGGACTACTTTTCATTGCATATCTAGGCTGAATAAATAAAATAAGAGTTGTTGTGGTCTCAGTAAATAGGCTTTTACAGCAACAAAACCATGGAAATCTGACTATAAATGTATATATAGATTGTTTTGACTTGTTCAAAGTAGGATCTGCAATTTCTCATGCAAGAATTTTCTAAATTGTGAAGCCTTTAGAGGGACAGCTGGTTGGTCAGCCTGGGGCAGAAGGTGTGTAAGATTTTTGCTTATGCAATTAATTAACCCCCTCCCCCCACTCTTCTTTACCTTGTTCTAATACAATCGGATTCCTTGCTTTTCCCTTCCTTTCTCACTTTGCATTCCTTGGCCCCTGATGGTTGACTATTTTATTTCCCATTCCTTCCTTTCTCTCTGCCCTTGAGAAGCAGCTTTTTATTGTGCTGTCCTTGGATACTTCTTCTGTTCTGTTTGTTTGATTATGGAATTCTTTTAAAGTTTAATTTGAAAAAGAGCATGCATATCATCCTTGAAGCTGTGTCAAGCAGGTAATCTGGCTTCTCGTTCCCTGATGGTTAGGCAGTTTTACCTTTTAAAACCATACCAAATCTATCAGTTTGAGAAACCCATCATATAGCAGACAAATACAAATTCTGAAAGACAAAACCAGGCGCATTTTAATCTAATGTGTACCCTACATAAGGTATGCATACCGTATATATTGTATTTTTTACTATGAGCTTTTCCTAATCAGACAACACCTTCAGTTTATTTACTAGAGGGGTTTCAAAAATTACAGTTGTTTAATTGCAGAAAGTACCAATGTCGTTACATCTGATTGAGAAAATGAACCTCTTTCTCTGAAAAACTGTTTCCCCATGTTTATTTCTAGAGATTAGCTACTTCTCTTTTGTTTCAGATCAAAAGCTTTAAACATTCAAGCCTTAAAATTGTTAATGAGAGAAACTGAAATTCTTATCTCATCTTTGGGCTGTTAGGCCATTTTGGTTTTTAGTGCCTGATCTATTCATAAAATGAGCCAGAATGTGTTTTACAGTCTCAGGTGAGAATATGGAAAGCTTACATCTCTGTGGTTAAGGGGCCAAATTTCGTATTCCCATTTGGACTAGCAAGGGGAATTAAAAAAAAAATGTGTAGACATTAATTTTAAAATGTGACACATTAGTAAACATCAGAATTCTATTTCATGGAACGTTGAATTCAGTGCTAGCAAAAAAAAAAATAAAATTTAGAAATATCTGTATTCTAAGCCAAAGAATCATAGAATACCAGGTTGGAAGGAACCTCAAGGATCATCTAGTCTAACCTTTCAAGGTTATATATGTATATTTTTTAAATGGCATAGCCCAGCACCCTTTCAAGCTGAGTCTTAAAACTGCAGTGTATGGGAATCCACTGCTTCCCTTGTGAGATTATTCCAACATCTAATTGTTTTCAGGGTGAAAAATTTTCTTCTGGTGTCCAACTGGAGTCTCTCCAGGAGTAACTTGTTCCCATTACCCTTTGTCTTCTCCATGTGACTCCTTGTAAAAAGGGAGTCTCTTATCTTCTTTCTTGGTAGCCACCTTTTAAGTACTGATACATGGTAACAA
Source organism: Chloroceryle aenea (assembly GCA_013399075.1). Classification (NCBI taxonomy): domain Eukaryota; kingdom Metazoa; phylum Chordata; class Aves; order Coraciiformes; family Cerylidae; genus Chloroceryle; species Chloroceryle aenea. The sequence goes on along the minus strand of VWZY01006111.1, from coordinate 365,646 downwards.
GGTTTTCCCTTCTCAAGGCTGAACAAACGCAGTTTTCTCAGCCTTTCTTCATATGACAGGTCTTCCAGTCCTCTGATCATCCTCATGACCCTTCTCTGGAAGCTTTCCAGCCTGTCCACATACTTTTTTGTTATAGCAGGGACCAAAGCTGAACGCAGCTCAACGCACTCAAGGTGTGGTCTCGCCAGCGCTGAGTGGGATAATGACTTCTTTATCTCTGCTGGTGATGCCCTTGTTGATGCAACCCAGGCATCTTTTATCTAGTCTTGTGAAACCTGAGGGTTTCATGCTGCTTTTTATCAAGTCTGTAGACAAAATCCTGTGAGGCATGCCTTTAAAATGCCTTTTTAAAAGAGAAAATTCAGCTCAAGAGACTGTAAATGAGATTCTTAATACAGGAACATGTAAGTATAATCCAAGACAATATGTATATGTGGACTGTGTCCCACTCAATAATGTAATGTACTGTCATAATGAATTAAATAGTGCCAACAAAATCAAGAGAACTACATGATGGTATTATTCCTTCCCATATTCCATTCCCTGTACTCAGGTGTATCTCAGCTATATTTGATTAAATTTTTAGCACCAAACAATGTTTCTTCTGCTTAGATTAGGAAAGTGAAGAAACAAAATTCAATCAGAATTTAAATGAGCTCTATCTTCCACCCATACCTGTGGTTATTCACTGATTTGAAATTTGTGGATTTTTGTGATGAAAGAGAAAACTTCAGTGAAGAGATTACCGTTAATCTGATCCAGATTCAAATACTTTGAATTAGTCATAGTCTCTCTGGCTATTTATGGCAATATCACGAATGACAATAACTCATAATTTTCTCATTTGATTTGCACAGTTCTTTCTATTATCAGATTGCAGGTTTTTTCCTGCTACTGACACCTGTATTTGATTGAAAAAAAAAGAGTCATAACTGGGGATAAATTTGTTTACATTATAGGCAATAAACTGAGAAAAAGTTTTAAAATAATTATTTCTTGTTCTTCTCAATCTAGAGATTCTGTAAATTTGATTATTTGAGCTCTTCCTAAGGTAAAGCAGCATATTCCTTGTTCATTACAATTTGAACTTTAAGCAGTGAAAGATATTGATCTGTTTTGCGGGCAGGATTCTTCATGACAATGCAGCTTGCAGGAATTAAATATGGATTTGAAAGAGATGTCCAGCTGCTCCAACCGTTTGGCAGAAGCTGTCTGAACTGTTAAAGTGAGGGATTAGTGCAGATATTCTGAGTTGTTCTAACTTCTTCTTGACTAGACATCTCTGTCTATTATGAATCCCTTGGGCCATATCCTCACTGAGAGAAATTGGCACAGTCTCCTCAGGCTCACTGCTTCTATGCAGATTTACACCATCTATGCCTTAGATTATTTTCTCATTAAGTGGACAAAAGTAACCAAAGCATATCAGCAGGACTCAGAATTGAAATGCATTTCTGTAAGTACTGCCTTGCTTTACTAGGCATCACTAATGCAGTGGAGGTCCCCTGATACCCTCTGTAGACACACTCACGGGGGAGAGAGTGAATCAGGGTAATGTATCCACAGCTGTGAACTGTTGTCCATTTGAACGAGAGAGAACTAGCAGTGCCCCATGAAACGAAGGGACGATGAGCCATGCTGGCTAATCCTGGCCCTGCTGCATAGCAGCACCAATGCCCACTCCATTCTGCTACACACTCTTTCCTGCTAATAATACCGTGGCTTCCTCATGACTGGATCCAGATCTTGCACAGGCCGGAATAGTGGTTTCCAGGGAGTTATACCTCATGCAAAGTTATACTGTGCTTCTCCCTCATCTTCTCCAAAACCTGCAGAAACCAGAAACACTGAACAAAGGTAGTATTATAGATACGGCCTGAGGAGTTCAGCTTGTGTGACTTGGATAACATTCCCTCTGGAAGGGAAGAGGTGACATTTTTGATACCTGATACATGCTGTCTCATCTGAGGTAGGAATTGAGCGAGTAAAAGACAGAACATTTTCATAAAGAATCTCAGATTTTCTGGTCTTCTAATGCAGTGTGAAATAAACGGGTTGGTACATAATCCATATTAAAAATAAGCTCCTAGACACAGTCCTGATAGCACCAAGGCAGGCTTTTGTCTGGTTGCAACCTATCTGGAAGAGTTAGAAAGGCTACTGCTTTTGCAATACTTAAAATAAGCTCATTGTCTTCACAAGCAGTGCTCCTTGTTTGTCCTGTACATGCTGCATGTAGAGAGGAATGTACAGTCTATATTGTGATAGAGCCTTGGCACCCCCTTCTACTAGGAAATTGTGATGTTTCTGAGGCCTGCAAATCTGGAAAAAGAGTGGAATTAAACTGTTAGAGGTGTCTAATATATGTTGCATTTAGCTTGGGTAATGAGTCTGTACTTGATATACACGTATGCAATATCCTATTTAACACTAATTGTGAATGAATGAATGTTCTCTTAAAAAAATGAAATGTTTCACAAGTGGCACAATGGTCTATTAACTGGTTTAAAAGATTTTCATTGTCAGGGGAAAAAAAAGCAACACAGTGTTTCAAAATGCTGCCTCATTTTATTGGCTGATCACTCAAAGCACCAGCAGCATGATACGCTTTGTATTTGCTGAGTGGCCATTTCAAACTTGTCTCTGCTGACTGTATTGGGCGTGGTTTCAAAATCTCTCTTAATCCAGCAATGAACCTTTAAAAAAGCTGGATTGACTTTAAATCAGTATTTAGAAACATTAATTAAAATAAAGTAGGAAGAACCAAAAGATCAAATGATCTATTGTGGTGGTGGTGGTGGTGTTTAAATCAAAGCTTTCTTCTCCACCCCTCTCCAGAAAAAAAAGCAAGCCTTTGAAGACTGCAGCTGTATGACTTCCAACATGTTTTTTAAGCTGGCCGTGGGTTTTAATTACTTCTGCTGGTTTTGGTTGGCATTTTCTACATTTTGGAACAGCTTTTTTGAGGGGCACTTCTTTTTATCTTTGCCTTCAGAAACGCAGATGATAAAACAGGCAAGAATGCCATGAATAGTGTGACAGGGCACGGCAAACCCACTCAGCCCAGTCTGTTCTATGTTCTAGAAGGCAGTCTCCTGAAAAGGCTGGAAATGGCCCTAGAAAGTTCTTGCTTCCTGAGCCAAGTTGTAATAGCTAGCACATCCAGTGCTGCAGCTCTGGCATTTTTATTTTAGTTTTCTTATTTCCAAGTGACCCTCCAGCAGTCTCTTTGTTGCCGTTTCCACTACCAGCTCACAGTGTGCTTCTGCAGACAATGTAGCCTGTATAGTAACAGCCCTGCACACTCCCTGTTCTTCTGCTCTGCAGTGCCTTGAGCCTGCAGAAAAACTCACTGATAGCAGAAGGAAATGCAACTTGAACAGAAATGTTAGCCTCTCTGAGGGCTGATATTAATTACATGGTATGGTTACACTTCAGGAGCTAGTTCAGGGTCACCTGATCCTTGCTGTCAAGCCTGCTATTTCATAAGTGAATGATCTCATCAGTTCTCAAAACAATTGATCCTTATTCTTTGTGTTGTTTATCTGTTTCTGCACTCCCTTAATATGTGTCAGGTTTCTGCAGCAGTTTCCCTGTGCTGCTTTTTTTTAAAATGCAGTTAAGTATGTGAGAAACCTATCAGCTGTTGGAGAGGGAACCTAATAATCAGTAGCGAAAGCTTTGCCTCAAGTGTCTTTCATCTGCTGAAACTGGAGACTTCTAAATATTTGATAGTATTACTGAAGGGGAAGTGGATAAAGAGGGGTTGTGTAATTTCCTCCAGCTTCAGCTAGGTAGGAAGTCATGGATCTGTCTCCCAAGGCTGCCTTCCAAGAAGGTAATGTAAGGCTGATATAAAATGTGTGACTTCAGACATAGGTAAGGGGGTCCTCTGAGGAGGGAAGATGTTTAACTTACAGCTGCTGTATTTGGGTTGCCTTTGATCTGTGTAACCTGAAGCCCTGCAGGAGTTCACTCACCATCCACCTCCCTCCTCCCCAGGGACCAGAGTTCCAGCCTTCAGGAAACCTAGGACAAACTCTTAAGGCCTCTAGCAATTTCTCAGTATTAGCACAATAACAGATACCACTGCAACTAGAAGAAATCACATCGAAATGAGTGCTGTTTTAAACTAGGCATGGATGTGGCTTGTGTTGGACCACTTGCCAAGTAACCCTGCTTTTAGCCAATCTTATAGTCCAAAGTAACTGCAAAGAGGAATTGTCAAGTGGATCTATCTGGGATGGTTATTTTACACTGGGAAAAAACTGGGGGGGATAGGTAGGAGGTGAGAAATGCTTTCATATCAAGCCAGATACCAATGTCACTGGAGTGCACAGCAGTTCTGTTGTTCTTCTTTAGAAGAGTGGATATTCTGCTTTTGTCCTCTATTAAATCTCAGGTTTAGGGCTTCCTGGAGAGAAGGAAAGGGAGAATGGCTAGAGAGACAAGAAAATATACAACTACCCATGTTTGTGGTGTAAGTGCAATGCTTCTTCTACCGCATTGCTTTGTACTGGGATGAATAAGAGGGACAAAGTTGTCAAAAATAATTTTAGAAAAAGAGGAAGCAGAAAAAGAAATAATAATAAAAAAATGTTGAGAGCAACTGCAAGCTTAAAAATGTGAATTCAAAGTAAATTGCTTCTTATATAGTAATGTCTTAGCTCCTCTGGTATGCAAAGTGCTCTTTTAATACAGTCACACAGCATTAGTCATATGCACTCTTGCTAGGCATCAATCTGTTCGGTCTCCTGTTACAGCAGTTAATTGCTTTTGGAGCTAACGCATACAAATAGAGTTAGTTAATCTCTTTCTGTCCTTTCTAACCCATTTGAAGTGTCATCAGCATTATGAAAACTTTCTGAAAATACTTCTGACTTCAAGTCTTACAAGCCAAAAAGAGGTGATAAGAGGATAGGAGTGTAGTGGGAGAGGGGAAGAATGATGCAAGGGGGGATTAAACCCTCCCCACCAGCACTTTCTGAGCAGATCAATGTAAGACAAATGACCTGAAAGGAATGTTTCAGATTTATACATATGGAAGATGTGATTAATTGCCTTATTTTGGTTTACTGTATGGTATGATTTTGACTTATTTAGATGTTTTTTAAAGTGCTGTCACAATCCCAGCATCTGTGACAACAGAGTTATATGTGACTTGTGAAGGAAAAATAAGATACAAAAAAATTGCATACATCTAATAAAAAAAAAAATCACCTTTTTCTTTCTTGTTCTTTTTTTTAATACTTGATATCTAAAATTAAAATTAAATTAAAATAGTGATTTTATCAAATTAGACATAAATATTCTCTGTAGTATTATTATAGGAAGGTAGGTGGTAACTGATGGGCAGAGATGTGTGGGAATGGAAAATTACTTCAAGAGCAAAATATAAAAAAATAATTAAAGGGTCAAAGCAATAAGAACAAACATGGCACACTATGTACAGCATATATAGCGGTTTCTGTGAGATTTTGCCATTTTAGTTTGCAAGGGCTTTGTCTGAAATGTATTCTTTTACATTTATTGAGAACTGCTTGATTTAATGCTGAACGGACTAAAAGTAAACTTGGCCAAACCCAAGTAACTCTGTTTTTAACTGGGCATTCTCAGTATTTGATGTCCTATATTTAATAATTATTACTTTCAACTTCATATTTGTGAGTAAAACCCCAGATGGAGATTGGAGTGCCATTGCTTTGCCAGTGCAGCTACTCCAAGTTACTCAGCCTATTGTCAAATGTGTCTTGTCTTTTCTGAAAAATCTCACCTCCTAAGGACGTTCCGATAAGGCAGTTATTGTGGTTATCAAAAGCCTTTCCAACATAACTTTAAAGCTAACTCAAGTACTGCTCGCAGTGTTCATGATAAAAAAACAGCCATGAATTCATGATGAATGAATTCATCATTCATGGTGAATCCCACTTGAGAATTTATGTAAACTTTTTGGCTACTTAGGACCATTTGAGATTTATGGTATGGCTACTTCCCTGCTTGCAGACTCTGATTGAAGTACTTTGAAGCTGCTTCTGAAATATTTTTCTGGATAGCAAGGACTAGGGTGCAAACATTTTGTGAACAAGAACTCATAGTCTCAGTTGCTCAAAACTGCCTCTAGGCTCAACAGCAGATGGTTCAGCCACCCATGCTGGTTTATTCCTAAGGTTTCTTTAAAATGTGGGCAAGTTACAAGGTTTCAATGAAATGTCTGAATCTGGATGAATAATTTGCTTGTTCCCAGAAGATTTGTTCATTAGGACAGATTGTGCAACTGAACACTTGTCTTTGGCACGTGTAGGACAAATGTGGGTCATGGTGAAGGTAGACTAGGTATAAGGAAAATTTCTTTTACAGTGAGGGTGGTGAAACACTGGAACAGGTTGCCCAGAGAGGTGATAGATGTCCCTGGAAACATTCAAGGTCAGGTTGGATGGAGCTTTCATCAATCTGATCTAGTTGAAGACATACCTGATCAATGCTGGAAGGCTTGGACTAGATGATCTTTAAAGGTCCCTTCCAGTTCAATCCCTACCCAGATTCTATGGGCATCTAGGTACCACTGGAAAACTTCGTACTGAATTATAGCACTGTAAAAGCTGTTCCTTTTGCATGTTGAAGACAGGGTTTCTTAACAGTGGTGCTGAATGACTGTTGGAAAATCCCAGCGATAGCCCTACCTACCATAAGAACCATTATCACTGAAAATGTGCCAAAGTAATGGAGAAGGTGGTTTAGTCTGATCGAAACCTGAGCAGGTGGGAGGTTGGAGCTTTGGACACCCAGTGCTAGCTTTTGTTTTAACTTCCTCTTTATCCATGAAAAGGTTATTTTCTTAGAAGTCTGTACAATCTACTACTAAAGAGGCTTCCTAATTTGAATCATTTAGAACAGGAAATGTTTGTGAAACACTTTGAAGAACACAGTGCACCTTACAAATACTGAACGGTAAATTTCTTCCAGTTTTAAATACAGTTCATGTAACTAAACAGAATTTTATGCACTCAACAAGTGTTTTCAGTGTTATAATTTCATTAATCTGGTCTCTTTTTTTTTAATAAGAATTGAAACAATCTGTTTCTCCCTTGTTTACACTGATAGCAGTGTAATTTTTTACCATCAAAAGACATTTGCTGAGGATTACTTATGGAAGACTTTGTTATCTGACAAGCAAAAAGTTCTTTATGAACTGACAGCTTTCCACAAATCTATGAAAAGGAAGTAGACAAAACCAAAATACGATTTATGTCCTCAATGTAGTTTAGTGAACTGTTTGTATTATTGGCTTGGTAGAAAGTGAAAGAACAGTTTTGCTTGTTTTCCCTTTTGTTCCAAGTGCTGCGTATTGTTTTACAAACCAATTTAGTTTCATGTATTCAATGAAGCATAGATGGAAACAATTTTGATGTAGCAGAGGCCAATTACTACTACTGTTTATTTTCAGAACCTGCCAAAATCTGTCATTATTAGCAGGCTGAGCTAACACTTTTTCCATACCTACCCCCACCCACTCACCTAGGGGCATCGTCAGTGTCTTGGTTCAGTGAGAAGAAAGCATAGCTGGAGGAAGAAGACAAGGACATCAAAGTTAGGATGATTATCAGAGTTACCTGAATGAGTGTAGCTTTTGGGTTAGTTCTGTGATACAAATTGTCAAATGTATCATGACATTTTTATTCCATGTGTTTGAAAACCTCTGTGTCCAAAATCCTTATTGCTGACCAACTCTGCGAGAGCCAGACATGTTGTATGGAGAGCTCTGAAAGCAGAGAATCACTGGAGTGCAGTAGGCAGGAAGGAGTGCAGAACTGTGCCCAGAAAGATAAACACAAATATCTTGCTTTTACATCAAGAGCCATTTCTGTGAAGTTCTTTAAACAGTCTGAAGTGTACATTGTACACACTGATTACAGTAGGTGTTTAAAAAAAAAGTTAAAAAAAGAAGTTAAAAAAAAAGGCAGAGTTGGTTTTCTGTTCTTTGGTTTGGTACCTGCAAGCTTGCACAGTTTTAGCCCAACTCCTTGCTTTCTGTGCAAGACCTGAGTAATACATTCTAGAATCAGGTCTGAGAATGTCACTGTATTTGACTAAATTTCAGTACAAGCCATCTCAAAGTAAAAGTGCTAAATGTTCTCTGGCCACCTGTGGGTGAAACATGGCAAATAGGTAATCTGTGGCAGCTATACTGAAACCAAAAGGCAGAGCTTTACAGAGTTTCTCATTTTTCCATGAGACCTTGTAGCAAGCCTGACCAGTTTTTTGCTTTTCTAGATTACTCTGCCTTATGCCTAGCCTTCTTGTGGGTGTTTCTACTGTTTCCAGCTCTCATAACTGACAAAAATTAGGTTTATGTGAATCTTCCCGAGGAGATGCTCCTGACACTTTTTTCCTGTAACCTTCAAAAATCCTTACATTGTTCTGTAAAATAAAAGGCAGCAATGTAAATACTGTTTATTCTTGCTTTTGGTTTGTTTGTTCTGGTAAACATTTTTAAAATATGTGGCACCAAGTAAGCAGAGTAGCTCTCAAACTGTAAAAATGCAGCCTCAGAAACACCTGATGACACAGAGATCCATCTGTCTTAAGTACATGCACGGTTTTGTACATCCTGAAGCACTTAGTGCAAGTGAATGAGCAGTCATAAATGTGAATTAGAAATACCTAGCTTTAGTTAAAATCCTTCCCTTCTAATTCTGGTTCTATTTATTTAACAAGAATCTCTTTCTTCCCAGATGCTGTGAATGCTGTTACTTACCAGGCCAAGATGCTCCAAAGTGCAGATAGCCATCAATTGCATAGCATTACTCAGACGCTGGGTGAGTACGCTGCAGCTGATGAAAAGAAGCAGAGAGGAATTTGGGCTAGGGCACCTCCAGTGATGGTCATTAGTTGTTGTTTTCATGAAGCAAGTGAGACGGGACTCTAATTCTGTGCTGGGTTATTGTCCACAGAAGAGGAAGGTCAGGCCTCTTCCTCTGCCTTTTTTTTTGTTGATGTTTTTTCATGTGGGAAATCAAGAGTCCCTTCCTGCTGACTACATTTATTTACTAACCTCTGATCTTTGAATTTTTTCCGAATTGGGAAATACCTCTCTACTGTAACCCACAGTCTATCACATTAACAAGTAAATCTGAAGGAATCAGGGCCCTGATTACCAAGGAAGCCTGTGGTTTTAACCCCCACCCCCCCACCCCCAATCCCCAAACCTGTGGCTTTTTACTTTCTGTAATTTCTTTGTTGTTTTATTTTGTTTTTTCCCCCTGTACAAAACAGGTCTCCTAGTAAACCACTACATGAGATCATGTGTAGGCAAGGGATATGTGAATGAGGTAACCCAAGGCAAACAGAGTTGTGCTGATTCTTGACAAGAAGCAAAGCTTGTCAAGCTTTGTGACTTCAGTACAGCTTGGAGCTGTCCCAAAGCTTTCCCTTGGATGAGTCAGGGCTATTTTTCTTGCATGATCAAATGTCTTTCAGCATGCAGCTTGCTTCTTTCATGGTCTGCTGCTTTCTCAGGAGCTGCCACAGTACCTTTTTCCTGGTCCAAGGGATACCTCCAGCGTGGCCTTTTTGATCATGTAGCCAGAGCCTCAGCTAAGAGTCCCTATGGTTGCTGTGGCAGGACTTCTGCAGCTTTCAAACTAGCAAAATCAAGAAAGAGCACAAATGATGTATTTTACTGTCATTTTGTTAGCATTCTCTTGATCAACATTAGTTATTTTTTTTTCTCAAAGCACTTGAAAGTGGAGGTCTGCTTCTGACTCTCCTTACTCATGCAGTGAGCTGAAAGGTCCACCACAGCAGGCCAGTAGGAGGAAGAGAACTATCCCTTTTCACCAGTGAGAGAGCTGCAGCAAAGAAAATACAAATATTTCCCCAAAGTCATGTAGGAGAACTTGAACACTAATCATGAGATTGATCTTTCTCTTAGTATTATTTTCTTGTGCTGGGCAGGAGCTTGGGAACTTTCCAGGTAACCTAGGAGATTTTGTAGGCTATTGCAAACAAGTGCCTGAAGTTCATCTGGGAGTGATAACAGATCATATCAGGCACCACCATTTTGTAGCAATATCTTGGTCCTCTGAATTTTGAAAACTGATGATGTTTTTATGTGTTCTGCTTGCAAAGAAGACCTCAGAAACTTGAATCACAGCGGGCAGAGAAAAGAGCTTGCACAGTAGTTCTGAGAGGTCCGAATGGTCCATTCGTTTCAGCAACATAACTCAGTAATGGTAATTTAAATGTCAGAATTGTTAGCAGTTTCATTCCTAATGAAAGACCTGGCTTTACAGATAGCTTTACTGGATAACTTTCCCAATAAAACCCTACTAATAGAATCACAGTTATACTAGCAAAAAAGTGCTAGGGCTAGCATAGTTTATAGCGATTCAATGTGTGAAATGAGCTATACTGACAAAAGCACTTTTGGACAATATAACTGCTTCCACGGTATCCAGCAGATTTGTGGCAATGGATTAAAACTAGGCTGTTAAAGGGGCTATTGCCCACAACTTCAATTTAGGCCTGTTTCACTGCCTAACAGCATCTGTCAGGAAGGTGCAGAGGGACACCCAGATCATCTAATTTTAATCTGTTGTTACAGAACACCAAGTCAGGATTTGAGGGAGCATCAGAATGATTTTTACAAATTTGATACACATCTTTGGATTTAACCAGCATAATTATTCCACCTCAAAATTTCTTACATAATTTTATGTATGGAGGCATCTGCAAGTTTGCATAATGTACTGGCATATGGTCATGTAAGTGGCATGTTTGCTTGATGTCAGAAGTGGTATTATTTTTTCCTGATAAAGAAGGTGCCAAGTCAAGAAACCCAGCAGAACTACTGAGCACATTGAAGCTGCACTTTATCAACTGCTTTGTCAACACAGTTGTAATCTGAACATAGCATCTCGAGTAGGCAAATGACATGGCTTCCACCTGCACTGTATATGGAAGGCCTTGCACCTTCATTGTCATTTAAATACCCCTCAGATAGTCTGATTATTTGCTTGACATTGGCTAGATATACCTGAAACTTTGAGTTAAAATGCAGTAGAGAAACTTAGTAAGAAGGGTGGCTTGCATTTTCTGGTTTGCTGAAAGCTGTGTGAAACCTCACATTTCTGAATTTGATTTTCCAAGGTGAATATTTGGATTTGCATATCCATAGATCAGAAAGAAATCTACCTTGATATGCTCTGTACTGAGTTTGCTCTCTAAGCTACTTTTCAAAGAGAGCAAATTTTCTATCTTCTGTAAGGGGAAATAATTTGGTGTGTGCCTATACTTTATGACTGAAATTTAAAGATTTTAACCCTTATTTCCAGTGTGCCCTGTTGCAAATATTTTATATACTAACCTGGATCTGTTTTTCCTCCTCTGCATCAGAGCAATGATATAATCTAAATAACCTCTCCTTGCATCCTAATTCTTCCACTCTGCGAGTTCAGAGGTAAAGCATGAATACAGTATCCTTAAGCTGAAACTAAAAGTCCTCAGTACAGCTCTGCCTTTTTCCAAACTTCTGCCAGCATGACTCCAGGGGGACAATTTAGAAATAAATGCCAACACCCTCCAGTAATGAACAGGAGCATCACTCCGAGTAAATGACTAAGGCCGCATCACCAGGATGTCATCCAGATTCTCCACAAAGGTGTAAATAGTAGTCCTGGGCACACAATTCATCTCAGACAGAGCTACCACTGTCTAGAGAAGCACTCATGTATCACTCTTTGTTATTCACCTCCAAGGAGGCATCTGTAACCTTTCTTCTTTTATGGTAAAACAGTAGTTTTTCTCTAAGTTGGCTTCCAGCCTTACCTACCATCACAGCAGCATGGGCACAAAACAAAACCATGTGGTTCATCTGCTAATGCATAGACCTGAGATCTGAGAGCTATAAATTCCCATCCTGGTTTTGCCACAGGCTTGGTAGGTGAACTGACAGCATAATAGCAAATTGAACACTTTGTGCTTATTGTCTGAGAAAGAGGAAATACTACAAATGGCCTTATGTTTTCTAAAGCGTGTCTTTGGACATTGATTATATGTTTTGCAGAGTGTTAAGCAGTTTTTGTCAAAAATGATAATAGAAAACAGATTTCTTGTTTAAGCACCCACTTAATTTAAATATAGTTTTATTTACAAAAGTATTATTTTAAGGATAGCCACTGTATTTTGTACAGGTTTCACCAAATATTGATCTTTTATTTAATATTCTTTTGTAAAGCAGTCATGCATGAATTCCAAAATGCCTTTCTGAAACTGAAAATACAGGGCTGCAGTGTGCATATGGTTGAAAGGCATGACTTTCATTAGGAATTTTGTTTAGTGGAGTGAAATACTAACTGTGTTAAAGTCAGCAGGGCTTTTGCTATTTGTTCGATCAGGCTATTAAATTTTCAGCTGAGAATAGTTTACCAGACTGGGAGCAACCTTCTCAGCTTCTCTGTGGTTTTAGAAATTATGTCCAGGCAGAACTGTCTAGATGGAGTATGGCTTTTAACTATGTGTTTCAAAATGCTTTACTAATTTCCCTAGCAGTTGTTGTGCATGAATTAATGTTTATTCCCACTTGAGGGATAACAAAATGGAATAAAACCCGTGAGTTATGCAAGATTACACAGAAAGAGTCACAAATGAGAGACAAAAATCTGACCAGTTGCAAACCCTGGCTATCACAGTTCTTCTTGACTCAAGAACTGAAAGAAGGGATTCATGCTTTTTAGTGCCAGAGGGGCTGGAATCTGCTCGCATCCCTTAGAAGATATGAATAGCACATTGAGACATGCTGTAAATTTCTTTATAGTGCTAATTTCTTTCCTAGTTTGAATCATACCTTTTTGTTGTGTCTCAGCTCTATATATTGTTTCTTCAATGCTCATGCTACTCCTTTTAGACCTCTTTCAGGGATATAGAGAGCACTGAAAAATCTACAGAAACTTGTTTTGCAGTAGGCATAAGTGATGGATTTGAAAAGCAGAAAGGTTAGTTAACTATAACGGTGCATATATATAAATAAAGCCTATGAGCAATAGAGGGTTGCTTGCCCTCCGCCCTTGGAAGTGGGATGGAGGTGGCTGCACATCAAAACAATAGAAATTAAAGGTTAAACTGTATGGAAAATACATTGTTTCAAATCCACTTTTAGCAGAAAGAACAAAAAGCTGCTTTTTTTTTTTTTTTTTTCAATTTAACTTTTTTCTTTCTTCTTCTTCAAGACTTTCTGAAGTATCCATTTACACTTCAGCCTTCTAATGCATAATGCACAAGTCTCAGAAGGTCACAGCTGGGTGGGGATACTGTGTTTTCCTTTGTTGCTTTGAGAGAGTTTGTAGCTTCTGCTGTATCTGACTCTTGTAGAAAGAACAGCTATTTAGAAAGCCTCCAGAGCCAAGGCTTTGAAGCTCAAAGCACTGCTGAGGGTTCCCAATTTTCAGAATAGAATAATGTCTTGACAATTGTCTCTGTATTTTCTGTTGGTATGTTATATGAGGCTGGCTGACACAGCTTTTTGAAAAGCAGAATCTTAAACAAAGCTTCTTCAGTTAGGATCTATTGTCTGCAAGGCTCATCAGTATGGAAACGCTTTTTGTTTGTTGGTCTATAACGAAATCTCCTACTCATGGTAGTGGATGTGGATTTAGAAAGTGGTGCTGGAACTACAACTGTTTTTTGAAAAGACAGCTCAATCCCTGAGTGTAGCATTAGGGGGCTTATGATGAAAATGTGCTTCTTACAGTAAGTTTACATCTTTTTCCCCTTAGTAAATCACAGGTTTCTGAGCCAAAAAGGGAGGAGGGAGAATTGCAAAGATATAACTAAGGGTAAATTAAAGCAGATCCATATGGTTAATCTGTCAGCTATTGCTTTCCCCTCCCATCTGGTAATAATCAATACCAGGTATAATGTAAATAACCCACACCGTATTTTGTGAGTATGCATGTGTGCATGTGCACATGTGTATGTCCTGTACTCCTGTTCCATTTTGAAACCACATCTGTACTTTGTTAGGGTGTTGCTTGGACACGTTCATTACCAGCACTCCAAACCTGCAGCATTGTTCTGCTCCACAATGATAAATATTTAACATGTTTGACTGTGTGCACGCAGAATAAAAGGCTGTGCCAGAAATACAGTCAAGTCACTCAAGCCTATAGAGACCATCATATGCAGGGGAACACATGCCTGTGCACGCACACACAGAGGCAGGATCACCTTCTGCCTCTCATTCAGTCACCGGATTTAATGTTTATTATCATGGGGAACACTCTTATCCTATTTAAGCCTGTCTAGATGGCTCTAGTTTCAGATGAATACTCTGTCTGAGAAAATGTAATCCAATAGTGCTTTGTTTTAGGGAGCTGTTGAAGAGGGTGTAGCAAACTAGTTCTGCTTTAGCTATTACCTTTTTCCTGTTCATCATGCTGTTTGCTTTTTCCTTCTTCAATAGTTGTCCTTGTTCCCTTACATGCTCTTGCTGCAGTGACAGAGCTCTGTGGTTCAGGTGGGCAATTAATTTAATCAATACCTTCTAAATTGAGATGTGCATCAACAGGGATAATAGTGCATTTAACTTTAATTATTATTATTAAGAAAGGACTAGCAGAAAATGTAGAGAAGGTGAAATATTAATTTTGAATCCCTGTCATGGAATTGTTCCAGACATTTTTGTTACTCCACGACTGCATCTATAAATAATAAATTTTTGAAGGCAGCATACCAGGAATAGCTGAACTGTGTGGTGATGAATTTATGGTGAGCTAAGCAACTTGTCTGAGAGAGAACTGAGAATTAAATTAACATACCCTTTACTTCTCTCCTCCCCTCCCACCTGCATGCAATACTCCAGGGAAAGGACCATTATTTTGTTTGACAACAGTGCACACAATGTGTCAGGTATTTGCTTGACAGAGAATAAAGAAAAGTGTGCTGCTGTAAGGCAATTAAATATATGTTGCAAAACATGATAGATTTGAAGGTCAATGGATCCAGCATTCAATCTAGCAAACAATCTATCCAGCTTGATTTATCTGTCAATATTTAGAACTAGTCAATATTTTCTTTTATGAAGGAACATTTGTACTTAAAAATGTTGTTTAACTAAATTAAATTCACTTGCAGGATAAAAATACTTGTCAAAAAAATCAAATGCTCTGATTTTGTGCTAAAAAGCTGATTGTCATCATACCTTAGAATAAGTAGCTTACTATGGTCTACGATGCATCCAACTTTATACTACTGTAGTTCAAAAATAAGAAAAAAAGTATATCAATTTTTACCCTGAACAAAAATTTAGAAGTCAAACCATTTTATCCATTTTGTAATAGATCAAAGAATTCAAGAAACACCAAAATACCAAAACTTTAGGACCTAAATTTTCAGCTTCAAGAAAATGCTCTTAGCATCCTCATCAGAGAAATTCATCAACAATTATAAATTCTTGGTAAGGTTGTAAATTATCTTTGTGTGCTATCCAAGTAAAACCTCTTGCCCCCTGTGATTTGGTTATAGGCTGGTAAACAGGTAAGCCTTGGCTATTATCATCTTTCTAATCCATCTGGGAAAAAGTCTGCTCACAGGGATTACATTTATCAAGTGACCAGAACACTAAGCTTTTTCACCATACACTATCCTATTTAGCTTTTTTTCAGGCACTAGCTGTGCATAAAGGACACATAAATGTGGGAAAAGTGATGACCAAAAAGACCATGTATGTTGTGTTATACTGTGTGATTGTCAGGAACAGATGCCCTGAGTTTATGATGAATGTTCTTGAATTAGCACAATGAGTCCTGAGGTGTACTTGGTAACACAAACTGGCTGAAACTGTTTTCTTCAGTGCAAAGAGCACAACTAGGATACAATAAAGCTGGAAAAGGAGATGCACTTAATAACAGATAGAGAAGACAGTCATTGAGCTCTGAGCATGTATGCTTGTGTACACAAATTAAATACAGTATTTGGATTATTGATTTGTAATCTGAAATGTCAAAGGAATACATTTCTTATCCACTCTTACTTTGGTATGGTCAGTGACTAGAGTGATAATGGATCTCCATCTTTGTATGAAAGGTTCATTCCTTAAAATAAACATTGAAATGGCGCCCTTCTTCCTCTGCTTCTTTTAGCACATAGAGAAAATAACATTCGGACCTCTTGAAGTTCTTTTTCTGAAAGCATTTATCCTATTACTGGAAATAAATCTCAGTCAATAATTAATGGAAAATACACCTGTAGTTCACATACTGACTTTCCATTTCAGTAACGGATCTTTCATTAACTCTCACAGGGCCAGAATGAATTGTTTTATCTGGTGCACAAGATAGAAGCCTTCTGCCACAGCAAAGGGACCTTCAGTATGTGTTTTGGTCTGTTACTGGAGTTGTGTATCAGAATTAGCATAAGGCTTTATATTAAAGAAATAGCATTGTGCATTCTTTAGGCATTTTTGTAAGTAAAGTTTAAGACATGACTAGGTAGGTCCTTTGTGTAATTTTTTGTCTACTGAGATGTTTTCAAAGTACTGCTTCTTTGAACAAGGTAGGAACAATCCTGCTAGTCTGCAGGACATGCTAATGTAGACAGAGCCAGCAAGTCCTTTGCACACCTTTTATGAGAGCTATATAATGAGAGCATACATCCTTGCATGCCTTACTCATCTGGCATAGCTGGAGCAATGAATCTCTGTTAACTACAGCTTTACACAGTTGTTTCTGTTCATCTCAGACAGTGGCACATCCTGAAATTTTAGGTTTATCTGTAAGCTGCAGAAAACACAAGAGACTTTCTTTTTCTTTTTCTTTTTTTTCAGAAGTGTGGTCTTGTTTGGAGGGTCTCAGCCAGTGAAGTATGGAGGTCCCACTTGTGGCAGGTGGAACTGTTTATTTCCCTGGCTGTTACGAGGCTCAGGTTATAGAGCTTTGGAAGGGAGCTTGTAGGCAAGGGCTTTTATCATTTTAAGGAATACAAACATTCAATGAGTACTTCCTTGAATGACAACTATCATCAAATCTTGAGATGCAGGTGATGGTACCTAGGATCAAATACTTCTATTTCATTTCAAAGCTAGAAAACATTTCTAAATGTTGGCTGCTCAACAAGATATGTCTAAAGAGTTTCTTGCTCTTGAAGATTTCTTGTAAACTTGTGCCCTACCTCTTGCATAAAATGCACTAAAACCCTCCAACAGCTCAATCTGCCAGGGATTCTTTTCCATGCAGTTTTTAGGCAACCCTATAACTACTTATTACTCGGTATCTAAAATAGTTACAAAATATTCAGTCACTCCTGTTTNATAATAATGTATAGAATATATAACATATAAGAATATAGATTGTTAAATGTAATAAAATAGAATTATATAATACAGAATGATAGNGAAATTTTAGGTTTATCTGTAAGCTGCAGAAAACACAAGAGACTTTCTTTTTCTTTTTCTTTTTTTTCAGAAGTGTGGTCTTGTTTGGAGGGTCTCAGCCAGTGAAGTATGGAGGTCCCACTTGTGGCAGGTGGAACTGTTTATTTCCCTGGCTGTTACGAGGCTCAGGTTATAGAGCTTTGGAAGGGAGCTTGTAGGCAAGGGCTTTTATCATTTTAAGGAATACAAACATTCAATGAGTACTTCCTTGAATGACAACTATCATCAAATCTTGAGATGCAGGTGATGGTACCTAGGATCAAATACTTCTATTTCATTTCAAAGCTAGAAAACATTTCTAAATGTTGGCTGCTCAACAAGATATGTCTAAAGAGTTTCTTGCTCTTGAAGATTTCTTGTAAACTTGTGCCCTACCTCTTGCATAAAATGCACTAAAACCCTCCAACAGCTCAATCTGCCAGGGATTCTTTTCCATGCAGTTTTTAGGCAACCCTATAACTACTTATTACTCGGTATCTAAAATAGTTACAAAATATTCAGTCACTCCTGTTTATAAAAGAAACAAAGCCATTGCGGAACATAAAGCATAAACCCACTAGCTTTAAGTGTCTCATTTCTGATTTAAAGTGGTACCGCTTTGTTGAGGTCAAAGGACTTCAGTTTCTCTTACCTCTACAGCTATAAAATATGTACTTTGATGATGTAACATGATGAAGGGGTCTTGGAATNTAAGTAGATAATATATAATTATATATTATAACTTTATTTTCTTGGCATGATAACTCAACTACCTCATTCATTTCTTTATCTTAGATATTTATGAACTTTCTTNTACAAAATATTCAGTCACTCCTGTTTATAAAAGAAACAAAGCCATTGCGGAACATAAAGCATAAACCCACTAGCTTTAAGTGTCTCATTTCTGATTTAAAGTGGTACCGCTTTGTTGAGGTCAAAGGACTTCAGTTTCTCTTACCTCTACAGCTATAAAATATGTACTTTGATGATGTAACATGATGAAGGGGTCTTGGAATTTTATGTCCACGGTGAAATAATTTTAAAGGAACAGAAGATTATTCTGTGATATGCTAATATTGGTGTTATTCAGTAACATGTTGCTTTAGCAGGGCAATTATTGCAGGTGATTTTTTTTTTTTCCCTACAATAATATACTCCAGATGTGGAGCTACTTTAAATAAATGTCAGGGCAAGAAGTGATGTTAATTCCATTTTTACACACCTGTTGTGTTACACCATCTATGTC
>VWZY01006111.1:296852-346859 GCA_013399075.1 Chloroceryle aenea | reverse complement strand
AAGTTTCCTTGTAAACTCTTAAGTTGCACTGAAGTGCCACCCTGGATAACATCTGTGCTAAGTAGGTGGCTGAGGTTACAAAATTGTGATATTACTGGTGATATTATTCAAATTTTAGTGTGAGGAATTCTCATACCACCTCACCAGCGAGTAGTCTGTGGAGAGGNTAACATGTTGCTTTAGCAGGGCAATTATTGCAGGTGATTTTTTTTTTTTCCCTACAATAATATACTCCAGATGTGGAGCTACTTTAAATAAATGTCAGGGCAAGAAGTGATGTTAATTCCATTTTTACACACCTGTTGTGTTACACCATCTATGTCGGTCTCTTTATATAAATCCAACTTTTAATAAAACCACAGAGAATTAAGAATTCAGAGGGAGACACAACTGTAGTGTGAGATTCTCATCTTACCTCCATATCCTATAGTGACGTGAATATTTACGTGCAAAGGACGTAATTGTTAAAATGATGTTGGTTTTGTTTGTTGGTTTTTGTGTTTTCTTGGATATTTTGGTTTGTTTGTTATTTTTGTTTGTTTGTTATTTTTGTTTGTTTTTGTTTTATTTATTTGCCCGTTTGTCCTGTGTTAATAAAATACAAGTCATGGAATGTCTCTATTGGCACAGTGGGGTGGAATGACACTCTGGGCTCCTGCAGTTGGAATGGGTCTCTGTGCCACTTAACCTCTGAGATATATGTATTCTTGGCATTATATATATCTTNCACAGCTGGGACAGCTGACCCAAGCTGACCAAAGGAATATTTCAGACCCTGTGAAGTGGTGAATTAATTCCTTATTTAGCTTTGTTTGCATACGTGGGTTTTGCTTTACCTATTAAACTGTCTTTACCTCAACCCACAAGTTTTCTCACTTTTCAGATTCTCTACCCAGTCCCACTGAGGAGAATTATAGAATCATAGAATAGGAGGAGTGAGTGAGCAGCTGTGTGGGTTTTAGTTGCTGGCTGGGGTTAATATGACAGCTTCATAAGAAGGAATTCAGGGAACTGAAAATTCTCCCATTTAGTAAGTATGAGGAATAGTCCATTCAATGTCCAATGTCTCCTATGTATCCAAAAGGACAGAGGATTCTTAGGCTTTCTAGAGACAACAGTGACATTAACATCAGCCTGAAACCCAGCTCACTGATAACAGTAATTTCTATAGGAACTCTTAACTAACACTTTTCTATCTTAAGAGATGATTTCTGAAGCATTTGGGCATGTTTTGTTACTTCAGGTTACTAGTGGACCTATCCACTACTTTTGGAATTGGCCTCTCCGAAATGTTTCCTAGTTATTGGTAACAAGCTCATCTGTGTAAGGAACTTTTTTACTTTTTATTTTGAGTGGTAGATTTGTCTCCTAAATCCAAGGGAAGTCTTTGATTTCTTTTGTGAGTTGGATGGCTGTAGAAATGCTAAGATCTTTGAAAGTTTACCATAAGACAAATATCTGATGGTTGTATTTGAATTGTTCAATATTTTCTAGCTGTGACTAAATACCCAAGATCAGTTTCATGTACAATAGTAAGAATGTGTGTTTTCACTGAAGTTTTTAATCAGATTTCAGATAATTCCTTTTAAAATACAGCAGCTGGATACTAGTTGTGAGAAGCCTTCACATGTCATTTCTTATGTTAGTTAAGTACCATGGGTCTCTTGAGGGTAGAATGCAAGTGTAGTGATGCATTGAGAACTTCCATTTCTATTGGGAAGGTCTAATTTAGCACTGCACTGCCTCTGAAATGATTGCCTGTAATCAGTTGTATTTGTTAAATAAGGGTTGATGGATTGACAGATGAGTGCTCTTAAAAAACTTTGATGCAATTCTGTTATGTTCTGTAAAAAAAACCCTGAAGAATAAGGAGAAAAAAATCAGTCAGCAAAACTGTGAGATGTAAGTCTGGTCAGGGTTATATCATGTGTTATTAAAGAAAGGAATGAGATGAGAGGATGTGGCCTGTTCTGCAGGAAAGAGAAAGTGGAAGATAGAAAACAGAATCCTCATCCAGAAATTTTGTCCACTGCATTGAGTCTCTGCAGGTGAGCTACCTGTCTATTTAAGTGGGTTGCTTAAAGTAGTTGTTTCAGCCTTACCTCTTTAATGCATCCATCCCGTGCCTTCCCCACCTTCCCCCCACCCTGCATTCATTGCATTAAGCTGTCCTTTTCTGTTGTGGGATGCACCTCTACTTAACTGTCAGGCTCATTGGTTGCTAAGAAAAGAACAGACTCCATGCAAGGGCATCTAACTGGGTTAGCAAGTAGTGATCAAGGGGTATAGTGTAACAGTCATTCATCAAGCCTTCTCTTGAATAGTGTTGGTAAGGGGCAACCACTCTGTTGCCTCACATTAATTATCTTCTTTATTGCCTTCTAGGGTTTATGGATCCATATCTATCTTATTAATCTCTAACATCACACTGGCTTGTGACAATCTTCCACCTCCTCCCCACACAGAGCAGACTAAACCGTCTCTGTCTTCTATTGCAGTCATCAACTCAGGAAATCTGCAAGCTTTTCAAAGAGAACTTAAAAAAAACCCCAACAAACCAAACCCATTCCAGATCTCTGCTTTCTGTCAGTATAGCTACTCTGGAAGTTGCAAGCCATTTTGGTACATCTATGTTACCAGTGTGGATGCTAGTGCAGAAAAGTGTAAGAGTATCCCAGCCAGCTTCAATATAAATGTCTAAAGGACCAGTATCTGATTATGTATGATAACCCAGAGCAGAGGGTAAGCATGGAACAACTATTCACTTCCTTTTCCAGTACATAAACCAAGTAACATTAATGTATCAGGTGGTAAGATCAAACCAAACAGAAAAAGATAAAGCCTTAGAAAGCACAAAATAAAGCTGTGGAAACCTGTACTGTGGGATGATGTGCATGTTAAAACTGCACAGGGGATCAACCTTTGGAAACACATATTTTGTGAAAGAGAAGTCCATTGTGGACTCTTATACACAAAGATAACAACTCTGACTCGGGAAGTGTCTAGTATTGAAATTGATAGTGACTTGGTAAGTATGTAGGGCATTACTACATACCTTCTCTGTTTCTCCACTCTTCTACAGGCATCCATATTTAACCACTCTTGGAATAAGTGGAATAAGACAAATATCTGATGATCTGGATCATCAGATGTGCTGGATGGCTGTTCTATATAGGTTGGATGAGGATAAGAAGGGAAAAGGACAGAAAAATCTGTCCTTTGTGGGAATCATAGTCAAAGAGGCAGGGATCGGAGGGACTTAGACTGCAGTGGCGCAGACCTGGCATTTGTGGCAATATCCTGGTGAGTAGAAGACTGCTAGAGACAACAGGGTGGGATGAAAAGAGAACCAGGGGCCACAGAGCACAGCTATGAGCAGGCAGTCTCCAAAAAAACCCTGAACAAGGCTGGCTGTGGAGCTCAAAGTCTCAAGACAAACAGATGGGGAAAATGAGTCCTGAAGGCTACTGCTATGATCTGGGACCTATCATGAAATGAAATGGCTGTCTGGAATTACACTACTATTTTATAGGAAACTTACACTACTGCTCAGCTGGGACCTGAAACCTGTCACTTGACTGATAGGACTTTAACTAATGAAATTGCATTGGGAGGACTGAGAATGTTTTCTTGAAAAATATTTTTAAAGTCCCTGCAGCTGAAGTTACATGAATGTTACATGCAGTATTACTCTCAAGTACAACCAACAAGTGGAATGATCAATGGTTTACCATCAAAGAGTTCTACTGCACTAAAGTACTCAGTCCCTGATGAGGTCAATGCTTTTGCTACTAAGATGATAATTTTTAAGTCCAGGCTGCTCTCTGGAAGAAGTACTCTCTGCAGACAGCACATGTACTGTATTAGAGAGGGGATGGGATGCTCGCCCCAATCATTTCTAAACAAGGATTTGACTTAGACTGAGGATCTCATGACCCTTGGTATCTGACATTTCCCTCTTGTGTCATGGCCCCAGGGCACTCTTAACCCTGACTGTCCCTGTCTAGCCCCACGGGGACTGTTCCCCTTCACAAGCCCCATGGTTCAGGACCTCATGTCAGCCCTCCAGGGTGGTCATCCCTGGGCCCAGTGATGCTGCAGCAGAGTTGGTCTCTAGCTTCCCACAGTTCTTCCCTTTCTGGGTACGGACCCTGCCAAGCCAGGCCCACCTCTGGGCTCACATCCCCAGCTGAGCCTTGTCCCATCCCTGTCCCCAGAACGGTGCCCAGTGCCCAGGGCTGGGACTACTCCAGTACCCCCAGCTGCCCTGCTCCTGTCTGGGGATATGGGATGAGGCCTGTCTGCCAGGGCCTGCTATGGCTCATCCTGGAGAGCCCATTACACTCCTGGTGCCCCCCCTCCTTTCAAATGAGTATGACCATGTACTTCCACCTGCAGGTAGAACTCTGGGGTGCAGCAGATCAAGAAGAGCTGTTACTGAAAGCTGGGACCTTTGGTTAAGAAAGACAAAAAGTCAGGGGCTCAGAATCTAGACAATTTTAAAAGCACATAGGGTCATTTAATTTATTGCTAGTGAGTTTTAGCATTACTTTTATTTGGTTTATTATTTTATCCAGGCAGAAGTGTTCCAGAAGTACATAGGAACCTCATCATTCATGTAATGTTTTAACATGTATTTAATGAAAAACTGACACAGCTCTTAGATCCTCAAATGCCCACAACACTGCAAATATTGATGAGAGACAGCATAACAGAAAATGACAATGTAACTTGAAATTTTCCTGTAACTTCTTCATATGCAAATATGGAGACCCTCTACATCTGTATTTATCATTGTTCCAACCAATTGCAATGGATTTGTGGAAATCTGTACCATCTGATGATCTTGCCTGTGCCTTATGACTGGCAAAGGTTTTGGAGAATGTGAGACTGACATGTGTGATCAGGTAATCTTGTGTAAACAGTCGCAGTGTTTTCAGTAGAATAAGGCATGGAAATGAAGCTTTATCTCATGAATGTGAATGTAGTCTTCACTTCATGAAGAATAAACTCTTGTAAATATAATCCTCTCCTTTATCATTTCTGCCTTTCATTCTAAAATAATAAAAAGCTATTCAAATATCTGTGAGGGAGGATTTGAGAAGAAAACATCTTCAAAGAGCTTTGAGATCATCAAAACAAAGTGCATTGAGTTTATTATTATTACAAGAGCACAAGGATAATCGGAACATTTTGTTGTGGGCAGTAAATTCACTATTGCTACAAAATGATTCAAAGTCTTGCCATCTGTTGCAGGTGTAATGATAACTGACAGTTTTATGCATATCTAGCATTGACATGATCTGTCTTTTCTGTCCTGTGTTTACCATTTCATTTTGTTATTTTCTTAAAGCAACAGGAATATATTCAATTTTACTGAAATAACACATATGTACTGATTGAACTTACTATTTCTTATTTCTATTCTGTTTTCCTTCCATATTTATCACCCTCGATCATGAATCTAAAGACTTTAAAATAACTGAAATATGCCACTAAATGCAAAAAATACACTCATTTTCAAAGATTTTTTTTTCTTCCAAAGCATCATGTCATGTAGTTCAAGACCAAAGGTCTGTTTAACTTTCTGTCTCCTGCTTTGGTGGTAGCTTAGAGGGAGAACAAGAATAAGGGCAGGTACAGAACAATACTCCTTTGAAACCTCCCAGTTTAAGGCATTTAACAGGGCAAACTTTCTGTGCCAGAGGCTGTTATTTGTCCATTGTGTTTAAAAGCCTCTAGTGGACCTGTCGCCTGTGATTTTTGTCCAATTCTTTTTTCAACGTGTTCAGACTTTTGGCCTCAACAGCTTACTGTGTCAATGAATTGGACAGTTTATTATGTAATGTGGTTTTAAATTTGGTACCTGGAAATTTCACTGGATGCCCTTCAGTTTCTGGATTGTCAGAAATTATATATTAATTTCTCTTGTCTTCGTTTTCTGTGGCTGCCATCAAAATAACTGGGAAGCAAGGGTTCTTCTGGGGTTTCAATGAGGACTGTAATGTAACTAAATAAGGAAAGCATCCAATTTTATTTGTTAACAAAAAAACATTTCCCAAAATCACTGATCCCAAGAAATACAGTGAAAATATTTTCTGTCCTGGGATACAGTTCTGTAGTCAGAATGGGGTCAAAACTGTGATGCCCCAAATAGCTGATTGCTGGGTAAAGAATGATGATGGTGACTTTAATATGTTTCCTAAAAAAAAGGTGTCTCTAACATGTCTTATGCAGATAGCCTACTTTAAATGCATGAAAAGATAAGAATGAGGTGGTATAACAGTAGAGAATGAAAGAAACCCATGAGAAATGAACTTATGTTAGTCCAATAGTCACAGAATATATTAAAACATTCATAAAGAAATGAGGCCGATTTACAATGATGCTGTTTCTTATTTGTAAGAATTTGGATGAGTCCTTGTTATTCATAAATTGTGGGCTTTCCTTCCCTGACTCCAGAGTGGAGATGGCTGTGGATGGCAGTTAATGGATCTCATAACCCTGTACCTTCTAAACACTTTTGTTGCAAAATACTGATGGATTTCTTGGATGTTTCTTGTATTTTTCCTGTATTTCCCAAATTTGGCTAAGCTGTGTTTTCACATGCTGAGAAGCTTTCTCATTTACTAGCCTTTTACTGGGATGTCAAATTTCCTAATTAATCCTAACATAGCATAACGTGACTAAGTACACCTTAAAGAGAGAAACCAAGAGTGCAATGGCAAGGGACTACAGAGGGTAAGCTACACTTTCCCTGTGATGGGTCTTGGCAAGAGAGTTTAAGCTGGAAGGTGTGGCAGTCCAAAACCATAGTGAGGCCCTCTCCCCTTCCTGTTTTTCTTCTTCCACCTAGACAGTGTTTGATCCTGAAAGAAAGGGATTGAAATACAGAAGGCATAAACACTTGGGAAGATAGTTTTAGTAAAAAGACTGTCTGGCCTGGGAAGAGAAGTCTGTTCCCTTCCTGTGACTTCAACAAACCACAATGTGTCTGGGATGCTTTCTGTCAGGGGCAACCTGGGCTGTTGCACAAGGGCAGGGACTGTGGTGGTGGTTGCCTGCCTGTCCAGCAGGGACATGCCCTCCCCAGTGGGGTGCAGTCCAGTAGTTCTCAAAGAGCATGACAGGTTCGGCACAAATAAAGTCAGAGGTGTTCCAGATTGATGGGCAGGTCCAAAATGATGGGGGGGTGGTAGGGTGGTCAAACCATGAGTCAGGATCAGGGGTCCTCGTCAATGGGCCACATGGCCAGGCACAGTAATGATTACCACACAGCTGAGTTGTAACCCAAGTGGAGTTCAGTAGTGAGAGTCACAGTTAAAAGCAGTGCCCAAAGGAAGAGGGGAGCCCTTGCTGAGGCCTTCCCACAAAGCTTTTTGTTCAGAATGGATTTTGTCAGCAGCTGGCTGTTCATAGCCAGCTATACTCCTAGAAGCGAGAGTGTGCTCAAGGCCCTGACACACTAACAGCAAGTGTATGAAAAGGTCATTGCTAAAACACATTTTCCTAATTTTCCCTTACAATTAGAACTATAAAGTTGGTCTCAGTTAAGAGATATCTGACAGCTCTAGGTGTCTGTTTTCTCAGAGATTTATGCTGTTAAAGGTAAAAGCCCCATAGATGATTCAATGTCACTGTGTTACCACATAATTAAATACATTTTATGCTTTTAAATTCCATGAAACATCACCATCTTAACTTTAATTTGTTCATGCAATCTCACATTTAATCATATGGTTATACATTTTTTTCTGTTAGGCGCTACTCCACTCAGTATGCTCTATGGATGGCTCTGTGGAAGGATAGTTGCTGCATAGTAAAGATACCTTTCATTTTTGCACATCATTATAAAACACATAAAGGAAGAAGATTTTGATTGGTATTTATAATTATAATTTATTATTTATACCTTCATTTCTTGCTGCAAAAGTTGTGTGTTGCTTACATTGAACGTGGAGGACACCCAGACAATGAGGGAATGGCTCACAGGAATAAAAAGAGTATTCCTAGATTAAAGCAGTTGGCTTCTGCATAGGAGAATTCTCTCTGTCGTGACAAGTTTGACTTACTCCTGTTAACTATAAGCCAGAGTTTCAAAGAAAGTGCTAAACATACACAGCTGCTACCAAATCCATCAGAAACTGAGACTTGTGCCCAGAAATAGCTATAAGAATGATAAGTACACTGAAAAAAAACAGATACTACTCATCTGTAGGTAACATTCCTGTAAATGTTTTGTATGCCGATCTCTAAATTAGGATATATTCTGCTGCCTTTCAAACTTTAGGCCTCTTCCCTTTTCCTGACAGAAGAAATGCGAAGATAAATTCTATTTTTCTCAAGCCTTCAGATATTGTAATGAGCAACAACATAAAAAAAAAACAAAACCCAAATCTTAATGAAGCTAATAATTTTCTATTTAGAGGATGTTCATCTATTTTCTGCACATACTATAACAATGAGGACTGAGTATTGTTTTTGCAGCCCCTTGTGTAGCCTGATAATTTGTTGCCAGTGGAGATCACACCACAAATAACCCAAAGGGCCTTCAGGTCTTTGTTAAAGCCCTGAAGAGAACACCTGTTTCTGTCTTCTGACAAAATCAATTAGCACATTTTGGTTTTCTTTAGTGGGCACAGCAGAATTAGTCTTTCTCCATTCTCCTAGCCTGATCTTTTGTGCAACATACTTGTAATTCAGAACATGTTTTCCCCGTCCCAGCTAATGAGCAGAAGCAGAGTACTGGCTGGAATCTTCAGAAGAAAGCTTCTGATAAGGTGTACAGCCATTATTGCCTGAATTCACGTGAACAGCTTGTATAAGTCCTAGATTTTTAGGATCAATACGCTTTGAACTCAAGCTTTGACAACAGAAGTTTGGTTTGAATTACTCTGACCTTGTCTGTATGAGGCTAAAATGTCCTTGAGATTTCTGTTCTCAAACCTATTCAAGCTTTACCTTCAGTTTGTAGATTTCATGATGACAACAAATACTAGGAGGAAATCAAGTTCATGTTGAGCAAGAGAATTTAATAGTCCTTATCTTCTTTAAGGCTTGCCTTTAGCATGGAAACTGAATTTTCACCTGTTTGACATTATGCACTATAAATTAGATCTAACATGACTTTCTATATTTTCCTTAAACTGTATACAGCTGTATACATACGATGTTTGTGCAGGATTCTATTGCTATACAGGATGAATCCTTTTGGGATGAGTTTGGCTTCTTAAAGTTTTCTGAAAATAATCTATTTTTTTTTAATGTAATTTTTGGCTTTTAATTATTCCTTGATAAGATGCTGGGCTGTAATTTGAAAAATATTCAGTTCCTGAGGAATGCAGTTGCTTTTTCTGTTTCTGCCTGTCCAAAAGCAGATTTTGGAAGTCAAATTGAAGTGTACTGTCAAAGGTGGACACACCATGTTGATTGACTATATTAGATGAGATTGCAAGTATGGTAATTTAGGGGTCAAAATGTAAGACTCAGTTCTCATACATAAAGCTAGATTATAAAAAAACATTTAAAAATTTCCATGGAAGTTAGGAAGCCTGTAAAAAATTGCTTTAATGAAATAGCAAGAGAACATACAGCAGAGGCTTGCATATTTGCCTGATAGTCACTGAACATTGTTTATGAGATTTCAAAAAACCAAACCAATACAAAATTATAACCCAAACATTTCAATACCTCTAGAGTACTGTATCTCTCTATACCTGCAGAAATTCTGATTGTGACCTCTGAAACTAAGCTTGTTAGTTTTGTCCAACCTGTCCTGGACTTTCCTTAATTGATAGGTCACTCTCTTATCAGCGTTAGAAAACCATTACCTTTATTTCATTCCTTTCTGGGTGTAACTGTCTATAGTCCTTTATGGACACTACCAAGGGCTGACTGTTTGGCTTCATACTTGCACTTGAATGTTGATAATTTCAAAGTTCATTTTCTGAGCTTTTTGGTTTATTTTGCTGTGGCTTGTCCCAGGAGATCAAATCCCTTCATTCATGCTGCTGAGAAACTGGAGTCCTTTGAATATCACTGTCAAACAGTGAAAAACAGAAGTCCATAGGCCGAAGTATGCGCATGGGCAGAAAAGGAATGGCAGTATGTTATACATAGGTTATGTAGGCAATGTGGGAACGGCTTGGGCAACACTCTAAGTTATTGACAGTAATCAGTGTTTCATTCTTGACAGAGAGATTTTGCTCACAAGTTTTCAGTCTATGCTTTATGGGGGAAAGCAAACACTGTTAAACAGTGACTGTCACTATGGCTTTGAATCATATAATGACCTTCCCTTCCCAGGTCATGTCTTGTCACGTTTTGTAGGACTTTAAGGGCTGTTTCAGCCTTCATGAATGGGGCTGAAAAGAGATTTGGCTGGCCTTCTATGCAGTATAAGCTTTAACTTTGGCTCAGATTTTGGCATGTTTCTTGATGTTCCCATTTTGTTGACAGTTACTGATCTTTAGAGTCTTGGCTTCTATCTGATTTTTTTTTTTTTTTCTTCATATGTAATATTTATTATTCTAATTCAAAAGATGGAATTTTGTCTTTTTTTTTCCTGGGTTTGAAAATTAATCATGACCAAGTAACTGAATTATGCCTGTTAGGTACATTAGTGACATGAATAAGTTGACAATAAAGCTGAATAAATAGAACATAAAATCAAAGCTATTAACTATTTACCCTCCTAGCTTTTTAGGAAAAACAGGCTAGGCTGCAATTCCCCTTCTTCTTCTGTGCTAATCAAGCTGTCAAATGGCAAAACTTCCTAACAAGAATTAGAATTCTTCACAACAAAGTTTTACTGCAGAACTAAAAGTAAAATAATTTAGTTACATAACCAGTCCATTTTGAATTCTTCACAGGTGGTTTTCAAATCTGAGGCCTTTGTTATAGTAAGGCAGCCACAGTAAGATCAGAGGCATTTATACCCTTTGGTATCATGCCTGTGGAGTATCTTGCACCCTTTTCCTTTCCATGGAATTATGATCCCAGCTTTGTGAACTATGTTCACAGCTTTGCATAATCCTGTGTCCATAAAAGTCCCACCCATGCATCATCTGGGGACTGATGTTTTACTAAGGACTGAGTCTGCACCATACAACTGAAATAATTATTAAGAGGTCTTAAGTAACCAGTGACCATCCATAGCCCTAAAATTTGCCAATGTGAACATAGTTAACTATTTCATTGAGGGCCATTGGAGCTAAAACCCCTTTAACTGCTTTTGATCCTATAACTCTCGACCTCCCCATTACTTTTCTGAATGATTTAAACGTCTCCCTGCCTTCTCCAATGTCTTCTAAGCATGCAGCTGGCTAAAACAAATATTCTTTTACACCACAGACAATTTCATATTTTTGAACTAGAGAGGGAGAGTACGGTAAAGCCTAATGACTTACTGTTTTCTAGAGATGCTGTTCAGCTTACTTCTGTGTATCTACATCACCTGTGAGGGATGCATGGTTTGTTATCAGTGGCAAAAGTCACAAGGAATGCTTGCTGAAGTGTTTGTGCAGACACTAATTTGCTAAAATAGATCTTGAGTCTTGGGCCTTGTGGGGGAATGTAGGTTTTTATTCAAAGATGAATTCTAGATCTTTGCCTGAGGGCTTATCTGTAATGATGAATCTGGTCATGCTACCAAGTGGGAGGAGAAACTCATAGGTGGGAGGAACAGGTCTGTAAGATATCATCTCAGTCCCAAAGGATTTCTCTGGACAGTTCCATGTACTGATTTTTAAAAGTGTATACTTATGAAATGGAATTGGTGCACTTTATGACTAAGTCTGAGTTTAATTGAAATATATACTTAATATACATTTTAAAAATTAAACGTTTAGTAGCAAGTAGACGCTTCTGATGGCTTGTTTGTAATAATTATAAGTATTTTTATAATGCAGTTCAGTTCAAACAAGTGTAGGAAAATGGAGGAATACACTGCTAGGCAAAATAACATCAGTAACTGACCAAGAAAAGCCTCATTTTGGAAATAGCTTTAAAAAGCTGTCTTCAACTATTATTTTGGTTTAAGGTATTTTTAGTTACAGGAAGATGGGAAAAAAAGTGGGGGGGGAGGGCTTCCTATGATCTCCTGCAATGACACAATAGGAGTATGGAGAAGCACTTTGTCCCACCACTGCTGGGCATAATGTACCTTATTCATAGGCAGGGATAAACCGATGTTAAGCAATCAGAAATCACTAAATGTCTTTTCTGAGCTAGATGGTGAACTTTAACTATGTGCTAGAAATAAAACCCAGAAATGCATTCTGGCTCTTCTGACTCTGTGCTGTGTTGTTATTTCTTCAGTATTTAGATGACTAAGTGTATCTAATAAGCAAAGCATATTAACACATAGAAAAAATATTTTTTCTCTTAAAGCAATCATTTGATTCTCCTGCAGTGTGTTCCATGCTCACCTCATAAGATTAGAAAGCTCACAATACTGTATTCTTTGTAAACACATAAATAAAAACAGGGTGAAGTGTGTATGTTCTCAACTCTGTTTTTGCAGAGACTTTCTTATTTCTTGCAAATAAAACTAATCCCCATATGGTTTTATTCATGATATTTTTCAAGATAAAAGAAAAAAAGTTTCTGCAGTGTTATCAGTAGGAAGTTTCTTCAAGTGAGGGTTGAGGTACAGCAATGAGAACATCTTACTGCTTTAAGTGAGATGGCTTTTTTTTTAAAAAAAAAGATGTTCTATATATTATTATTTTGTAAGAAAGTAATGGGAATAGAGATCAACCAGTCCAAGGTTTAGAGAGAAATTATGGCTTCAGGTCAAAAATATTAAGGAGTTTAGGCTGCATGGCTTAGTGGCCAGATTTAAAAAATACTTAGAGGCAGAAAGATGGAAGTAGGCTCTCTAATCCTTCATTGAAATAAACTGAAATAGACTTCCAGGAATAATTGAAAGCTCCCATAAGTGTAATTGCCTTGTCTTGTAAAACCTAGATGGTTGAGTTCTTTTTCAGAATTACTCAGACAGTTAATAGTCCTAACTCTTGGCCCACTTTCTCCTAGATATATAGCAAAATATCTTGAGGTATAGTTGAGCTACTTTGAAAGGTGAGATGTTTTAATGTAAAACTCATGGGCTATGTTTAGTAGAGGAGAGGCTAGCTTTAGTATAAGAGCAGGAATATGTTTCTTGAGTTACTCAGCAGAATAGGCTTAAATCAGTTTCCCCACAAAGAGAAGAAACTTGGAAAACAGCGAATACTATTTCATCAGCTGTAAATGGGTTAGAGTCTGAGGTATGCCATGCTCATAGGCCTAATTGGGTTTTGGATGGAAACTCCAAGAAGCAAAGGTAATAAATGTACTATGTAGATTAATGAAACTGCCAGGTTACCAGCTGATAATAATCTGCATGATCGATTGTTAGTCTTAAGGCATTATTCAACTTTATAGAACAGGTTTGTTCATGGTTATTGTGAACTGTCTGTGTGAGGAAGAGTGAATTATTAAGGGGATTAATATAGAACAAATTAAATCTCAGACAGTAGGAACTGATTAATTTAGTCAATAATTAAAAGCAAAATGTTGGTGCTGCCTTGGTCCCCTTGGGGAATTTTGTTTCTATTTACAGAGTAGGTAATCTAACTACAGTAGGTATTGCTTCCAAGCAGAAACCAGACTATACTGTGTAAATGGTGAGTTGCCAAATAGTTGATAGCAGAAAATGCACCAGGCTTGCCCAGAACATTCATTAGGCTGTACCTTTGGAAAGGAATTCCTTATCTAGCACTTTGGAGGTGGCTTGTTTAGACTGAAAGGGTGGTTGCAGAAATACACAATGACTTGGCTTGTCATTTTAAAGGCAGCTGGGAGGGACTGGGTTTTTCTACATACTTTTAAATCTGAAATAGTCAGATTAGGAAAACATCAAAACCATTTCACTTGGAAGTTCTGCCTATTCTGAGCTCTTTTCTACAGAAGAGAAATACATTGGTAGCCTGCAAGATAGAGGAATGCAGCCCTCTAGTCTATAGAAAGAAAAGAAATGGCTAAGAAATTCAGAATTTTTTCCTGATTTTTATTTTACCATGCATGAGGCTGGTTCCTTTGAGCCTGGAAGAGGGAAAAACACTTAGAATTTCTTAAAAGTTGATTAACTCTTGTTTTTCACCATAGTGGAGTTCAGCAGAGCACAACCAAAGCAAGGATGAGATTAACCATTGTGGCACCTCAGATAGCCCAGGACAGTGGAAATGCAAAAGGGCTATGCCGATATCCAGCAAGGGACCCTCTGGGAAGAAAGGTGACAAGGAAGAGATCGTTCCAAACAGTGACTAGAAGAGTTCTGAATATTTTCTTTCCTTAAATTTTTCAGAATATTGAAAATCTAATGGAAAGCTTTTATTTCAAGTCAGGTTTTGGGTAAATGTTTAAACAGTGATTCTTATTTTCTTCACAGTAGGTCATCAATTCATTGTTTAAAGGGCACAATAACTCAGTGCAGGAGACAGTATATGGAAGGGACACAAGGACATATATAACTAGGGTCTATGGGAAACAGATTAAATTTCAGGATGTTGTAAATCATCCTTTTGCAACATATGTGCAGACAAAGGATCAGATTTTAGGTCATTTAAAGTTGTCAGGGATCTAGTAAAACTAGGAGGGTAAGAAATGATGAGTCTGGAAACAGATCTGCACCTGTAAGGGAAAATGATAATTAAAGACACCAGAACTTCCTTTCTTCTGGCACCATTTCAGATTCATTATATTTCCTGTCTCAAAGGTGTGGTACATTTCACAGCTATCTCTCACTGCAGTACATCAACAGACAAGGTGGCCAACCAGATAATTTGGCACATAAAATGAACTGATAAAGTAAATTTGTAGTATAAGTATAAGGCACTTTACAATCTGTATATGAAATAATTCTAATCTTGATTTCCAGTCTTTACATAAAGTCAACACTTTTACATAATATGGGTACTTTTCTTTAAAAATAATGCTTTGTAAAAATGTGCTTTTCTGCAAAAATAATTTCCATTAATTTTATTCACCCTTTGATTTAACCATCATTGGAGAATAAGGACTGTAACTGAAATGTCAACATAAAAATTTATTAAACTTTGCATTGAAATTTTATAAATTATACAGAATAGGTCAGTAATAGACCCAGCAGAATATTAGTAAAGTGCCATTAGAGAGTCCTAGAAATCTGTGCATAATTTATAAGAATGCATTGCTTATAACCAAGCATAGCACAACTATCCATGTCTGTGACATGCTTGGGACTGATAGGAAGAATCTCTTAGCTATTCATAAGCTATTTGTAAAAGGGTAATAAATAATACATGCCTAAACCTTTTCTTTATTCGCAATAATTTCATCTTCATCTTCATCATGATTAGCCAATTACTCACTATTGTTAGTGTTGCTCATTTTGTGCAAATAGATTTTAGAGCCTTCCAGTGCTGTGCAATTTGGTTTTAGCTGAAAGGTTGATGAGAAATATGTTGCACATTTTCAAGTATAGTCAGATATTTCTAGTCCTCGGATTAAATGTTTCTGTAAAATCAAATTATATCACCTGTTCTGCATTGTGGGGATTATATGCAATGGTAAGTACTGCTTTAATGACTGCAGTGTAGCTGGTAGAATTATTTCCAACACTTAAAAAGATTTTGTGCATCTCTGCAACAAAATATTTATCATTATTATTCTCTGAAAATCATGACATAGTATCTTCAGCCTAGAGATATCACTTCATTCAGTGTGGATAATTCATGCTACTTTTCTGCTTTTGGCTTATTCCTCAGTCTTTGTATAGTAGGACTTTCTTCCTGACCTTGCCTTCCTTCCCTCTGCTGTCCTTATTTGGACTGCCACCGTCTCCTCCAAGTTCCTCTGCTGACTTCCTCTTCTAGTTCCTCTCTTTGGTCTGTAATTTCAGACCCCAGAAGCTGAAGAAAACAAGCTGTGATCACCCCTGCTAGCCCTCCACCACCCCCTTCTCAAAAAAACAAACCAAAACCAAAATAAACACCGAAATAAACCAGCTCACACCAAAAAACAACCCAGACTCAAACCCAAATGACTCTTCCTTGAAGCAGTTGCAATGATGAGATTTCAGTGTCAACATGAAACAATTTACGGATCTGTTTTTAAAATGTCATGTGTTACAACCTTAATTTTCTGCAAAAAAAAATGTAAATGCATGTGCACATTAGCTTGTAAGGAAGGTTTGGGAGGGCAGAGATTTTAGCAGTAGTCACAAGAAGTGCTATTGACAGGACTCACAATTTCTGGGCTTGGCTTTGAGAGTCTGTTCCAGTGGGTACCCCCTCCACATACACTCGAGGGGGACTCTATGGATGTCTTATTTATTGTAGTACACTTTCCTGTGTAGTGAACTTTCCTACAGAAAAAATCTGCTATATATTTGCTGTCTCCCTGACTTCTTTCTTTCTTGCTCTCTCTCTCTCTCTCCCCTTTTAAGACTGATGTGAAAATTGTCAGCAGTAACTAAAATATTTTTGTTAAATTTGTAAGAGCTAGCTAAGGTGACAGATTCAGTTATCCTCCTTTAGGCACCATTTGTAGTTTGTTTACTACACACCTCAATCAAATGTGTGTTTATGAAATGCGTACCAAGAAATGGGTAGGAAACATATGTGTTAAAATGAAAATGTGGCTTTGAATAATTGAAAAAAGGCTTTGGTTATTGTTTATCTGTCTGTCCTGGTTTGGGTGAAAACAGGACTAATTTTGTTCAGTGATTTTACTTTTCAGCTCAGTACTTCTAATTAGCAGCACTTTCTGAAGTTAGCAGCATGTTTTTGCAGTGTCTGCTGCCAGCAGTGATAACAGCCCATGTTCAGAGTTACTACCAAGAACTGGTATGCAGACCAAGGCCACTGCTGGACGGTGTGTACCACACAGGGGGGTGTAGAAAGGAAAAGACCACACCTAGGAAGGAGCGGACAGGGCAGGGGACCCCCAGCTGATCAACGAGGTATTCCAGCCCATAGACGTCATATTTGGTAGCAAGGAGCTATTCGGTAANGCTGTTCTAGTTTCCTTTTCTAATCACTAAGTCTCTCTCCCTTCTTCCTTTTCTCTTCCCCTTTTGGGAGGGAAGGGGGTTAACAGAGAGCATCTGTTGGGTCTTAGAGGCTGCCCTGACCCTAAACCGTGACACTGTCCATTTAAAATTCTAATTTCTTGTGGAAACTTTGTATCAGTCACAGGACTGTAGAATATAGAATTTTATTTAAAGTGCACTTTGTTATCACATTTTATTTAAAAACATTTGCATTTTTAATTCTGAACTTATTGCTTTTTCCATAGTAAAGTGCTGTTTAGATTTCAGGGTGCCTGCTAAATTCAGTATGAGTTCTGCAACTGACATAATGAACAAGTCTTTGTGAACTGATTTGTGTGAACAAATCTTTACAAAACAACGTGAACGTTTCTTTCTGAGTGAAAAAACTATACCTAGAAGACTTTTGAAATATAAAATACACCAAGACTTGACCCTTGACATTCATTGATTCTCTGTAAAATGTTTTTTTCTACCCTTGTAAATATGGTCATTCTTAGGGTTACAGCTTTATGCTGGATATGGTTACATAGAGATACAGCACTGTAGAAATGATAGGAAAAAAAAGTCCTGTAAAATGTAAAGATGCATTTGTCTGGCAGTATGTTAAATGATAATATTAGAAGACTTAATACTAGTAGTGTATCCAAATAGCTGAAGGTTTATATTAGAAGTTGTGTTAACTGGCACTTCTACTTAACCTGGTGTTACTTCCTAGGCTAGATAAGGACAACTGAGTTTTAAAGCAGTTTAAATTTTAGTTGTCCTTTCTGTCATGATACATTCCTCATTATCCCTACGTTCCATCAGCATATCATTATCACATATTTATTATTAATGGTCTTCCCTTGGTTTTAGGAAGATGGCAAAAGAGAAGTAACATTGCGTCCAAATTTTCCTTGAAAATTTAGTTACAACTATATCATAGTGAATTTAATGTAAGGTAGTTTACAAAATACAGAAAATAATAGATACAGAACTGTTAGACAGTAGCAAATCAGGGACAAAATAAAAATGTCTTCTATTCTCATTTCCAATTTTATCAGAGAATTAATGGGGAGTATTGCTTTCCTGGTTTTCTGTTACAGGCAGGCTTGTGCCAAGCTTACTGTACTTCATTCTCTGTTCATAAGGCACAAAATATCTTACCATTTCTGATACGTAGATGGGTGGCTATTGTGATTTCTCAAGAGGAGCTGGATGATAATCAAAATAGGCCATGAACGGTGGATAAAGTTAGTTATTTTACTGGGATGGAGAATGTACCCTTTGCAATACTTAGTTCGAGATGACACAGAGGGGAGAAGAAATAGGCGCACTGTGCCTTGTTCTGAGGCAGAGCTGGAGTGTTGCTCATCCTTTTAGGGATTTAGCTAACTCCATTAGCTAGAAGACTTGCTTAAAGAAATATTAAACCATTTTGTTGTGCTCTATTTTATGACTTCAGGATTAATATTTAAAGTGACATTTCTTTGGTCCTAAGTCAGATTGTCCAGCAGCAGTTTCAGTTTTCAGACTTCTGCACCAGGGAAATATCAAGGCAGTACTGGAGGAAACCCTGAAATATTTTGTAAATTTGTAAATGGCCTGGAGATTGTTAGATTTTTTTTTTTTTTAATTTTTTTTTTTTTGGTGTAAACCGTAAACATTTCTAATTTGAAGAAGGCTGAATACTGAATAATAAGAACAGATCACTGTTTAACCTTCCTATTGGCTTCAGCCTCAGGAGGTAATTAGAAACACTTCTGTGGAGGGAACAGAACCGTAGCATTTTTCACCCTGAAAGCTGACACAGCATTACTTTACCTTCTAGGTTTGGCATTTGTGGTTTACTGACATAAAATAGGTCAAGAATTAAAGCATAATTAATTGCATGCTTTTTCTATAGTGATTCCCCAAACCCTATGGCTGAATATATTCCATTAGATATATACACCTTTTTTCCAGGTTCAGCCTTATTTTTTATCAACAGACAGTACTCGGCGTTCCTCAGATCTATGCACTGATTAAGCCCATCTACCCTGTCTTCACCTGCTCTGTCTACTGCGATTCATTTTCTTTATCATTTTGTGAGAGATACATAACTGTCTTTAGCTCTTTATTCCTCAGAACTGAAAACAAGTTTTGTACTACCTATTATGGGGCTTCCTTAACACCAGTTCTACCAGCATAACAATATCTTTATTATAAACAAATGCAGTAGGCATGTATGCATTTAAACGTGAGAGCATTTTCCTTGACATTTTCTTAAAACAGTTGCACAGCAGCATAAATATGCTCCCTTGCTGTATTAGGCATCACAGTATTCTGCTTCTCAGTGTGTTCTTAGTTTCAGTGCTCTTGAGGTACCTAAAAAATTCGCTCTCTACCTTAAGCACCATCAACGGTGAAGCTTTGCTGAACCTGGAGCTCAGGGAGGACTGTGCTCTGCTCAGTGACAGGGCAGGTGGACAGCTTTCACCTCCTGCAAGAACTGCAGCTACCCCCACATGCTATATGGCTGTCACATGGCAGGGAAGAGCAAGGGTCAACTCATCCCTCTACTTGCTCTCTAAATAGTTCCCCTTTTTTTCTGCTGCTGACTCTGCCCCAAGGTCAGTAACTGGGGAACTGGCAAGGAGCCCTGTTGCTCAGCCTTGTCCCATCATAAGGAGGTCAGAGAGAAGGATGGAGGCTCTTTATTTCCTCTGCCTTCCATACACCCCTGTGTTGGTATCCCACAGAACAAAAGCATACAGCTACTTACAGACTGTTGTATGTATAATACTAGTGTATTTACGTCTGTGCCTGCATGCGGCCCTCTCCTCATGCTTTGCAGTTACCCTCTCCTTGGGGCTTTTGGTGTGCCCCCAGGAACGCATTCATACTTGAACTGCCTGAGTCTGTTGTTAAGTGTGGTCCATTTCAGTGCATGTCTTCTGGGCCTTGCTGGTTTTTGCAGAGTTAGATGAATGTCATGGAAGTATCCCCAGTCTTCTCCCTCTTCTGCTCAGCAGAGATGATAAAAATATTTTATAAATCTTTTTTTCATTAATGCTTTGAATTTTTTTGATTGTTTCAATTGGCTCCACTGCTGACTTCTCATCTGCTGTAATTTCTCCTCCTTGGGTAAGAGGAAACCAAAAGACCAGCCTTTGGACTGGGGGCCAATGGATTAATTTGTAAGTTCTCCAACTTTTGGGTGTTGCGAGACAAAGAGATTTTATAATAGTGCTGGACATTGAATAGCCTTTATGAACAGTCTCACTTGTTAGAATTATTACTTCCAGAACTCATCTACTGAACTAAAAGCTCTAGTTTTCTCTGTTTAAACAGAAACCTCACTGCTAGAGAAATGATCTTGTGAAACAGCTCCAAGCTCTTAGTTCCTATTTTTACCACCAAATTTGCCTGCAGCTGCCAGTTTGAATTACTTCCATCTTTTCTCTGCTTAGAACAACCAAGGGAGAAAAGAAAAAAAAGAGGATTTTAGAGATTTTGGTTGTTGAAGATACAGTGAGAATTTGTGTATCTGAAAGCTCAATAGGCACAGGGCCAGAAAGGACAGAACAATTGATCCCTACATTTGTCCGTGTTGGTTCCTCTCTTTTCCTCATGTAACCAGTTGGCTTATAACCATTGCACTATAAATCTGTAGACTATCTAGGACAAAAATGCAAGTTAGTTTCCAGCAGTGATTTTATTTCACACTTATGCATCGCTGATTTTTGCAGGGTTGAAGAGTTTCTGATTTGGAAAAACACTTTTCACATCCTTATTTAAGAATTCAAACCTATGCTTGGATTTATAAAACTAACAGCTATGCTTCCAATGTTTTCTGTGATGAAGAAAAAGTATAGCACAAAATGGCCCAGAGAAAGTGTCTGTAGTTTTGATTTATAGAGTCTGATATGTGTTGTCCTCACTCTGTCTACAAAGCAAAGGAGTGTGGGGTTGTCTCCTCTTATCACCTATTTTACCATGATCAGTCTCCTGTATTTTTTATCTGTTTCCTGAGATACTGACAGTGTAACATTCTCAGTCTTTACTCCTCTGTGATCTAAAAGACTGTATTAAAATAACTGAGTGTGAACTGAACATTTGATGATTTTTTTTTAAAAAGCATGCTTTCTTATATAGTAATATTATTAATATGATATATTATGTTGTTTTTTTAAAGAAGTGCCACAATTTCAGGAGCTTTATAACAAGTCTCTCTTGGGCTTGGTCACGTCATGTGTTAAATTTGGTTTCTGCACTTTCTTAGCTGTGCCACAGAACGAGAACTGTTATATGGTTCTCTCCCATGATGCATTCACAGTAAAGGATTTTCAATAACTGTGCTATTTTTTTCTCCAAATTCCAGTCATGTGACTGTGCTAAAAATAACTCTGCCTGTGACTTCTGGCTTTGTAGATTTGCTCTATCTGGGGTAAGAAGAAGAGGATGAGCAGAGTTTGGAGTCAAACCTGATTGCTTAGTAGTGGGTCTTTCTTACTGAAGCTATGAAATCTCATGTAAAGTAGATATTAATTGACAGAATTGATTTCAATTAATATTTGCTTTATTCACATCCTAATTACATGTTCTATATGTGAGCAGATTGAAAAAAAGTGGATATCTTCAGAACACTTTGAATTACTATTTTAAAGATATAATTTTAAATGAAAGGTAGAATTAGGAAGCTATTTTCATCATGCATTTACTGTCCTTCTCTGGAGAACGGAGTAACATTTATGGAAAAAAAACAAAGTCCCCATCACCAAGGTAGCAAGATGACCTATGACAATAATACCATCATGTTCAAGTATGAAGTATTACTATTTTTTTGGGGTGGGGTAGAGTTTCTCTTATTTGGATTAAAAAGACACTAAAAAAAAAAAGCTGTTAATTAGCATCTACCAAAAGGAGGGCTATGTGGATGTGTGCCTGGGAACTTTAATGTAAAGGGCACAAGACACAGCAGGCAATATCCAAGAGGGTAGAATTTCTCCTGGTGAGGGATAGATTTACAGATGAACAATCTACTGCTTTCAGATAGGGAATATTTTGTTTTCCTAAGTTCCTGCTGAACTGACCATCCAGATGAGGGTTTGCATTTCCTCCCAGCTGAGTTGTTGCCATTAACTTAATGAAAGCCAAGATTGGCAGAAGCCGTTCAGAAAGATAATCTGCTGCACAAAATGGTTTGGGTCTGCTCCTATTGAAACCAGTGGGAGACTATTGATTGATGTTGAGCAGAATCTGTCTCCTGTTTTAAACAGATTTATTGCTTCTAGCAATTAGCTTTTCACGGGAACCTGATGAATAAAATAGTGTCCATATTGCATTTATACTACAGTGTATGATATTCTCATGCAGTGTTGAGGAATCTATTGGGTAAAACATGCACTGAAGCTCTTACACACAGCTAGGATAATATAAAGGGAATGGAAAGCATACATACGTATATTTATTTTACTTGCTTGCAACATTCATACTTTCATACTGATATCCCTTCCTGCTGGATAACACCAATTTTCAAATGAAACTCCAGTGAACATTTTCCAGTATAATACTTGTTAGTGCCATCCAGTGTTTTTCACACAGCATCAATGAATTTTGAATATTGTAACAACTGAGAAAAAAGCATATATATGTACATACATAACACAAAATATACTTGGTATTTTAATTTCTTATCAATACATACAAAAACTTATCTGTCTTCTCTGTAAGAATGCCTTACCTTATAACTCAGTTCTGAGAGAAAATAACACAGCACTGTCATCAAAGTGGCTTTAGTGTTTGATGATCATTTATTTGTGTGGAAGCTTAGCTGAAAGCATTGTCTTTTTTTTTTTTCTATTACAGATTTTTTTTCATTTTTTTCTGAGTTCCCCATGAATCACAAAACATTATAGTGACTGCAGAAAGAACCCTGAGAAGCCTGAGGTTTCAAGAATTTGTCTAAGCAGAACTCTGAAAAACTGAAGAGAGCAGAAATAGAAAAAAAAATTAAATGACTGGTGGTGACACTATGAGGATGGTCTCTTTACTAGTGAGAAGCCAGAGGAGGAGAGAGGAAAGATTCTGGATGCTTCACCTAACCTAGACAATACCTTAAAGTGGTCAAATGGTATGCAGGAAAATACAGAGAGGAACTTTTCCTGATGCAAGACAGAATCCACTCATCAATTTGCTATTATATATCCCTGAAAAAGTGAACTATAAATCTAGTATGTGCGTACAAGTGGAGGTCTGGGGAAAACAACTATACTGAAAAGGCACTGGCATATCACCACTGGGTTTAGGGGCTTCAGATGTCTAGGCCAGGAGGTGCTATTTTCACAAACAGGGATAGTAATAGGGAAGTTAAAAGAAGAGACTCTTTACGACTTTCCTGAGGGGAGCTGGGAGAGAAAACTGCAGAGAGAACACCTTGCTTTTCTATTAGTCTTTCTATTATCCTGGGTTGTATTATTTCTTAACATATTAGCCAGACAGAGATTTCTGATCCATTTTCTTTTCTTTGACTTACGTTTCTGTCTCTTACTATATCTAATAAGCAATTCAGAGTGTGTCATGTAATTGTATTATTTTAAAGCTTTGCAAATAATCCAAAGAATCTTGAATGCTGTCCTTGAAAGAAATACCGTAACTGAAAGTCATACTCCTAGGAGAATAGTGT
Organism: Chloroceryle aenea; assembly: GCA_013399075.1. Classification (NCBI taxonomy): domain Eukaryota; kingdom Metazoa; phylum Chordata; class Aves; order Coraciiformes; family Cerylidae; genus Chloroceryle; species Chloroceryle aenea. The sequence goes on along the minus strand of VWZY01006111.1, from coordinate 323,136 downwards.
TCATAGGTGCTGGCTCTTACTGATCAAAACCATTATGATAATGTGGAACTATTGCTTTTAAGGGCCAATAATGTAGGAGGCAATAATAAATCTTACATTTTTATTTTAACAGCTTCCCAAAGGACAGGATAAAGACAAGATATATTAAATTTACAGGTGATAAACTTGAAGCATACACAATACTGTGTTCAAAAGAATTAGGGGATCACAATGAAAGGCTATAATAACTGTAATGCCTGGTCATTAATAATATAGAGAAACTGAATATATATAAATGATATATCCTTAACTAACTAGCAAAGATTAGGAGCTTCCCAGCATAGGAGGGAGATACCTATTATGAAACTCGGCTTTTTTCTTTCACATTGGCATATTGATACAAACATCTACAGGATCTCTCTTCTGCCCTCTAAAGAACCTCACCACTGGCAAATCCCAGGATTAAGTACACTCTCTGCAATTCTGATATTTCTGCTGTGTTTGGAACCTGTTGTGGTTTAACCCCAGCCAGCAACTAAGAACCACACAGCTTCTCACTCACTCCTCCCCACCCCCTCGGTGGGACTGGGATGAGAACTGAAGAAAAGGAAAACTCATGGGTTGAGATAAGAATGGATTAATAACGGAAATATAGTAGTAATAAAAAATAATAATGAAAAGGAAGGGAGAGAAATAAAACCCAAGAAATGACAAGTGATGCACAATGCTCACCACCCACAGACTGATGCCCTGCCAGCCTCCAAGCAGTGATCTGCCCCTCTCAGACAATTTTCACCACTTTATATACTGGGCATGACATCCTATGGTATGGAATATCCCTTTGGCTAGTCAGCTGTCCTGGTTATTTTTCTCTCAGGTTTTCCCTAATAAATTTCCAATATTTCTCTTTCTTATAAATTCCAGGAAAAAAACAGTGATCTTTTTTTTTTTTTTTAAATTGGTTTGTCCAGTCTGTGTTTAGGTAAATGGCAAAAACTTTCAGCAGCAATTTTGTAAAAATAAAAAGAACTGTACAGTGCACTTGAAAATTTTTTAAACAGTTATGTAGGAATAGGGTGTAAAAAACAGCAGTAGAGGTGATAAATTACATCCTCCTCTGTTTGCAAGTCTATAGAAGACTTCCTCTTTGTCATTTCATCAATCTAGTGGTGCAGACAGCAATAAGGCTAAAATGAGGTTACTTCTGAGATAGATTGAATCTGTCAGTATGCACTAAACTTTGGCAGGATTCCATAACAGCCTGAAAGTTAGTGAAGTGAGATGAAGAAGCACTTTCATTGCTATAAACTAGACATGTCAGCATGCTGACGCCTAGCACCCAGAAAAAACACTGAGCATTCAAGAGATACCACACCTGCTTCTAATAATAAATGACATGTTACTTCCTAACTATTCTTTTAAACTGAGCTATGTTTATATTCTACCTGACTCCATGATAACTTTGAAGATTGGATTAAAAGCCTTTTTAAAAATTCCCATTCACATGACAGAACTTGGTAGAAAATAATTACCACCCTGTCAACTAAAGAAACTTGTCCGGTACATTTCAGCACCAGTTTGCAATACCCATACAACAGTTTTATGCAGCCGTAGGTACTGGTATCCAGCCAGCATTTCTGGAAGCCTGTTTAAGTTCACAACTGTGAAGTGGGATGAAAGCACACAAAGCACTTAGACTGGAATGATCCCTACTGTAAAGTGGGCAGTTTGTTTTGTTAGAAAGAGAATAGAATTGAATTTGTCATCTGCTATTTTGAAACAAATTCCACTGTATCATGTCACCTTACATTTCAACTTTGAATAGTGTATCCTGGCAAAATGCAACATTCTTTCTGTTTTGGTGTCCAAGGGGAAATCTTTTATTCCAAGCTGAATATCTACCTTTAATTTAAAATGTTTAAAAATAATCAGACTTTAATATAGAGAGCCAGGATCAATAATGACATGACAAAACAAACATGTTCTCTGCCAATCAGTAGGTACTCGAATTCATCAGCACTTTTAAGCAAGTTATATTGAGCTTTTTTAAAGTCTGTTTTTATGGGGACAACATTTTGTAGTATTAAAAAAGCTCAGCAAATAAAACATATAACTAGAGGAAATTGCTATTAACAGCAGGTATAATAAGGAAAATTCATACAAACCATTACAAAGTCATGAAAGTAGAAAAACAAACAAGGAATAGGTTAGTGGATTATTGAACTAAGTCATGCAGATTGCTTTCCTTTTTGTCTGTTTTCTTTTCAAAGAAATTTAGCAGGATTTTTAGATTCTTCTTGAAAGGAAACATGTCAACGCTGGAAGCTGAAACCATTTCTTTTTTTTTTTCCTCATTCTGCTTGTATTGCATCTATCAGAGGTGATCCAGGACCAGAGCTTAAATATGTTACGGAAACAAATAAAAATATATACTTAAATGTTTACTTTAACATTTTAATTATTTGCAATCACAGTTAATGGTGGCTCAGCCCTTTCTTTCTGTTTTTATCATAAAAATGAATTTTAGTATGCAACTTCAGGCCCTGCTTCCTGCTAGATTTGTAATAATGCAGAGGTTTTTTTTAAAAGTAGTCTCTCTTACAAATCTTAGTCTTTTTCAAGAACTTCAGGGAGAAATACTTTTGGTAGTATATCTGAGAGTGCAACAAAATTCAAACCAGGTGTAGGAGGCAGCTTCACCATTCACTTCTCTGAGTTGCCACTTTTCCACATCTGATCTTAATTTTGATCCTTTTAGGCTGCAAAACTGTGCTGTAAATTCACAGTTGGGTATTTCATGAGAATCTCAGAATTTGCTTTTCTCTTCCAAAACTAGAAACATAAGAAGACAAAAAAGAGAGAAAAGATTTAAGGTCATATCAAAAACTTCATAATCTCCATAATCTCTTCATAATTCTACAAACAGGCTAAGAATTAGACAAAACTGAGGCTTTTCAGATGATAATAGAAAATTCACATATCCTTTATCCTTATTGTCTTTTTCTGTTTTAATATGAAATACCAGATGTAAAAGAATATAAATAGAATTTAAAATTAAATTTTCAAGATATCCTTTAACTATCTTCAGTCCTTTGATCTAAAAACAACAGAGCTATATACTCTTCACTGCTCAGGTCAATTGGCTGTGATGTACTAAATGCTGATGTTGACCTCATGAGAGTTCAGTTAACTCTTCTGTTTCAGATTGTTACTTGCAGATACTGTTAGGGGGGCTTGGAGTGAATGCATCTTCACAGCTATGTCAGATAAAAATTATCCATAACCACTGTAAAGACAGGTTTTTATTCTTCTTATGTTCGGTGACATAAACTTCAAGTGTTTTGCAGATATAAAATCATGGATGATTTTTCTGTAGGGAAGTCAGCTTTGTAAAAGCTGATTATATAGATAGTTAGTTGTTCTGAAAAACATTCTGAAGAACAGGTTTGAACTTTCAGTTTTCACAAATGGTATATCAGCAAACCAGAGATTTTAAGATATCTTCCCCCTAGTCTTAAACAAATGTTGTAAGGGATCTGTAAATCTGAATTCAGCAATGAAACAGTGATCAAGCAGCCCCTTATTACTTTGTTTCTCTATTGCTCTGAAAAAGATCTCTGTCGTCTTTGCTACATGAAATTGCATTTCTGAACATCATCTGGAAGAAATGGCTCCCTGACACCAATTAAAAATTCCACTGAATTGAAATTACTGAAGCTTTTGCTCAATTTTTGGGCACATTAATTTCAAGTTTATAGATCTCCAATTTTTTTGTTTTGTTTTGTTTTGTTTTGATTTGGTTTTTTACCTCTTTTACCAGTGTGAATTTTATCTTTGACTTTAATTTAATGCGGGAGTAGAGCAATACAGGAATCTACGTGGTATCACTTTGTGTGACTCTGAAAGGCCTAGAGTATTAATAGCTGCTTAGCATCACCTTCATTGTAATTGTGCTGGAGTATTCTCTGTTTTCCAGAGATTGCATTAAACACAATGATGCCATTGGCAGCACTTCAGGTTATGTCTTTAAGAGATACATATATGTAAATGTATTTCTGAGCCTTTATTTCTACTTTGTCAACTGTGGTGACACACAAAAAGTTCTAGTAGAGATTATCCCCTGGAAAGTCTCTCTCTGTGGAATTCGATATCTGACTCTTCCTGTTCCTTTAGAATAAGCTACCAAGCTTTGCCTCAGTGCACTCTTAGGGTGACATTTCTCATTTCACTTGTGTACATGGGGAAAGTTTAAATTGCCCTTTCAGTTGCCATGAAATTGCTGCTCATGGTTTCAGTTCTAAAGGTTAGTTGTTTTAGGAAAATTAGAGCTTTAAAATAGCTCTAAAGTGTTGCATTGGCAAGATGTTGAAAAAGTGAACTGAATTTTATGTCTGCTGCAATATTTGTGCAGTTCACAATACACCCTCCGGTCCAATGTAGGTTGGCAATGATGAGAATATGCGCAGACTCTTCTTTCAGTCCAAGTGATAGGGCTGTGTTCGTGAAAGGAATAGAGGAAGCCTGTCTCTTTTAATGGTGTGAAGCTTGGAAATACACCCATCTAGAGCTTGAAGTGTTCCTATATCCCCCAGTGTATGTGTATTTTCCATGGGCCAGACTACCCAGATGTTTAATCTGTCTCTGTGCTGTACTGCACTTCTAGTTGCTGAATCTCAGGTATGTTGATTCCTTTTGATTCAAAGAAGTGACTAAGCAGTTTTCCTATGTGTGACTTGGCTTTGGGAGCTCCTCCTTCAAATGGAAAACCACTTCCTGAGACATTTGTTGCAGCGGCAAGACCTCGTTATGCAAACTGAAGAACTAGTACCACAGCCCTCCTGGACAAATTCTTTATTATGTTTTCTGTCTTCTCTCTAGAAAATCTTGACTCAGTGTTAGACCCAAAGCAAAGTAGGTCTGTCTTATTTTTTTTTTTTTTTGCTTATAATTGAAAGCTAAAGGTTTTGGTTACACATTAGTTTCTCGTACCTGTCCATGCACTTCTAGACAGGAAGTTCCAGGGTGGGATAACCCCTTTCTCTTCTTTAGTGTCTTGGCAGTGTCGCTTGAAAAGGGTAAGGTAATTTGGCAGAAAATAAACCCCCTTGCATTCCAGCTGGTCCTCATATATCAGAGGGGCTGGGGGTGGCTAGGTTTAGATTCTGAGTGATGTCCAGTTTGACACTATTAGTCCAGTCGCGTTCAGTCTATCTGAACTCTCATGGCTCTGGCTTCACTAACCTCACACTGCACTCCCTCGTTCTAGTTATGCTCTACAGTCTCACATGGCCAGTAAGGAGCTGATGGTGCCCGGTGAGAGAACTTCTGCCACTGGCAGCATGAATAGTGCAGTTTATGAAGAGCAACAGAGATACAAGTTCTCGTGGATTGCCGGTGATAGATTCACTGTCTGCAAAGCATGTGTAGGTACCAAACACATTACATTAAAGAGTAGCTCAGTAGAATTTCTGTTTCCCAGGGGTATACTCGGAAAGACCAGATCTTACCCAAAGGCGTCCCTATGGGGGGGGNACCCAAAGGCGTCCCTATGGGGGGGAAGTGTGATTCAGCCCGTCAACTGATGTCAGGAGTCGGATCAGCAGTAGTACCCACCCTGACTTGTCGACGATGATGTCTTCCCTGACATCCCCCCTTAATTAAACCATTTTTATAATAATTTTTTATCTTCAAGGGGGAGCTTGAGTGACTCTAGTCATAAATACCTTTATTATTATTGGTGTAAATTTCTCTCATTTTGCTGTTGCAAACTAGGTGAGGGGGAGGTTGCACTTTGGGGTGGAGGTGAGTTTTGCTACATTATGATGAGCAAAGTTCTCACAAAGGACAGACTTTGTCAAAAACTGCATCAAACAGGCATCTTATCAATTCTGTAGTACGACCAAGTTCCCATCTCTGCTGTAATCTCACAGGGCCTGGCCATGGAATCTTCACACCACTCCATCCCCCATGCTGCATGAANACCCAAAGGCGTCCCTATGGGGGGGAAGTGTGATTCAGCCCGTCAACTGATGTCAGGAGTCGGATCAGCAGTAGTACCCACCCTGACTTGTCGACGATGATGTCTTCCCTGACATCCCCCCTTAATTAAACCATTTTTATAATAATTTTTTATCTTCAAGGTGGAGCTTGAGTGACTCTAGTCATAAATACCTTTATTATTATTGGTGTAAATTTCTCTCATTTTGCTGTTGCAAACTAGGTGAGGGGGAGGTTGCACTTTGGGGTGGAGGTGAGTTTTGCTACATTATGATGAGCAAAGTTCTCACAAAGGACAGACTTTGTCAAAAACTGCATCAAACAGGCATCTTATCAATTCTGTAGTACGACCAAGTTCCCATCTCTGCTGTAATCTCACAGGGCCTGGCCATGGAATCTTCACACCACTCCATCCCCCATGCTGCATGAAAGCAGGGTTTCCTAGGGAACTATTGTGAACTGGATTCCTTGCATGACAGTTGTGCCAGTTTCTCTGATGTTATACCTTTCCTTAATGCGAGAACAATGCTGCACCTTTAATATGATTTTAATTTTTAATTCACCTCCAGTCATTATTCCACAGGCAGACATTCAAAATTAATAGTTTTACTAGTACAAGGGGTGACACTTCCACTCAGATGGAACTGTTTTGTAGGTTGTCTTTGATTGCTCCACTGTAATTTCCTAGGCACTTGTCAAAGTGTCAAGATTCATCTTCAAAATGCACTCTTAAATCCATTCTGAAGATTGAGATAGAAATATGCCATTCACAAAACTAAGGCTGGATTTACAACTAAAGATGCAAATGGAAATCTGTTGCTTTGTATGTTGAAAGACAGACTGATGGAGAGCTAGGAAGCATTTTGGCCAACAGGGCTAGATGACCAAATAATATTTCCTGTCTCTGACATAAATATCTCCATATATGAGAGTAAGCTAACACCATTATGCTGAGTATAAACTTATGAAGAGTTGAGATTTTGCATCTGGCTGAGGGGGTTTCTAACACTACTTTGTGCTTTACATCATATTTCACCCAAGTATTTACATAGAGCTTGTTTTTCAAAAAGCCTTCAGACAGAAAGAAAAAAAAAAATCTTTGGGTAAAAGGAATTGATCTGTCCATTCAAAAGAGTTGGCCTTCTCTTCAGCTGCTTTAAATTAGCCTAATTCCATGGATTTGTAGCAGCTGGGCATCTGGCCCAGAGATTTGTCTAATATGGGAACCAAGCACTGATAAGGAATTCCCATCAAAGCTTCTGATGCTCATGTTTGTTTTTAATTAGGAGACATCTTCAGATATAGGCTGGAGAAAGCTGACTGGACTACATGTCTTCGTAATGATAGCCTATTTTCTTCTATTGCAGCTACTTTTTAAGGACCTTCTAGATCTATTTCTTTTTGGATAGCTGACATATACGTTCATTTGCAAAGCATAATAGTGAAATGTCTATATTCTTCCACTGCCTCGCACCCCCCCTCAAAAAAAAAAGGGCACAGGGATATTGCAAGGAGCTTATATTGCCATATATTTTGGTTCATGCTCTTCTCATTCTGTGAGCCCTCAGTTTCAGATCCCTATTTAATTTTTTATTCAGATCTTTTCCTTCTTCCTGTATTCATAGTCTCTCTGAGTCATGAAAGTAGCAGATCTCTCATAGTATCAATTTCTTCTGGATATTTGATCAAAAAATGTATGAATAGCTCCAAAATGGCAGTGTGACTTATTATGGCATGAAGAGTTGAATATTGGATTTATGTTACAGCTGAGAGCTTTTGTGTGTTGTAATATGCAAATACTCAACCAGCCAAGTGGCTTAATTTTTATATGTATATGTGTCTGCATGTAGTACTCAAAATCAAACATGAAAGCAAAAAGCTTCACCTTCTATTCTATTCTATTCTATTCTATTCTATTCTTCTTTCTATTCTATTCTATGATTTCCAGAGGTATGGATTTCCCACAACAGGGAAGATGTTAAAAGCATTTGAAATTAAAATAACCTAACCAAAAGAGAGCAGCAACTGATTCACAACAGTTTTGAAGTGACACAAGGAAATGGGGGTATCTTAGAATATAAAAATGCAGACATTTTTTTAATTGCACACAGAAAAGTTTCAATATATTAATATTTCTGTTTATATAGTTATATATTATATGTAATAAAATATTTTTAAAACATAATTTTATATATATAACTGCATGATTGGCTGTCCACACAGTCATAAAAATGTGTGGTTTTCTGAGGGAAGCAACTCCTAAGTCAAGCCTAAATATTGCATTCAATGATGCTAGGATAATTCTATTTTTTTCTTTTGGCTTAAACTTAAGACTATTTACAGACATGCATATTTTATGACACTGAACCAAGAACTGGGGCAGCTGTAGAGTGGACACACATCTGTTCTGCCACCCTATTACAGCTGGAGGTCATGGTATTCTGAATCAGCCTAAACTCATCTTTTAAACCCTGAACCTGTAAGATTTTAAACCATGAACCTGTAAGATTTTAAACACGTGCTTGATTTGATGCATGAGAGCACTAGAAAATTCAATGGGATGGCTTACGGTACGCAAAGGTAAATGGGTGAGTCAGCAATGGGCTCCCTATGAATAGATATCCTTGTCTCATTTCATGAAGCAGGTGATAGCATAAAGTGTGGGATGTTAATTTGCCAGGTTTGTTCTAAACAAAAAATTGCAATGTATCTCTGTCCACTGAGAAATGCTTGGATAATACAACTGGAAACAGGCCATATTGCTTATAGGGAAAGGGAAGGAAGGAAGGAGGGAATTGCCATAGGCAAGTGGAGGAATTGGTGAGTGCATTTTAAGTGCTTGAGAAGTTCCGGACAGCTGATTTTTGAATAATTATTGAGAGATTTTCTATAGTATGTGTCAGCCTTTATGACACATTTTATCTTGGAGCAATGTCAGAGAAGGATGTCTTGAAAGAAAATTCATCTGCAGTGATTAAACGAATCATTCAACCAACATAAAAGCAGGTACCAGGAGACTTAGCACAGCACTGAAATACCAATGAAAAGGAACTCGTAGGAAGGCAAGGAATTCTACTTGCAATCTATCACGAAAAAGACATTTGAAAAATGTTTATTTGGTCCCTTCCTGGCCTACTAAAATGATCAAATGAGTTAGAAATGTAATTACTGATTACTATTTTATGAGTTACAGCTGTTGGATAACTGAAGAAGGAAGAGAAGTTCCACTTGGTGCAAAACCTCTTTGAGAATAGTTCTGCAAGCTCTCATGTGAAAAGCATTAAGAAATGAAAGCTTTTATTATATTTTTTTTTGTTATGAAGGCATATTTTCTTTATCATCCATATTGCTGCTGGCACAAATCTTTTGGTGAGAAAGTTGGAAATGAAATATTTGGTTGAAGCTTATCTTTATCTTCACAGATCTGCTCCTTTATTGCTCACTACTGCTACATAAAACTCCCTAGCAGCTCCTTTTCTGATTCATTGTCTCTGGTGACATTCCAGATAGCTGTCTGCCCTCTGAAAACTGTCTTTCACTCAATAGAGTAAGCTTCTCATTCCCTTATGCTTTCTGTAAGGGAACAGATAGAAGAATGGGCTCTTTTTATGTGTTCTTTCATCTTTTCCTGTGACTGACTTTCATTAACTCCTACTCTGTTAGCATTACAGGTTTGTATCTGCTTCATTGCTAAATCTGTGCAATAAAATGTCTCTTTAATTATTATATTTTATTTAGAATTCTTTTCCAATATCAGGAAAGATAAAGTCTTGTAATCAGCTCCTCACTAGACTTAAAAGCTTGCTGTCAGAGGAGATTCTATGAAATATAAGAACTGCACAGTAAGACATCAGGACTAGCATTATACAAATTGTCACGAAGGCATCACGGAGGTGTCTTTGAATCAGCTTTTATCCTCTCATTTTTTTAGGGACAGAATGTGTATGGCCTCAGAAGCCTCAGTTGCTCAGCTAGAATGATCTCAAACAGGATTTGGGTTTAGACCATGAATGAGAATTTAAACCAGGGCGCAGCAGAGCTAGTTAAATAAGTGAGAGTTAGGAGAGAGGGAATGTTTGTACCTACTCAGGAAGTAACAGAAGTACCTGTTTCCTGAGCAGTTTCTAAGAACTTCCCAGATCAAGTCACAGGTTGGCTGATCTCTGCAAATGTTGTAGGGTCATCCATAGCTTTCAGATGGTCTGTGTCAGTGTCCATTCAAATTTACTTCTTATTCAGTTGCATACCGTGGATATTTTGTTGGCAAATCATGCATGCTGTCATATCTCTTGTGTAGGATAGACAACATGATGTATACTACTCACTGGACAGTCTCTATTTGTCACCTAGGAGGTTCCATGCATAAACTGGAAGACATAACAAAAGTAGGGGAGAAGGCAGATGAGCAGTTTAAGGCACAGTGCAGAGAAAAGCATAATAGGCTTGGTCATTTTATCAGATGATTCTTGTTAATTCTTGGATCCAACACAGTGGCAGCCAGTGAGCACAGTACTCGGTATGACAGTTTACCTAGGAAGAAAACTAAGCAGTGCTCACAGGTTGAAATCTTGGTCTCACAGTGTTTCTTTCAGTGAGGGCAGGAGTTGACCCAAGACAAATGATACACATTCTACTTTTCCAGTGTGGATGGGATGTAGAACATGTTCAGGAGCAGCAAAAAGATGGCCCTGAAGGGAATGAGCAAGGCAACGTGGATTCTAATAGTTTAACTGGGCTGGAGTTTGCATCTTTGCAATGCAGATACTGACATAGCCCTTTTGAAGTCATCCTCAGCTGCATATAGTTTATATGTATTTGTTAAGGATTGGATCCTTGAACTTGCATTGTAATAGCCAAAGTTTGTTCAAAGTCCTTTCTATGAAATACAAATGCCATGATACAAATGTGGAAACGAGTTTGGTTAGAATATGGGTTCTGAAACAAAGTGTTTTTCTCACTGTGTGTGGTACAATCAAGGATCTTCTGATGATTATTTCTAAGTATCTAATAAAACTAATCTGCTTTCTTGCTTTTTTTGAGGTAAAATTTTTTTTGGGGTGGAAGAAAGGGTGAGTTCTATGGGGTTCTTTGTTGGGACAGGGAGGTGTAAAGCATTTGAATTGGGCAATTTTCCAAACATTAATTTATTTCCAGGCAAAACCAATGATACTGTAAAGACAATTATTATGGAATTTTTCTGAGATACTTCAGTAATGTAATTGTACATTTCTAGGTGAGTGTGGAAACAAAAATAACAATAAAACCTCCCTTTCCCTCTCCCTGATGTACCACTATAATACTCAAGTATTTAGAGGAGATAATCCAAGAACATGAAAACAAATCTAGATTTTTTCTTGTTCTAGTCAGCACTTTTTTACGGTTCATGTTTTCAAAGAGAGGTTATATAATGTCTGCAAATAAGTCAAATATGTAGTTATACTAATGAAGTGGACATAGGATAGGGACTAAAAAAGCCTGGCCAAGGGTTTTGGATATTTTTCTTACCCCACTTTGTATGTGGCAAAATAAAATTTTCTTTTATTTTTTCTTTTAAAAATGCCTACAGGCTGCATGATGAATCTCACACATTCTTACGTTCTTTGCAATGTCACTAATCAAAGCACATGATGGCCATATGTCATAGGAGATTAAATAACTGACCTAGAAGTATTGAGTCAATAGTGAAGTTGAAATGATTATAAGATTTCCTCCATAGGTAATGGAAATAAAGCACAAATAAGCTATTATTTATCATCAAAATGTACAGTGCTGCAAAAAATATCTCATCACCTCTTATGTATAATATTTAACACAGCAATGTTATGTTAATCTGTATATTTTCTTCTGGTTTTATTTATTTTATTTTGCTTTATTTTTTTTTTTTAGAAAATTTATTTTTCTGTTTAATTCTTCTGAGTTTATCAGAGCTCTACAACTCAGTCACTTTTCCTTCCTTCCTTTCTTCATATGAATGCTGGCTTGCATAAATGACTACATTTCCCCCCTCTGGGGCTTATTTGAATATCACCATTGTCCTTTTTGTAGAAAAGTCTCATATATTGCTGTCTTGAAGATCCCTGCCATCTTGTTGTTAAGTAACTCAGTAACGTCTTAACATTGCCTCTGGGTGGTTTGTTTGCTGAAAAAATATGGAGGATACATTCAATTTCCTTGAGAAGAGATGTTCACAAGGTCAACTTTGTATTCGAAAAACTCAGATAGGTTCCCTTAGAACAAATTATATAGAAAAAAAAAAAAAAGTTTCCCCCCTCATTAAGTATGACTTTAAGCCATTTCATAACATTTGAGCTCTGCTTATACTGAAATTTTTATCTTGACTTCCTAGACATAGATAGTTTATGATTTATGACAGTAACATTTGTTGCTATAACAATCAGTCCCACAGTTTCACCAGAGAGAACATTATTATAAATGTAATGTGAATATAACAGAAAGGTTTTTAATCTCCAGTGGAGAGAAAGATCTTCTATCACCAGGTAAAGGATCTGATTATTGTCTCATTTTAACACAGTTTAATGTAGGTATAATGTCATTATTTTAGTGGAATTAGTTGTGGTTTAGACTATATCTGCATTAAGATGTTCCACATGATTAAAATTTCATGATATCGCCTCACAGAATTCTTTCCAAGCTTGACCTTCACCATTAACAGGTTAAATTCTGGTGTTCTTAACTCAGAAAAACAAAATCAGTAATTAATGGGCATTTACCTGAATAACTTCACTCACAAATTTGTCTTATTGGGATTCATTAGTCGGAATTGTCATATTGTCAGTCTAGACAATCAGTATAATCTTTTTAATAAGAAAAACTTTATTACTCAGAAATAGCCAATGGTCAGTCTTTTTGATGTCAAAACCTTATTTCTTGTCTTAGAGAGTTGATAGATGTTGGCTCACTTTTTCAACTAGAATTACTGTTTGACGTGGTTTTCACTAGAAGAGTTGCACCATTCTCAAAGTAGGCATCATAAAAGAGTGGTTGTGAAATATTTAATTAACATGGTTTCAGCAGAACATATGTAGAAAGGTATGGTAGGTGTGGAAGTCGTGCTTTTGTGAGGGGAAATGGAGACAGAGAAGTTTTGCAGTTACATTTGATCATTGAACTTATCACTCTACTTAGCAGTTATCTTTAAAACATTGAAATGTTAAGAAAAAACCACTATGGGACTACATTAGTGTGCAGGATTCTTTTGTTCTTGATGGGAAGTATGTAAACAAAAACTAAATGTTAAATTTACACAAAAATGTATTTGGCAGATTTCAACATAGAAGCTTTTTGAACCAAAAAAAACCCAAACCCTATACCTTTTTGTGTGTGTGAGGTAAGTGTGAGGTATTTGTAAATACCAGTTTGCATCATTTCATTCAATTTTAAGAGGTCTCAGTGCATTGGTATGATTTTCAACTTAACTATTACACTTTTTCTCTATTGTACTTCTTTATTAACTTGTTGTATTAGAAAAAGAAAATATTTTTTTCAAGTGTATTTATTCCAGAAGTAAAATAAAGTCTCAGTTTTAAGGAATTTGCTTTTTGACAACTAAGGCAAAGTGAAGCAAATAAAATGATGCTTATCTGCAATACATATGCCTGTTCAGAGACTTCTCTGAAAGACAGTGTAGTAGATTGTTCAGTTTTTTAGAATACTGTCAAGTGTTTATTCTCTGTGGTTTTGTGCCATGAAAACATCAAAGAATGGCTTGGAGAGAGCAACAGCAATATGATCGCTGACTTTATTTGGACATATTCCCTTTTACTTCTCTGGAGTGGTGCATTGTGCTACGTTTCAGACAAGAAGACCTCCTACTATTCCCAAGGTCCTATAAATACATAGAAACCTCAAAGACTATTGAAAAGAGTTTCATAATAGTTTTTCCTCTGCTCTGTCATTAGTGTGAGACATTCTTGACCTGCAGAAGGTTCTTCCCATAGTCAGTTCCTTATCTAAGGCCTCTAAGGTACTCAGTCATTACACAACCGGATGATCAAAGAGGATCATCAGAATAATTTATAATACCAGTAGCCCATTCCTGAGAGAACTCCTGGGAGAAAGCTATGGCTGGATCTGTTCCCTTGGAGCTCCTCTGAAAATGATACAGAGGCACTAGTAGGAATGGAACTCAAGCATGTATCTCTTTTTCTCTTACACTGTTGTAAAAAGGCAGCTTTCCTTTAATATTTAATTCTGCTCACACAATCAAGAGATAGAATGCCAAAAGGTGCTATGATTTATTTTCAATCTAGTCATAATCTCAAAGCCTCACAATCAGAAATGAGAGGAACCATTAATCTAAATAATTTTCTTTTTGCCATGGATAGGTACCTTCTAAACCATCTGCTCTACAAGGATTAAACAATATTATCTCTATAAAACTTTATGACAAATTTGTTTCTTTAACAGCCAACTCACTCTGATGACTACAAGGAGCGTGAGTACTCTGAAGTGATTAGACTAGGGCATGTCATTTAATATTTTTGTTGACATAGAGAAAGTATGTCAGTGACACTTTTAATGCCTTTGTTAAAACTTCTGGCTCTGTGAGAGGTTCTGTGGTTTATAAATCATCTATTGCTTAACAGGTGCCATTGCCTTATATTTTTCTGCCAGCTTTATGGGAGTAGAATGGCACAATTGTATGGGTACACTCAAGTCATGGCTCTAGATTTCCCCTTAGTGCCTGTCCTTAGATAAACAACCTGGACATTAGTGGTAAGTTGAGAACATCCTGACAGCTTGGTCTGCTTGCATTTATAACTGTGAATATTTTACAAGCTTGCAGGGAGCTTATTAACACAGTAAAAAAGCAAGGTCGGTTCTGGTTTGGACATAGCATGAAAAAAAAAAAAAAAGAGCTCTAAAGAAGGATGTTGATTCCTTTGATAAGTTCTGAACAAGTTCTGTTCTGGAGGCGAAGTAGCTGGTTAAAGCACAGATTCTACGAGGCAGTGACTTTCAGGCATTTCTCTTGCTTGATGTTTAAACAGAAGTGATCATTAGTGGATCATGCAAGAGGTATCAAGCAGACCTCTTGTAAAACAGCAAATGATGAGCCCCAACTAATTTTTCTTTTCCATGTACTTGGAGTTTTATCTGTTGTTTACACTGCCTTATGGCACTTGAAATGAACACCAGCGCTGGGAGAAAAGAGAGCTGAATCATCAGGGCACTAGCCTATTTCTGCTCTTTTTAACGTTTACACTGTGACCTTGATGAATCTAATTTTTTAAGTTTTGGACAAGATTATTAAATGATAATTTAGTTGATAACTAGTTTATGTAAATAATTAAAGTATAATTTATAACTTAGCTGAAGTGATTCTCATTATTGCCACACCTACCTTTTAAAACATTTGTTCACTTGCCAGTGACTAGCAAAACTTAGATGACCAAAACAGGTTTTACATTGGCCAGTTCATTGCTTAAATGAGCAACCAGTAATCCAGACCTGGTTTATGCTTCTGGATGGAAGAATGGCTTGTGTATGTGGAGTCATTGAATAAAATGAAGTGACATGACAAGGATGAGAATCTTGTGCCAAATCTAACCGCTTTACAATCTATGTTCTAGATCATGATAGATAGATCTAGAACTATCTATCTAGATCATGAAAATTCAGGAAGATATGTAATGATGCTGACAGTAGCTGAGACACCATTTGTCAGACTGTTGAAGGAAAAAAGGAGAAATGTTCCTTTACATTACAGACGATATTCCTGAGATTCTTTCAGAATTCCAATAGATTCATAATCAGAGTTAACGAGTATAATAGCTCTCTTTTTAAGTAGTAAACTGTCATCAGCCATGTGTCTTCTCAAAGTTATTTTTTGTCTATTTTTTTTTAGGCTAGTTTTTCTAAAGCTTGTATTATGAATTCCTTTGTTCAGAAACACCACATCACATCTAGTGCAACTGTACCAAAGTCAGGGGAATCATTCTGGCTTTATACCATCAAAGCCAAAAAGATAATACATTTTCTAGTATCATACCATATTACAAAGGTATATTTTTTCCTAAAAGATCCCTTTCTTCTTTCAGAAACCAGGTAGTTGATGCAGTGATCCCAGTGAAGAAAAGCACTTGAGATGTATGTTAGTCTGGTGGAAGTTCAGTCTGTTCATAAATGACACTGAAGTTCATAAATGACATAAAGCTGTACAATATATGTACAGGTTTCCAAATTATATTATATTATATTATATTATTCTCTTTTAGGAGTGAGTAGTAATATCTCTACTTTTCTTAAAAAAAGAAGTAACTTTTTCTTATATCCAAAAGAATAGTTTGCTTGGAAATGGTTGTTTAGCTATTACACCTGAACACATACATATCTATAGATATGCCTGTTATTAAAATCACAATAGTTATATGTATAACCGTCTCATGTCTTGTCATCCCTGCCCCCACTCCCCACCAAGCAGAGTTATTTTTGTCATGTAATGCTGTTGTTTTGAGGAATTTTGAAATGTTAGCAGTGATTTCAGCAAGTCAAATCAAAATTCTGTCACATTAAAATGTTATCTTAATGTCATGTTAATTGTGTTGGTTTTAAGTGTTGCAGTGCTCCAGGATGTTTAAAAGTTCCTAACCCATTTTCTCCCATAAACCTTCAGCTCCTTATGTTGACAACCTACATTTATATTTGTATGTGAAACACACTTTTTAGTTTTGTAGAAAAATGAAAAGTGAAGAATAGCTCAAAAGCAAACAATAATCCCGGAGCTCAGCAGTATGATTTCTTCACTGTTACTTGCCAGAGCTGAGCCATGTCCTGAAACAACAGCATTTTCAATAAAATCAAAGAATCAGCATTAGTTTAGACATTCTTTAACATGCACATATACAATTCTCTAGCAATTACTCTCCTGTTTTTCCCCTGTGTTTGGCTGTCTCATATTCTTTGCAGCTGCTACCTGAACATGGCCAAAGTGAAATCTTTCCTTTTTTCTGTGCAGCTTGTGCTTATTGCACTCTGATGAAAAGGCAGTATACCCTACCTGGACTTATCTAAGAATAAATTGTTTATAGTTGTCAACCTCTCTCAGAGGTTTCTTGAGCTTAGGTAAGACTGTATGGAATATAATAATAAATATTTGCAAAGCTTTAGAAATATTTCAGGTAGTATTTTTTTGAAATGGATTTTTTTTTTCATTTTGAAAGAATTTTAAGTAGCTTTAGAGGATTCCCGTGGTTCTTTGTGTGCACTGCATGTTAAAGCTCTTTCCTCCCCATGATCTCTGTGGTTTTATCTGGAAGGAGTCACCCGCCTAAAACTTCAGTTTGAAATGTGTTATTTGCATTTCTTGTGTTCTGGTGAGCACAGCTCTCTCTTCCTGAACTGTTTGCACAGATATATGTACTGAAGTATTTCAGTGAAACTGTATGCAAATTATATTGACATAATCCTGTGAAAGTACAAGCAAGAGTGATTGGGGTATTCAGAAGAATCTCCTAAGGTAACAGACTGAAAGCTGTATTTTCAGTGAGAAGTACTTGTTAACATCCCCTTTTAAAATTCTGTATGTATTTCGGTCTCAATTGTGATCCCTCCCTAGTTGAAGAAAAAAGACAGTTTTGAAAGAAGACTCAGTCTACCTATTTTAAGATGTTGTGCATTGCCCTCCATCTTCCAGTGATGTGAGAGACTTTAGGAGTTTTGATGAAGAGCTTAAATGAAACCTCTAATATTTAGGCCGTTAATGGCATATTAAATGAACTCTTCCATTAATAGTGCATCTACTGTGGGTCAGTGAGCTTTGTTTTGGTAAGAAACGATGATTGGCTAGAGGTAGAGGATGGTGCAAATCTTTACTTAGCATGAACAGTAGATATAGATGTGAACTATGAAGAAATCTGTGCTACCAAAGCAGAGGCACTGACAAGAAATGTGCATGTCCGACATACGCATGTTTCAGAAGTTGACCTATAACACCAAATAAAATAATTTGAGATCATTTCTCTTCCCAGTTTAAAACAAAAAAAAAACCAAAACAAATCAAACAAACAAACAAAAAAAGCCAAACAAACAAAAAACGCTAGTCTGACTCCTATTAAAGTAACTAAACAAATACAAGAGAGATACCATACAGAGGGAGGGAAAATTTTACCTTGTAATAGATAAAATGATAATCACAGCTTAAAATAACTCATTTTCACTGCTCTTCATTTAAAGCAGTGGAAATAAGCATGTGATGAGAGCTGCTTGTAGGATAGATAAGCATCAGTCAATTTTACTTCTGCTTCTGTGTTAAAGTTGTAGGCATTCAGCTCTACTGTTTCTAAGGAACTTGCAGCTTTTGGACAGTTCCTCATAGAACTGAAGACTTCTTGTAAAATGTGAAAAGTTCATTCTATTGCTGCAGCAACAAGAATTAGCCTTTATTATAATGAACTTTGAAATCTGTGAATTATGAACTTCAGAAAACTCTTTCATTTTAGAAACTAAAAACTGAATGAGGACTGCATTTTTATTTTGTCACAGTCTATAGCAAAGTGAAATTTGCCTGAAAAATGTAAAAATAATATAATAAAACTGATGTGATAAGGAAGTACAATAGCAACATCCTGTAGCTTTCATCAAGAAAGACCTTTTTTCTACTGCAAGTATGACAGAAGATTTATTCTGAGAAAAAAAGAACTATTCTTTTCCTCTCCCTGTTACTCAAATTTGCTCCGGAAATACCAGTTCCAAAACATAAATCCTACAGGTAACAGTCAAGAGCACTAGAGAGGTGTTGACTGGTGGAAAGCTCTAAAAATACTTGTTGCAAACCCATATATCTAAGATGTAATTTAAATTAATTAGCCCAGGTACTTTCATCATCTCCATGTAGGCACCTTTCCAGAGGTAATGGAGAGCTGTATAAAGGCAGCTGTTCAGGTCCCAAGAGCAGTATGATAACAGTGTTGCTTTAAGCTTTGCAGTTAGCTTGTAGTTTGGCACCAGGCTTGCTGTACAGTAAATATTTGACCCTGGTTTTCTGTCTGACTGCTCAGGATCACACACAGTCATTAGCATAATCGTATTCAGGTTGGTATCCTGGTCATCATTAGCCAGTCCTCCGCCTCTGATCAGTACAAGAAGGAGCTTATATACAGCTTCCTATATTACACAGCGGATATAGCAACTACCTCTCCATTCTGCCCAAGTTTGACAAGGTACAGTCAGTCTTCCTGTTCACAACAGGATCCTCATAGCTAATGAGCTAATGTGAAATAAGCTTACCTATTTTGGCTATTGGATTTTTAGCTTAGCCCTCTTGCTACCTGAAGGCTCACAGCATTTCAGACTGCCCCTTTTCCCTGTGGAGTAGCTGTAGTCCTGTAGACTCTGTTTCTGTTCTCTTGATGCTTCTCCCTTGGAGGGAGAGAAAATACTTCTAGTAATGTCTTATGATGGAGAAGAAATGACAAATATATGAAAACTTTCTGGAAATTGCATCCAGTTTTCTGATCTGGGTTGGAAAAGTTTGTACGGGGAAGATTTTTAGAGGTTTCTTACAAATCTATGTGTGGGAAAAAAGACAAGTGAAAGTCTTCTGAGGTCTCAGTCTGACCTCAGCAAATACTGGAATTTCTCACTGTTCATTTTTTTTATTTGGTTTGATATAATTTTCTTTTCTTTGTTTTTTTTTTTTTTTTTTTCAAATTAATTTAAACTAGAAAAAACATGTAAAATCCCAGAGTTGCATATTATATTTAAAGCAATGCAAATCTGGGTCTTTGTTTAAAAGCTTTTGGCAGGTACATGAGGTTCATGTAAGCTGAAGCTGTCAGTGTAAAGCTTTCTTGCCAAAGCTGGATCTTGGGTGCCAAAAAACATTGAGTGAACAATGCTGCTTTGGATGGAAAGGAAAATCCTCTTTAAAACTTGGTTCCTATGGCTGTTTTCCTGGTTTATGTTCATAAGTTGCTTTTGGAATGCTGAGATCTCTGACTGGGTGCTGAAATCCAATAGGTACTCAAGGATGCTTTAGTCTTACTGATTTTAATAGAAGGTTGAAAGAAGTGTCTATGAAGAGAGTGCCTATGCTGGAAGGCACAGATGAAAATGAACAAGCTCTGCATGCCCTGCCTCTGCCACCTCTATAGTTTGAAAAGCATGCCAGGCCTTGCTGAGAAGTACTTTATCACTACACCAAAAGCCATGAAGTTGTATTAACTCACATCCAGGTATCATGCAAGCTGGCACACATTCATGTCTATGCATGACCCTGCAGATGTACCTTAAGAAGCATATTTAATATCTGTGCCTTATGATATATATGAAGATCCTTTTGTTTTAATTTGTTTTTTCCCTACATACCATGGTAATGTACTTCAGTGAAATTCCTGGTCTTTGAGAGTTTTGTCTTTGAAGCATTAATATGTAAGAGGAACTTACCCTAAAGGAAACCTACTCAGTAGCACAGATATCGAGATATAAGCGAGCCTAGTGATTTGCTTCTCCTGCACTGTAAATTCATGATGCTGTTGGGACTCAGACATTAGGTTCTTCCAAGTTACAGGCTTCTTAAAGTCCTAGTTACATAGAAAGATCAATACATGTGTTTGCACTGTTTTCTTCAGAAAATAAATATTTCATTGTCTTCTTCCATCACCAGCAACAGATACAGACAACATCTAGTAGAAGATTAGAAATAATTTACAGATTTTTCCCACTACTCACTTATTAATAGTTCCAAGTATCTTTCCTGCTTCCTCCAGTTTTGGCTCTAATTGCTAATGATAACACTGTGTTTTAGCTACAGTTCAATATCTATTTTGGTTCTTTCCAGTTATATTAACAGTCATATATCTTCTGAAAAATACAGGATGTGGGTTTTGGCTGTGTCACTAAGAAGCTTTTTGTAGCTTTAGAGAAACTTAATTTTAGAGGGCAGGAGATATTTTCCTTTAGATAACAAATAAATTTAAAAATTTGTAAACAAAGTTGTGATCTCTTATTAAATTATATTTAATACTATCAAACATTTATAAAAGTAACATCTGCTGAAGAGTCTTATTGAATTTAAAGCCTAAAATCACAAGCTAAATGTTTTCTATTGGCAGGCTCTATAGAGTAGCCTCCTAACTGCCTTTTTTAAACTTTTATCATTTCTTTAGATGCGATTTCTCCCATTCCCACCCCGCCGACTAGAAACATGAACACGGATGAAATTCAGGTCAGCTGAATATACTTCTCCATGTCAGAAGTATGAATTTAAAATCACATATCTGGAAAAAATTATTTACAGTACACCTAGCTGCAATGTACTTAAAGAAAGAAATGCTAAACATTGGATAACCCCTCTAGAATTACAAGAAAAGGCAGGAAGCCTGATTTGTTTCTGTAGTCTCACTTCACTTTAGTTTATTCCTGTTTTTTGCACTCAAGAACATAGGGGGTACATTTCAGGGAACAAAATGAAATATTACATCAGAAATAGAATTTTGAAGTTTGATTGCAAAGCAGGACCTGAATGTGAGGTATGACCAAAAAAAAGTAACAGATCAAACTTTAAGACTCTTGTTTTTCTTCTCTTCTGATTTGTATCTATTTGATTAAAGCAGCACATTCCTTTTCTTCCCAACATTTTCTTCCTACCTTATTTTAATGTTTAAATTATTAATTTTTTTATTGTTTTTTTCCTCAGAAACATATTAGAACACTAGGGTGTGTTTGGGTAGAACAAACCCTCTACTACTTTGAAATTTCTGTTTACTCTGGGCTTATCATGACAAAAAAGACCAGACTGTAGAAAGTATATAGGAAGGGAGCCAATTCCTGTTTCAGATGCTAGAAAGAAATAAAGGATCTTCCACTGTTTTTTGTAACAAGTATTTGAGCTGTGGATAATTTTCTGAACTGAAACCTAACATCTTTTGTGGCTGGCTCAACTCCTGCTGGTTTTCCTATTCCAATTCTCAAGCTCATAATCTGTCTTGCAAAGATTGACGACTTACCTGCAACACCAGGTGCTTCCATTAGGAGAATGGCTGCTACTTTATAAAAGTATCTTCTCAAAAAACCCTTATGTCATATTGACCTATAAAATATAAATGGCAAATTGCCATATAATGGATTCTGCTAGTGCTTGCAATCCTGCCAAGACCACTGCAGCTGAATCTTCATTCATCATCAGTGCATGTGGTCTAATAATTTTAATTTGATTCTTTCAAGTGAAGCATTTTTCCTAGCCAATTTACTAAACCAGCCATAAATATCTTTATTTTCTTTCTTATGGCATTGTATTTACACATCCACATAGAATGTGCTGTTCCAATGTAGCTCTAATGTGGCTAAGCAGAACAAACTAAAGAATGAATTTTTAGGTTCTTGGCGGATCACTTCTTTTGAAAATTTTATATGACTGCCACCTGTATCCACATAACTTTTACTGCAAAATCAGGACCTCATGTTCAGCTTGCTCTAGACCTGTTTTCCTGCCATTGGCAATTTTATCACCAGAAACAGTCCTATACTCAAAGGGGATGTGAAAGGGTGTATTTTGTAAATCAACTACTTTTCAGTTGTCATTGCTCTAAAAAGTAAAAATGCTTGCTTTTGGATCTGGCTTTCAATACTAGAAAGAAAGAAAGAAAAAGTTACTATTCAGTGATGTGATTATAGAAAATATATATTTTTTTAAAGATAATTTGAATGTATAAGTACTAAAAAAGACTGAAATTCATATTGCTTTAGTTAATTATTACACTGAGGATATTCACAGTATATATACTTTTCAGCATTTTTTTCAGCTTCACTTCTAGTTTCTACATTATTTTTAGTGCTTGGTTTACTTCAGCTGTGGATAGGTCTGCAGTAATCTAGTTTGAATTTTTTTTCTTCCTAAAAACATAGCCTTCTGTTCCCCTTGAAGCGAAAATTTTTTCAGTTGACTTCAGATTTGAGGTTCTGCCACTTTTAGGCTGATTTATTTCATATACGCAACACGGCTTTCTACTCAGAATGAAATTATTATTTTTCCTTTCCTAAACTGCTGGACTTCTGAGGCCATTTCTGTTCTTTAGAGATGCAGAATCCAGTGGGGCAAGTAGGTTCGGATTACATTTTTTTGTTTTGTGAAACTTAAGACCTTTTCAACTTGTAGTGGTTCCCCAATCCCTTTTAAAACAAGGAATGTTAAATATTTTTCATTTGGAGGAAAAAAATCAGAAAATAAAATCACTTTTGCCACACACAGAGCCACTTAGCTCTTATGAAAGTCAACTGGTTGTAAGTACTTTCTAGTTCATGTTACTGTTTTGGTGCTTTAATGTTTCAGAGTTGGAACTTTCAGTCCCTAACCTGCAAAATTTCCATTTCTACTTTTTTTTTCCTGTTTCAAATATCCTCCCAGCATAACATAGTTTTGTTTTTAAAGTACAATTCTAATAGCACTGCAGAAAAATCAGTCATCCAAAATCACTTTTGTGAGAATAGTCAAATACTGCTCCACTGACCAGTTTAGTTTTTCCATAGCCCGTCTGTTGCTATTCATTCTCAGTGAATGGGGGTTTTAGAGTTGTAAAGAAGTCCTGTGGATAAAAACCTGTGACATGCTTAAGCTAGTTATGAAACTCAAGAAAAAAGGCAAATCTTAGTCCAGCAGTTCACAACTATGAAAGCCAGTTTCAGGTGGAATTGTAGCCAGATGGGCAATTGTCTGTTGAGGAGAGATTGTGAGTCTTAAAGTATAACTGGAAGGAGTTTACCAGCAGAGAAGTTCTGTTTTGCATCTAAGTCAGCTCAAATTCCCCATCACAAACAATGGAGAGGAACAAGAAGATGATGAAAGGTGTCAATCAGGGTCCATGCTTCAATAGACCAATGCTGTGCAAATGTAGAGCCCTCAGAGGAATGACTGAGAAATACCCAAGTCAGAAAAATGTGATTGTTAGGAAATACGTAAGTATTCAGGTCTCTGTTCTGCCTGACTGGAAACAAGAATATAGCATTCTTAATGAGTATCTTGGTTCCTTATGCAGAATTTAGTGCCCACTGTCATCTAAGGAAGTTATATCTAAATGAACTTATATTCAGAGGTGTCTAGCAAGCTAGGGAAAAAGTCATCTTGAGAATTATGCCATGACACCTTCAGAGTTTGGCTTATGATAGATCTTTGAGTACACTGTTATGTATGAAACTGAGTCAGTGTGAAGAGTTTTTATACACAGTGGTCAAGAACAACAGCAGGTTGGTGAATGCTACTTACATGATCAACACTGATTCTCAGCTTGTTCAGAGGCAGTAGGTAGTCCTTAACTGTTAGCCTCCTCAGATAGTACTAAGACACAGGGAACTACCTGGACTATATTCCTACAAAGGAGAAGTAAAGAGAAATAGAAATTAAGAGCGTAAATAAAAAAAAGCAAAATACAGAGCATCTTGGAGTTTCAAAAGAAATTCCACCAAAGAAAAAGCAGCTTTGAGTAATCTGAACTTTTTCAGTTTAGAAAGCAATTCCCTCAACTTGGATTTTCTGAAGGAAACAAAGAACGGGGCAGTCTTCCTATCCTCTTTTTCCTGTTCCGTTAGTCTATAGTCTATATGGAAGAGATGATTAATCTCACTGCATTTTATTCCTTGTTGAGACAAATGATCCTGGTGCCTAGAGCCCTATGCTTTAGATACCCTACAAATTCATGATGAGATCAGATTAATGAAGTCTGGCCTTCTGAATGGAAAACAGTGAGCTGAAATGTATCTGAAACAGTAACCAGTGTCTTCATCTTGCTGTAGTGGCGATTTAGATGGGTCTCAAACCAGGATTTAGGACCCGTGGTTAAATGTATTTTGAGACATCAGTCATAACGCAGTCAAGTAGGCTGAAGAGTATGAAGTTTAATTGCTTGAACATCATTTTCTAAGCCTGTATGACACAAAGTTTTTTGGAATTAAATTGCTATAGTTATCGTCAACCTTGGAAGGGCCATCAACTGAAACAGAAACTTTCATTTACTCATTTACCTCAGAGACAGTCCTCTAAAGATAAGGTTGAACCATGTTGTTTGAACAATGAAGTCAAGCATGAATTGCCTTTGCTGTGGCTGACTATGGAGTTCTAGTATTTGTTGTGTCCGTCTGCTTCATTTCATCAGCAATAAATGTACTTAAAAGAAAAAAAGGAAAAGAAAATAACTGCAATGCTAGTTTGTTTCGTGAATGAATGAACTTTAAAAATACTTTTATTCCTTTCTACCTTTATATCCTGATTGCTGATCCTGTATGGTAAGAATCACTTTTTAAAAAAAAGAAACATCTCTTGGTGTATTAAATAAAAAAGGGAGTTGCATCTCTATCTATCTATTAAAGAATATATTTTTTTCTTGTGTGTCATGAGACAAAGAGGGAGTTATTTATAATTCTAGCTGGTATAATGCAGCAATACATATAGCACTCTACTTAAGGGCTTTTAACAAAGAATGCATTCCTCGCATAATATTTCTTCTTAATAAGTAGCAGTCTTATGACTAGGCTGTGCTTTCACATGACTGTAGTTGTTCATCATTGAACTTAGCATTTGATTTTTAACTTGTTTAATAAATAAAACAGTAACAAGAGCAAGTGACAATCAAAGCGAAGTTTGTAGTATAAAGCTAATAAGGGAGATTTTTTGTGATACATATTTTTCTTTTGACATGGAGATATTTCATCTCTCCTTTAGAAAATACAAATGTGGACATAATCAACAAACATGACTAATGCCTTCGGAAGGCTATTATTTCTTTTAATATTGAAATTCAGATAATATTTGCATTATGTGGTAATGTATCCTGAAAAGTTCTAAATAGCATCTGAGAGGGCAAAGGGTTTGAAGAGCTTTGGAAAGGAGAAAGGGGTTTATCCTTTTTTTTTTCTTTTCTTTTTTTTTTCATGAAGCATAGGGACCTTTCAGATATTGCACAAATGAAAACATCGTCAATGCTTGTCTCAAAAAATCTCAAAATACTCCCTAAATCAACATAAAAATGCAATGACAATCCAAAAATTAAACTAGATATGAAATTTTAGCATCTGACTCAAATTACATTCTGGAATGGAAACAATTTCACATGAAGAAAGCCCAGCAAAGAAACAAACACACAGACAAAAAAATCTATAACGATTATTCAAAATCACCTTGTAGAATCAATAATATACTTACTGATTTGGGGCATTTACATAATTTTGCATAGTACTCCCCAACATGCTTGTGCATGTCTCTAAATAGTGTTTGATCCAGATTCACAGTGGATCTATGCAGTTTTTGCATTGACATATCAAGTGATTTTTTTTATATCAGATGATATTGCCAGGATGC
>VWZY01006111.1:250021-296338 GCA_013399075.1 Chloroceryle aenea | reverse complement strand
TTCCTGTGCGACCTGGTGTAGGTGACCCTGCTCTGGCGGGGGGGGGTGGACTAGATGATCTTTTGAGGTCCCTTCCAACCCCTAGGATTCTGTGATTCTGTGATTCTGTGATTCTGTATTTACTGACTTTTTCATATTGTGTTAGATTTCACCTACTATGTCTATATGCATTTCAGTTTTGCTCAATATATGCGTGATTTAGTGTTGAGAATTGGGCTCAACACACAAAATCTTGCCAAAGGAGCTTTATTTGTCTTCAGTAGGTTGAACTAGCTTCTTTGTCCTTCTGTGATTTATAGAATATAATTTGTTATTGTTCTNAGCAAGCTAGGGAAAAAGTCATCTTGAGAATTATGCCATGACACCTTCAGAGTTTGGCTTATGATAGATCTTTGAGTACACTGTTATGTATGAAACTGAGTCAGTGTGAAGAGTTTTTATACACAGTGGTCAAGAACAACAGCAGGTTGGTGAATGCTACTTACATGATCAACACTGATTCTCAGCTTGTTCAGAGGCAGTAGGTAGTCCTTAACTGTTAGCCTCCTCAGATAGTACTAAGACACAGGGAACTACCTGGACTATATTCCTACAAAGGAGAAGTAAAGAGAAATAGAAATTAAGAGCGTAAATAAAAAAAAGCAAAATACAGAGCATCTTGGAGTTTCAAAAGAAATTCCACCAAAGAAAAAGCAGCTTTGAGTAATCTGAACTTTTTCAGTTTAGAAAGCAATTCCCTCAACTTGGATTTTCTGAAGGAAACAAAGAACGGGGCAGTCTTCCTATCCTCTTTTTCCTGTTCCGTTAGTCTATAGTCTATATGGAAGAGATGATTAATCTCACTGCATTTTATTCCTTGTTGAGACAAATGATCCTGGTGCCTAGAGCCCTATGCTTTAGATACCCTACAAATTCATGATGAGATCAGATTAATGAAGTCTGGCCTTCTGAATGGAAAACAGTGAGCTGAAATGTATCTGAAACAGTAACCAGTGTCTTCATCTTGCTGTAGTGGCGATTTAGATGGGTCTCAAACCAGGATTTAGGACCCGTGGTTAAATGTATTTTGAGACATCAGTCATAACGCAGTCAAGTAGGCTGAAGAGTATGAAGTTTAATTGCTTGAACATCATTTTCTAAGCCTGTATGACACAAAGTTTTTTGGAATTAAATTGCTATAGTTATCGTCAACCTTGGAAGGGCCATCAACTGAAACAGAAACTTTCATTTACTCATTTACCTCAGAGACAGTCCTCTAAAGATAAGGTTGAACCATGTTGTTTGAACAATGAAGTCAAGCATGAATTGCCTTTGCTGTGGCTGACTATGGAGTTCTAGTATTTGTTGTGTCCGTCTGCTTCATTTCATCAGCAATAAATGTACTTAAAAGAAAAAAAGGAAAAGAAAATAACTGCAATGCTAGTTTGTTTCGTGAATGAATGAACTTTAAAAATACTTTTATTCCTTTCTACCTTTATATCCTGATTGCTGATCCTGTATGGTAAGAATCACTTTTTAAAAAAAAGAAACATCTCTTGGTGTATTAAATAAAAAAGGGAGTTGCATCTCTATCTATCTATTAAAGAATATATTTTTTTCTTGTGTGTCATGAGACAAAGAGGGAGTTATTTATAATTCTAGCTGGTATAATGCAGCAATACATATAGCACTCTACTTAAGGGCTTTTAACAAAGAATGCATTCCTCGCATAATATTTCTTCTTAATAAGTAGCAGTCTTATGACTAGGCTGTGCTTTCACATGACTGTAGTTGTTCATCATTGAACTTAGCATTTGATTTTTAACTTGTTTAATAAATAAAACAGTAACAAGAGCAAGTGACAATCAAAGCGAAGTTTGTAGTATAAAGCTAATAAGGTTGATTTTTTGTGATACATATTTCTCTTTCTTTTGACATGGAGATATTTCATCTCTCCTTTAGAAAATACAAATGTGGACATAATCAACAAACATGACTAATGCCTTCGGAAGGCTATTATTTCTTTTAATATTGAAATTCAGATAATATTTGCATTATGTGGTAATGTATCCTGAAAAGTTCTAAATAGCATCTGAGAGGGCAAAGGGTTTGAAGAGCTTTGGAAAGGAGAAAGGGGTTTATCCTTTTTTTTTTCTTTTCTTTTTTTTTCATGAAGCATAGGGACCTTTCAGATATTGCACAAATGAAAACATCGTCAATGCTTGTCTCAAAAAATCTCAAAATACTCCCTAAATCAACATAAAAATGCAATGACAATCCAAAAAATAAACTAGATATGAAATTTTAGCATCTGACTCAAATTACATTCTGGAATGGAAACAATTTCACATGAAGAAAGCCCAGCAAAGAAACAAACACACAGACAAAAAAATCTATAACGATTATTCAAAATCACCTTGTAGAATCAATAATATACTTACTGATTTGGGGCATTTACATAATTTTGCATAGTACTCCCCAACATGCTTGTGCATGTCTCTAAATAGTGTTTGATCCAGATTCACAGTGGATCTATGCAGTTTTTGCATTGACATATCAAGTGATTTTTTTTATATCAGATGATATTGCCAGGATGCTCTTTCCCTGGTAATATTCTGCAAAATGAGCTAGGATTAGGTCACCTTTTATCTCCGTATTTTTTAATCTGCTGGATTAAAGAATGCTTGTTCTTAATGAACAGATTTTTCAGAAGTGAACAGTCTTCACTTTTATACCACATTTTCGAGGAGGATCTTAGCAGCTACTTAGGCTCTGAAATGTGTGGTTACAGCTTTACAAGGGTCCTACTGTACTATAATTTTTTTCTTAATCTGCCTCAAAATCTCAAAGTGGGAATACTTGATATCTCTTTAAAACTCTGGCCTTGTTTAAAAAAGTTGAGCTATTTTAAAGTCTGGTCCCATTGTTGAATGATTAATTATATGTATAGGGTTAACTATGGCATGCAGATAGAACAGGCAGATTTAAATATATGTGCTACTTGCCACATCTGAGTTCTTCGGGATGGATCATATCTGTGAGTTCAGATTATATGATTAGTAAATCAGAAGGATTACTCTTACAGATGAACTATGTAAAAGATTAAATGCTCTGCTGCATGGCAAATGTGCTGGATGGAGAAAGGAGTTCTGATGAAAGTTACACACTGTAAGAATACTTACCAGCTTTTGGTCTGAGAGATTCTTAATATCTGAAAACCATTTATGTAAATGGTTTTAAGAAGTCCATTTTATCTAAAAACACAGTTAATAGCTTGAGTTTATAGTATTTNTATCAATTACATCATAATTTCTTTTCAAGAATCCAGTATTTTTTTGGTTTGATACTGAAGAAAAAGTAGACTGAGTTATGGGAAAAGCCGCATAAAATCATTACATTTTGACACTTCCTTACCTTTGATCTTTTTCAGGTAAGCAGATACTGCTAAACCTGATGGGCTGAAGGGAACTATTAATTTACATGTTTTTGCAAGTATTCCAAATTATTTTCTTTTCTATTGTGTAAAATAATGTCCATCCAGTACTCTAAATTAATAAGCAACAAAGCAGGCATGCTATGGATTATCACAAGTAATAATCCTATTAGAATTTCTAATTTATTTCTTCTGGAGATCTACAGTTTCTGTGCATACTGATTTCAGAAAACAGTGCTTCATCTCCAGTTTGATTTAGTGTTTGATTTTTCTTCCTTTTTTTCAGGTGGCTGACATTTCAATATTTTGTGGTACTGATTTCTTAGAATCAGTTTGGTTAAAGTTCTTTTAGGGGCAGACTAACTGGTGGGCTGGCCAGACTTACTCCTGGTCTCCTTGAGGGCAGGGTGAGATTTCTGATCCTTAGATCCAACTACTGAAAATATTTCACCTTGTACTCCCTGTGCAAAATGCCCACAATGCTGTTAACACGTCACATATCCCCTCAGGTTCCAGAAGTGTGAGGATGTCTTTCAGATACCTTGGCCTTAACTTCCACTAGAAGCTACACTAAGCAATAACTGGGCTTTAAATTGGATCAGGTAGTTAGTGGGGGAATGTTGCAGAGTGCCAGCTTAGCGATTGCCCATGCTCAGGAGAAGCACAATCTCTTTCCTTTTTTTTGTGAACTTTTTGTTAGGACACAATTTTACGTAATCTCATCTTCTTGGAAGTCTGTCTTGAAAGGTGAACTGATGGGTCCTTTCTCTGCATAGAAAGCATTTCTTATGCCTGTATTCAGTATTCACCTTTTCTTGACTGAAGAGAGGTAACAAGACGGGAATGGATGTGTTAGTTATTGCACACAAAACAAAGATCAAGACTGACCTTTCTTGATCTAATATGTGTGTTTATANTCTGTGATTTATAGAATATAATTTGTTATTGTTCTGCCAAATTTCTAGCCACAATTGGGCAAACTTAATGTGCTTAGCACTAGAGCATCAGCATATATATAGGCATATATAGGCATTTGTCTATTCCTTGGTGTGCAATCTTGCAAGAATATATGACAAGACATCTATAAATCTGCCATCGGCTTTATTAGGATTTGCAAACATTGATTGAGAAATAAATGCTTGCATCTTACTTGCTAAATATAGAGAGACAAATGCCTTTACCTTATGCATTGGGAGCAATTTATGAAAGTTTATATCCTTTCCATAATTTAAAAAAAGATATCCCCTTGAAATAAAAAGCTTAGCAATTACTGCCCAGCTTCCCCAAATCCGCAGAACTATGTGGCCACTTTCAAGCTATTTGCAAAGAATAGGTGCTGGATTGCATTCTTCTGTTAGCTGTCAGTGTAATCCTGATGCTATCAGTTAAATTCCAAAACACAGTAAAGTGGAATGTGGCTATATATTTCAGGCAAGTCTTTCCAAATTCAAAGCCCAAGTTTGAAAATAAACAACTATCAATTAAACAAATGTTAAGGTGTCTAATAATATATGTAAGCATTGTATGGATCTCAGAGGTTGCAAACTCTACGTCTGCTAACAGATGCATCTAAAGGTGTCTTAGGCTACATTACTGAATTTGTCAACACAATTTGTTGTCCTGACTTTCATGCAGAGTGACACTTTACATTTCCTTGCATACCAGTTTTCTGACAGGTCACAGAAATGGGTTTGAATATGTTGGTTTTATGTGGGCAAAGTTCCCTTTGGAATTGGTGAGGCAATGCCAAATAGAAGGGTGCCCACTGCCTATCTGAGTGTCAGGCTGAATTTAATATTTACAGAACACTTGGAATTCAGCACATCAAAGTAGTTCAAAGCATTATCATTTGTGCTTAATGTATGAACATGTTTGCACTTCTCTCTAACCTGCTCAAGGTTATAGACAGTCACAATGCACCAGAATTGTAGGCAAAAGAGAACTCCTCGTAGAACGTAGAGCATGGATTAATCTTGCCTTTGCACTGAGCATTCAGTCATGCTTGAACCGTTATCATACTGAAGATGAAAAAACAATGCCTTGTGTAGTGAGCACACAGTTCCTCTGAGGTTTATTCTTGATGATAAGGTGGACAATTTTAAAAAGCATCAGGAAAAATCCTTGCTGTTGCAAGAAATGGTGTAGAAGCCTGGAATAAGTCTGTTGTAGAGGGTGCAGATATTCCTGCTTTGAAGGACAGTGCTATATACACCATGGCAGAGGATAGCACAGTAACACTAAGCACATTAAATACATGAAGACATAAACACCCTTATTAAGCATGTTTTTTAACAGTGGAAATATATTCAGTTTGGCTGAATTTCCAGCAAAATACTTCAGTGGTTTCTGGCTAGACCGGTATTATAAATCAACCTGATGCTTGATGAGCTAATACTAGTACTGTGATTTTACTTAAATGTATCAACTTGTTATTGAAACTGGAGATCACAGTCTATATGCCAAAGCCCCACAAAAAAAATTGGGATATCAATTACATCATAATTTCTTTTCAAGAATCCAGTATTTTTTTGGTTTGATACTGAAGAAAAAGTAGACTGAGTTATGGGAAAAGCCGCATAAAATCATTACATTTTGACACTTCCTTACCTTTGATCTTTTTCAGGTAAGCAGATACTGCTAAACCTGATGGGCTGAAGGGAACTATTAATTTACATGTTTTTGCAAGTATTCCAAATTATTTTCTTTTCTATTGTGTAAAATAATGTCCATCCAGTACTCTAAATTAATAAGCAACAAAGCAGGCATGCTATGGATTATCACAAGTAATAATCCTATTAGAATTTCTAATTTATTTCTTCTGGAGATCTACAGTTTCTGTGCATACTGATTTCAGAAAACAGTGCTTCATCTCCAGTTTGATTTAGTGTTTGATTTTTCTTCCTTTTTTTCAGGTGGCTGACATTTCAATATTTTGTGGTACTGATTTCTTAGAATCAGTTTGGTTAAAGTTCTTTTAGGGGCAGACTAACTGGTGGGCTGGCCAGACTTACTCCTGGTCTCCTTGAGGGCAGGGTGAGATTTCTGATCCTTAGATCCAACTACTGAAAATATTTCACCTTGTACTCCCTGTGCAAAATGCCCACAATGCTGTTAACACGTCACATATCCCCTCAGGTTCCAGAAGTGTGAGGATGTCTTTCAGATACCTTGGCCTTAACTTCCACTAGAAGCTACACTAAGCAATAACTGGGCTTTAAATTGGATCAGGTAGTTAGTGGGGGAATGTTGCAGAGTGCCAGCTTAGCGATTGCCCATGCTCAGGAGAAGCACAATCTCTTTCCTTTTTTTTGTGAACTTTTTGTTAGGACACAATTTTATGTAATCTCATCTTCTTGGAAGTCTGTCTTGAAAGGTGAACTGATGGGTCCTTTCTCTGCATAGAAAGCATTTCTTATGCCTGTATTCAGTATTCACCTTTTCTTGACTGAAGAGAGGTAACAAGACGGGAATGGATGTGTTAGTTATTGCACACAAAACAAAGATCAAGACTGACCTTTCTTGATCTAATATGTGTGTTTATACATTTCAAAATAATGTTTGCAGTTTTCTACATAAGAAAATAGCACTTCTCAAGCATAAATATTTTTAAAATCACCTTGTTGACAGGTGTTCTACTTTTCTTCTCCCTAAATCTATAGATTGTCCTCTGTGGCTGACTGAAAGACATTCATCCTTATCTTATGATCAACTCTTTCTAATTGTTAAACCAGGAAATGAAGACTGTTAGTGTGGCATGTCCTTGCACAGGATCCCCAGGTGGAAAAGGTGAGACAAGAAGGTAGAACACCACTGCACTCAGTCTCTCATCTATGATCATTTGTACAGGTCCACTCACAATCATGCTTTAATCTATAGTATCTAACCCATTATGGTGTTAACTGTATTTTATAGTTCCTTAGTCCATGATAAATCTCACTGAAATCACTTTGAAGCACTAAAAACACAGGGGACCATATAAATGACCTTAAAAATGATCAAGACCTTATGCATCACTTTTCTGACTCTCTGTTCCAGTATTGTGGTTCTTGGACTGCATTAACATTTCTGTGTGGTGAGATCACTGTAATTACCTACCTTTTCAGACTTAAAACTAATGAGGTCACTACCCAAATGACATATCATCTAATTCCGGGGACCATCCGGTCAGCATTTTAATCCAGGAAAACAAGGATGGCAGGAGACTATATAATTTCTCATGTTTTATTTTTTTGCTTTATAAAACAGTGATTTTCTGTCTTTAACTTAGGAGGGTTTCTTCTGGAGGAAGAGGCAGTCAGTTCTTCCATTACATCATCAACAGGCATAATCTTCATACTGATGCTTTTAAATCTTGGGACAAGTAGTCTACAGCCCAGAAAAGGATAAAATTCAATACAATGATGTATATTCTTTGTTTCGGTCACCTTTATTCATTATGCATGTGGCACAGCATGATCACCAAAGGCTCTTTGCTACCCCCACTGAAAGCAGAGGCATGCTATAAACATCACATGGAGCTGAAGTAAGATAGCAGCAATAGGAACAACTTCACTGAATTCATTTTTAATATGTCTGCTTCACCACTGAAGGAAAATCTTCAGTGTAAACCAAAATACCCAGAGCCTTTTCTTTCTTGTTCATGTCCATGACTACTTTACTGCTTGGAAACGTTTTTATATTTCCTTGTAGAAACTACTGACTCCATATTTTATTTTCATTTACTTCTGTAATTAGAGTTTAGCTCTGGAGGAAAATGCCATATTCAGAGCTGTGGAAGTCCAATTTGCTGCCTCAGAACAATTGCTGCAGAGCAAAGTTAATAATGTTAACCATCCTACCTGCTTTAGTTATGTTGTGAAGGGATGTAAAGTGAAAACAAATCCACCAACAGTAAAGTTCAGTTAATGTNTTGGAATTCAGCACATCAAAGTAGTTCAAAGCATTATCATTTGTGCTTAATGTATGAACATGTTTGCACTTCTCTCTAACCTGCTCAAGGTTATAGACAGTCACAATGCACCAGAATTGTAGGCAAAAGAGAACTCCTCGTAGAACGTAGAGCATGGATTAATCTTGCCTTTGCACTGAGCATTCAGTCATGCTTGAACCGTTATCATACTGAAGATGAAAAAACAATGCCTTGTGTAGTGAGCACACAGTTCCTCTGAGGTTTATTCTTGATGATAAGGTGGACAATTTTAAAAAGCATCAGGAAAAATCCTTGCTGTTGCAAGAAATGGTGTAGAAGCCTGGAATAAGTCTGTTGTAGAGGGTGCAGATATTCCTGCTTTGAAGGACAGTGCTATATACACCATGGCAGAGGATAGCACAGTAACACTAAGCACATTAAATACATGAAGACATAAACACCCTTATTAAGCATGTTTTTTAACAGTGGAAATATATTCAGTTTGGCTGAATTTCCAGCAAAATACTTCAGTGGTTTCTGGCTAGACCGGTATTATAAATCAACCTGATGCTTGATGAGCTAATACTAGTACTGTGATTTTACTTAAATGTATCAACTTGTTATTGAAACTGGAGATCACAGTCTATATGCCAAAGCCCCACAAAAAAAATTGGGATATCAATTACATCATAATTTCTTTTCAAGAATCCAGTATTTTTTTGGTTTGATACTGAAGAAAAAGTAGACTGAGTTATGGGAAAAGCCGCATAAAATCATTACATTTTGACACTTCCTTACCTTTGATCTTTTTCAGGTAAGCAGATACTGCTAAACCTGATGGGCTGAAGGGAACTATTAATTTACATGTTTTTGCAAGTATTCCAAATTATTTTCTTTTCTATTGTGTAAAATAATGTCCATCCAGTACTCTAAATTAATAAGCAACAAAGCAGGCATGCTATGGATTATCACAAGTAATAATCCTATTAGAATTTCTAATTTATTTCTTCTGGAGATCTACAGTTTCTGTGCATACTGATTTCAGAAAACAGTGCTTCATCTCCAGTTTGATTTAGTGTTTGATTTTTCTTCCTTTTTTTCAGGTGGCTGACATTTCAATATTTTGTGGTACTGATTTCTTAGAATCAGTTTGGTTAAAGTTCTTTTAGGGGCAGACTAACTGGTGGGCTGGCCAGACTTACTCCTGGTCTCCTTGAGGGCAGGGTGAGATTTCTGATCCTTAGATCCAACTACTGAAAATATTTCACCTTGTACTCCCTGTGCAAAATGCCCACAATGCTGTTAACACGTCACATATCCCCTCAGGTTCCAGAAGTGTGAGGATGTCTTTCAGATACCTTGGCCTTAACTTCCACTAGAAGCTACACTAAGCAATAACTGGGCTTTAAATTGGATCAGGTAGTTAGTGGGGGAATGTTGCAGAGTGCCAGCTTAGCGATTGCCCATGCTCAGGAGAAGCACAATCTCTTTCCTTTTTTTTGTGAACTTTTTGTTAGGACACAATTTTACGTAATCTCATCTTCTTGGAAGTCTGTCTTGAAAGGTGAACTGATGGGTCCTTTCTCTGCATAGAAAGCATTTCTTATGCCTGTATTCAGTATTCACCTTTTCTTGACTGAAGAGAGGTAACAAGACGGGAATGGATGTGTTAGTTATTGCACACAAAACAAAGATCAAGACTGACCTTTCTTGATCTAATATGTGTGTTTATACATTTCAAAATAATGTTTGCAGTTTTCTACATAAGAAAATAGCACTTCTCAAGCATAAATATTTTTAAAATCACCTTGTTGACAGGTGTTCTACTTTTCTTCTCCCTAAATCTATAGATTGTCCTCTGTGGCTGACTGAAAGACATTCATCCTTATCTTATGATCAACTCTTTCTAATTGTTAAACCAGGAAATGAAGACTGTTAGTGTGGCATGTCCTTGCACAGGATCCCCAGGTGGAAAAGGTGAGACAAGAAGGTAGAACACCACTGCACTCAGTCTCTCATCTATGATCATTTGTACAGGTCCACTCACAATCATGCTTTAATCTATAGTATCTAACCCATTATGGTGTTAACTGTATTTTATAGTTCCTTAGTCCATGATAAATCTCACTGAAATCACTTTGAAGCACTAAAAACACAGGGGACCATATAAATGACCTTAAAAATGATCAAGACCTTATGCATCACTTTTCTGACTCTCTGTTCCAGTATTGTGGTTCTTGGACTGCATTAACATTTCTGTGTGGTGAGATCACTGTAATTACCTACCTTTTCAGACTTAAAACTAATGAGGTCACTACCCAAATGACATATCATCTAATTCCGGGGACCATCCGGTCAGCATTTTAATCCAGGAAAACAAGGATGGCAGGAGACTATATAATTTCTCATGTTTTATTTTTTTGCTTTATAAAACAGTGATTTTCTGTCTTTAACTTAGGAGGGTTTCTTCTGGAGGAAGAGGCAGTCAGTTCTTCCATTACATCATCAACAGGCATAATCTTCATACTGATGCTTTTAAATCTTGGGACAAGTAGTCTACAGCCCAGAAAAGGATAAAATTCAATACAATGATGTATATTCTTTGTTTCGGTCACCTTTATTCATTATGCATGTGGCACAGCATGATCACCAAAGGCTCTTTGCTACCCCCACTGAAAGCAGAGGCATGCTATAAACATCACATGGAGCTGAAGTAAGATAGCAGCAATAGGAACAACTTCACTGAATTCATTTTTAATATGTCTGCTTCACCACTGAAGGAAAATCTTCAGTGTAAACCAAAATACCCAGAGCCTTTTCTTTCTTGTTCATGTCCATGACTACTTTACTGCTTGGAAACGTTTTTATATTTCCTTGTAGAAACTACTGACTCCATATTTTATTTTCATTTACTTCTGTAATTAGAGTTTAGCTCTGGAGGAAAATGCCATATTCAGAGCTGTGGAAGTCCAATTTGCTGCCTCAGAACAATTGCTGCAGAGCAAAGTTAATAATGTTAACCATCCTACCTGCTTTAGTTATGTTGTGAAGGGATGTAAAGTGAAAACAAATCCACCAACAGTAAAGTTCAGTTAATGTCAGTTTCCTGATTAAAAAAAAAAATTGTGCCTGAGAAGAAGCCTGGTAGCTGTTGTATGTCATTCAATGTCAACTTGCGATGAACTGTACCAGGAGTTGATCATCCTATCTTTGGGTCTTCAGGACCAGCCTCTGAGACAGCCTGACTTGAAATCCTTTATAAAGGTAACATGCTTTTATTGCTTTTTGCTTGTTTTGTTTTATTTATGGATTCTCTGTCTGACGAATAGATATACCATTTTATTAAGATTTAAGAGTATCAGGGCAGCCCCTAAGACCCAACAGACGCTCTCTGTTAACCCCCCTCCCTCCCCAAAGGGGAAGAGAAAAGGAAGAAGGGAGAGAGACTCAGTGATTAGAAAAGGAAACTAGAACNTACTGAGCTGAAAAGTAAAATCACTGAACAGAATCAGTCCCGTTTTCACCCGAACCAGGACAAAGAGGAGGTAATTCATTATATTATGACATTCTAAGTAACTCTTGAAAATGGGTATTTACTGAGTAATATGTATTTTATCAAAAGCAGAAAAGTCATAGGCCATCTTGTCTGGGAAGTATTTGTTACTCTTAATAAACTAAAAACATTACCTTGTACATCACTAAGGTTTTCTTTAAAAAAGCAGTATATAGTGGGTCTCTCTCTTATTGTGTATCTAAATCTCTTGCACTAGGCCACTGAAATGATGTTTGACCCCTGTGGGCAATACCAAACCTTACTGTTTCTTCCTAGCCTCTCCTGGGACCCTGGTTGTGGCCCAGAACCTCATTTCAGCTTAGCCTGGGACAATAAATCCCTGCCCCAGCACTACTCTAGATGGACTTTGATCCTATTTGTAGTCATGGTCCTGGTCTTCTCACCTCCTGTC
Organism: Chloroceryle aenea; assembly: GCA_013399075.1. Taxonomy (NCBI): domain Eukaryota; kingdom Metazoa; phylum Chordata; class Aves; order Coraciiformes; family Cerylidae; genus Chloroceryle; species Chloroceryle aenea. The sequence continues at coordinate 284,052 of VWZY01006111.1, read as the reverse complement.
CAGGCCAATGGACTGGATTTGCTGGGTGGACCTGTAGGCAGCTTTGCCTCCAGCCCTATTTCAAGTCCTCTTTTCCACATGGACCTTCAGCCCTGACTCCACCTCTGTTCTCTGAAAACCAGTTGGAAACATTCGTCACATACTTTTCTCCACAGTTTTCAGCCTTGGGTGTACCTACTGGAACTTCTGTCAGGCCTGACAGAATGAAATACAATCAATTTGGAAATTTTGCTTTCCATTAGTACAGCATGGATTTGGATGTATATTATCTACTGTAAAGGTTTGTTGCAGTTTAGGGTCAGGGCAGCCCCTTAGACCCAACAGACGCTCTCTGTTAACCTCCATCCCCAAAGGGGAAGAGAAAAGAAAGAAGGGAGAGAGACTGAGCGATTAGAAAAGGAAACTAGAACAGCTTTAATGATTAATAATAATAAAGTAGAATATGTACAAATATATACAAAACCCATAGCGAACCCAACCCCCCTGATGGTAATTACATCACNCAGAAAGTGCTGTCAGTTTAGAAGTACTGAACTGAAAAGTAAAAACACTGAACAGAATTAGTTCTTTTTCACCAAAACCAGGACAAGGTGCTGTGTCACCAGCTGGGTCATCTTACTGCTAAAAACATTTATATGAACAGCACTTTACATAGTGAACCTGATTCGTATTGTTTCATTCAAAGGACATAAATAGAGAAGGAAAAAGATCTGTGATACTTTGGTCGCTAGGGGCTTTGAGAACTTCTGTTTGTATCAGCAAGGCTATGGTGTATAGTTCAACAATGAAGTTACTACACTAAATGAAGAAATCCTTTTCACACGGGATGCTGTGTCAAAAGAAGCAGCAGCTGTGATCATTTGTACCAGGCATGTCAGAGATGCAAGGTCAGTAAACAAGCTGAACAGTAAAAAAAAAGAACTGATTTGCCCTACTACAGGTTATGACCACACAATTACAGACAGTATCACATGGGTTTTAATGTGAGATGGTATAAGAATGGATGTCATATGTTGCAAAATTTAGACCTCATCAAGATGCCTCCAAATCACTGTTAGACTATGAAGAACTAGACCAAGATATTTCTTTTACTGAAACATTTTTATACTAAACAGCATGTGAAGAGTATGTAATCTGGGATGAGACGTTCAATTGGGAGTCAAGAACTATACAAACTTTTCTTTGTATTCAGTAGCAGACATTTCCCATGTTAGATTTCCCCTGGAAAATACCAAATAAAATCTTCACAGAGTAGAAAAAAAATCCATCCCTACAATCTCCGAATCATAAATTCAGGAAGTGCCTTATAAAGGACCTAGTTCTTTTACATGTTTTCTGATGCCTATCTCCTTACTTTTCTAGGTTGATTTTTTCATCTGTGTTGTTTTGTGTTTTTTTTAATTGAAAATAGACATTTATTTTCACCTCCCTGTCAAGTTAAGTGCAGTCCATGAAGCTTAATTTGGGAATATATAAATTTTGACAAAAATAGCTTACACCTTTTCTTACACCTTTTTATCCCCTCCCCCTATAATTTTACCAATTAAGTTTGTATGAGATTTTGAAATGAAAAATAGAAAAAAAAAAACAACAAAAACTTCCAGCAAGCAGGATGATGAGTTTTTGCAGTGCTATTTTTATTTTTAAGTGAATTTTTTAATTGATTTGTGGAAGTGCTACAGAAATAGAAGTCCACTCAATAGAATAAGTACAGAACCACATCATTAAGGAAAATTCATCAAAGTATGATTTTCACCAGTGTGTGTCTACAGTGACCTGTAGTATGCTCAACATTTAATTCATTCTCTGTCTTCTTCTCTAGAGTCTCCTTCTCTAGAGACTGTCAAAACCCACCTGGATCTGTTCCCGTGTGCCTTGCCCTGCAAATTTCCTATTTGAAGAAGAGAATTTTCTGGTGAAGATGGCATAAGCAGGCAATGCTTGTCCATCCAAGAGGCTGCTCAGTGTGTTTAAATTCTGATCAATATGTATATGGAGATATGTGGTTATTTGCAAACAAGCCATCTCTGTATGCCTAGGCTGCTATGAAACCTTACAGAAAATTAAACAAATGCAAACAAGCCATCTCTGTATGCCTAGGCTGCTATGAAACCTTACAGAAAATTAAACAGAAACTGGGCTCTGAGCCCAGGAAAACCAAACCACTGCTGCCAGAAAACAATATACTGAAACATTATACATCTGACATAACACCAAGTAGTCTCATTAGCTTTGTGTTTGCAAAAATTCTTTCTTAGCAGTGTTGGTTTTTAAAACCTCCTCAGACTGATTCTGCTTGTAAGAAAGTATATAAGCCTCTACTATAAGTGTCCAATCCTGTTCTAGTGCTCAGGCCTGCAAAACCAGCAAGTTCTACTTATCTTTTGCTTATGAAATATACCTAAAATCATGTCTGTGTCCTTGAAAATGACTTAGTTTAAATGCTCCCGCTTGTAGTCCCTCAGAAGAAAATGAATATCAGGCACTACACATAGTTCAGCCCCTTCTCCCAAAGGGAGGACCTGAAATGTGTGTTATCTTTTCTTGAGGTGTCAGCGATTTCCTAGTTCAATAGTGAGCAAGGCCAGCTGTAGGCACTGCTGAGGTGGTACAGGAAAGATCATGCTCTCAGTTTTGTTCAATAAATAATTATGCTCTTTTTGCATGGTTTCCTTGAGTCCTTTGATCACAAAAATGAAGCCTGTGGTTGTCTCTGTTCATTTGGGCTTTTATTTTTTTTTACTCTCCAGTTTACAAATGGTTAACTCACCACTGTGTGTTCCTGAGTGGTGCACAATCTAACAATGGAGTGAATCAGCCAAAACAGAGTCATGTCCTGCTTTAAAAAAGCAGACTGTGCATATTCAGAAACACCTCAGCTTCAAAAAAGCAAAATGCTTACATTGCTGACTGTTAGAGCCACGGGGAAGGGAGTTTGCCTTGTGATAAAAAGCTGATACTACACAAATAAGTAAGGATTTTGGTATTAGTATCCTACGTTATCTGCAAAATACTGAGAAGTCTTGCAGGAAGCAGATATTTTCAGGTGCATTTGAATATATGGAAACAGCACAGGCTGTCACACTGTGTGAAAGCAGATTAAATGGAATTACTGATTTACGATGTGGCAGTGTAGGCTTCTGAACACAACAATATTATTTAAACAGTGTCAGTGGTAGGCAGGTGGTCAGGACATGTTTGCCATGGTTTGGTTTTACAGAAAGAAAATGTAGTTGTATCTGTTGTGACAATGCTGTTTGATTCTTGTTTCATCTCTTCTGTACATCATGCAGGATTTTGAATCTCTGCACAGCCAAAACACAATAGTGAATGTGTAAACCTGAAATTCCTTAGTCTGATCTCAGCAGAATAAAACTTGCCCTGTTAGAAAGAGCTTACAATCACAGCTGACAGCAGATACTATAGACAAACAGGTGAAGAAAGGGCTTGTGGAAGTTGTGCAATGATCTTGGTTAAGAAAAGCAAACCCCGGATTACATGGCAACGGTGAAACACACGCAGTAGTTCTCATTTGTCAGGCTGTTTCTATCTAAAGGTGTGAGCAGGGCTTTTCTGGAGAGTATCCTATCTTCACTGGTTAAGATGCCTGTAGGAGTCATGTGCTGTTTCTAACTTTCCCCCTGAAAATCTGCTCTTAACAGCTGTCCTGTGTTGTGCATTCCCCTCTCCCAGGATCCCCTCACCTCTAGACTGAGCTGAAGCCCTCGGCATATCTGTCAGCCTCTCCTAACTCAGTCCTGAATCCAGAATGCTCTCTCTGGCCTCTGCCATGCCCACATGTTCCCCACTCCCTCCTGGGGAACAGAATGAGACCGAAGGGCCATGTCACCTGCACACAAGTGCTGTTTTTAAAGTCAGTTTCTTCAGAAGAATAATTGTGCATTATCTAATTGCAATCAAGCTATCAGACAGTATTCCAGGTTTCCAAATCAGTTTTATATTGTGACAAGCAGACACAATGCTTTAGGATGAGCTGCAAGGTCTCTTCTGTCAAGCTAGTAGAGGTTATCTGAGGATATAGAATCATAGGATCATAGAATGGTTTGGGCTGGAAGAGACCTCTAAAGGTCATCTAGTCCAACCCCCCTGCAGTAAGCAGGGACATCCGCAGCTAGATCAGGTTACTCAGAGCCTTGTGGAACCTCACTGATATTGATCAGATACTTTCACAGCTTTTAACAATGGCTGAGTTAGTTTGTTAGCACATACTTGCTTACTTGGGATACAATGGCAGAACTCACTTTCAGCATCTTGGACTACTGTGCTACAGTACAGCCAGATGTATTAAGAGAGCAACCAGGGGTTCCAGACTCTAAGGACTCCAGAATTTTTGTGCTAAGATCCCCACAATGATTGAACTCATTTTAGTTATTGGGCAACTGCTTCCATCTTCTCCTGTTCAACACTTGTTTTATTGTTTCTGCTGGTTGCTCAGGTACAAGTGTGGTGATGTCTTTCTTTTCTAATTGCTACTTACCATTTGTGACTAACCTTTTCAGAGGAGGATTCACTAGTAAATTTGTTTCATTGTGCAGGTTCAAATCACAGGTAATCTTCTCAAAAACCTGAAGTATTCCTTATTTCAGCTTACAAAGAGACATTCTGGTGTGTCTTTGTGTAATGATCTTTTGAAGGGATTCTTCAGCAGCAGATGTAAAATCTCTCCCATGAATTCTACCTTTCAAATCTGTGTTTCTGGCTATTGGGTTACACAGCATAGTCTTAAAAGATTTAATTTCCCAAACTCCTATGGAAGCATTGCAGTTTTTCTTGCAGAACATGAATCAGATCCTCTGCCTTTATGTATTTGTCTCCTGTCATTTTTGCAACATTTTCTAGTGGGAGAAAAGTGAATATGGATAGATACAGCATTGTGGGGTCCCAGGAAAAAAGAATCTCTTCTCCTTGTTATAGTGCAATCCCAATAGACTTCAGAAGAAATAGTAAGAGTAAGTTGCAATTCTGAAGTAGCCTGGCGCACTCTTTGGCTCTGTTTACTTTTCTACTCAGCCCTCCTTCATCTTCTGCTCTTCACAAACATTTCTACCTATAAATAAATGTTCTCACACTTCCTTTTTTTTTTTTTTTTTAAAAGCCTTTTAACCCAGTCCAGCAACATATACTCTGTGTGATCTAAAAAGATCTATGTGTCCAATTTAAAAAAAAATTGTATTTGGTCCCACTTTCAGACAAATCCCTCAGGCACTTCTGGCAGTGACCTGAGTTACAGTCTTACTACCTCTGGCCAGTGCACTGCATTCAGTTGGTACATCTCAGCATTCTTGGTAGGTGTCTGTCTCTGAAGAGGCATAATTCACCCACAGTTCTGTCACTCTGCTTTGTAACATTTGACTAGATTGTATTACCATCTCTGCAGGTGGTCTATCTCCAGCTACATTGTAATGAACTGGAAAGGAGCTGAAAGCAACTGAGCGCACTAATCATTTTCAGGGGAACCATCTAGGCCAAAGTACTCTCTTTCAACAGTAGAGCTTGCTCAAAAAATCCTCGTCACTAAAGCGTTATTTTCCTATATAAAAATCTTCCATCCTACTGTTAGATGTACTACAGATCTGTGCATTCAGACTAGTTCTTCTACCTAGTGCACAAGTAATGAATAATTGAATTTTCATCAAGATTGGGGAAAAAAAAAAATAGGGACATGTCAGTGCCCCATAAGATAGGCAGCGTAGACTGTGTTTTGTTTGTTTTTTTTTTTCCCCATCACCTTGTACCACTCTTATAAAGCTATTGAAAACATCTAAGCTGATGTAAACACCTGACTTGATCTTGGTCTAAGAATGACTTCCTGCTACTCTGTGAAAGTTAAGTAAGTTATTTTACAGTCCTTTGAACACATGATGTGAAGTAATTTAAAGTGAATTTTAACTTCACGGTGTTATTTTTTAAGTTAGAAGATAGATTATAACAGAAAATGAAACTCCTTGACCTTAAACATAAAGAGCATAACTGGACTTTGAATAGAAGTACACCAGTTTCATAGAGTAAATGGGATAGGCCAATGAGACTTCCTCTGGTCAGAGTATGACCTATAATCTAGAAGCTGAATGGGTGATTTACACATTCAATATTTGTATTTTCTCTCCATTTAATGTGTTATTCTGTGGTAAATATATTTGAAAGTACCAAAGAAGAAATGATTAGATTCTTTGTAAGTATTTGTTACCTTAAGCACTGAACTATCAGAAAGCTTCAGAAATACAGGTTTTTTTATAGAAAACTTTGTAATAATTTTTAATCTCCATTTTACAGGTGACTGCCTAAAGTAGAGAGGATATTAAGGGCTTCTATATGTTACCTCTACACAGCTGTTTAGAGGAAACCAAGGCCATCCAGGACATCCACATTAGTGTAAAAAACCCCAACATATGCCTGTCTGGACTTGTGGTTCAAGCCTTGGATATTTTAAGAAGTATCAAATACCTATGGGCAACTGAAACACAGACCCAAGTGCCCTTTAATTTGAGCTGCCAATCTGAGTAATATCTGTGATCTGGGGTTTTTTTTTTTACAGAGCAGTTTAAATCATATTAGAACTTAATCTGTGTGCATTGCCGCTTCTGTCGGTGCTGGTTGCAGGTCATGTGCACCAAGAGCCAGGTTGTCCAGGTGGGCATCCAGAAGTGGTCACCCATGAGCACAACTGGTCTGTGAGCTAGACCCCAGCTGCTCCTTTGACACTAGCAGACTAAAGGATATGCTTCTCAGCACTTTGCTTAATAGTCACCTGAACTCAGAAACACCTGAGGTCTGCAAGCTAGGCTTTGTGAGTCTTATCAAGGAACAGCTTGACTGAGTCACTGTTTGGCATCTCAGGCCCTCCTGAGACACATGCCTAAGTGCTGTCAGGATGTGAGGACTGCTCTTGCCCTGTTTACAGAAGCATGTTTCTTAAGTCTTCCCAGAAATCCTCACAAAAGACAGTTATTACCTCAGCCCTGAGGATACCAGTGGCTCTGACCATCCCTAGCCACTCTCTGGGTCACCCCTCACCTGCTCACACCCCAGGACCCCATCTCATCCCCCAGAACCACTAGCCCCTGCCCCAGTGATGCCACAGCAGGGCCAGTCTCCACTTTCCCACAGCTCTCACCTGCCCAGTCTTAGGCCCTGCCAAGCTGGGCTTCAGACTGTGCCTGGCTTCCTGGCTTGGCCTTGGATCTGGATCTGCTCAGCTGTGTCCACATCTGATTTCCCTGCATCCTGTCCCTTGCTACACCCTGACATACAATGAGTAAAATAGAGTATCTGGTCTGACCCCGTTTATTAGGAGTGATAAGATGCTGAAATACTATTTGTACTGATGTTGGGGGTGGGGTTGTTTGTTGGTTTCCTCATTTTGCACAACCTGGGTATTATTCTCTCAAAGGCAATAATTAATCCATTTTCTTTCCACATAAATGCCATCCAGGAAAATAGGAGTACTGATGTGTGCACAATAGGCATACAGAAGGCTACTGTCTTCTATGTATGGGGCTAAGGTGCTTTCTGGTATAAGTGTGCCCTGTCTCATAGGCTGAAACAATCAGCCTTTTCATGACATCTTTAGTACAGGAGTGATTAAGAAAAGGAGCAGTGTGAGTGTTCACATAAGCATGACAGTGACATCAATTTCTAATTCTTTACAAAGTATAGTGCTGTTAAGCTGACTGTATCTTCATTGCATGTTTTCTGTGCACCAAGTTACCATATGAGAAGTGTGTGTGTGGAGGACATCCAGTAAGAGATGGGGTCACTTTTCAGTTTCCATTTTTAAGGGAAGCTTTTAGGCATCTGTTCCAAAAGGTCCTCACAGCTCTGAAACCCAGAGGAGATCCTCAAAGATCCTTCTCTACAGTTCAAAATAAAGGGTCTATTTTGTAAAAAGAAATGGGATGTGAGAAATGCACCCATCCTTAATAGGTCCCATTGTCTGTCTGCTCAGTGTGCTGCCTTTACATAGCTTCCCTTTAGAGTTTTTGTTTCCTCCTTGTATAGGGGAGTGGGTGCATGTGTGTAAGACGCTGTGAAGTATTACACTGGAGACAGAACGCTGAAATGTTACGTGATAGGAAATGAAATTGTGATGTTTAAATTCTACCTGTAAATTTAGCTGATGATGGCACACATTTTCCTGTCTGAGAGCCAAGCAGGCCTGTTAAACACCTGAGTGAGCCTCAGAGTAACACATGCTGTAATACAGTCCAATCATTAGGCAGTGTGTGTGCCCAAGCAGCTTAATTTCAGTTGCACAAGTCACGTGTACTTACATCCTGCCTTTGGCTCATCTAACAGAAAGAATCTGATAATCCTTGAAATAATGTTTCACTAAATAAATTTTGATGAAAGGCAAATAATTGATGGAGTATCAGACACTAAACACCATCTTAGTCAAACGAGTGGAGAAGACAGTTACTTCACACACTTCATGTTTGTCTCTATTGATATACACGTGGTGAAAAGCTTGGGACATTTTACTAAGGCACAGTTTAATGATTTAATTAACATCTTTACAGAAAGATTTTTCTATTCTACAGCAACTGAACAAATTTGCACAAATGGCCATAAAAATTTATGTACTACTGCTAGTGGTGCAGAATATAGAATGCCTAAGTCCAAGGGAGTAAGGACAAATGGGGCTCGGGGGCCACTGGAGGCAGAGCATGTCCCTTGTTGCATCTCATAGATCACAGGCTGCTTCAGATTCTGTTGATGGAGAAAGGAGGAGGCAAGAAGGATAGTGGTCCACACAAATATGGCATGCACATTATGCTCACCCGTATGCTTGTGTAACTCTCATTGCAAGATTGTAACTAAGCATCTGTCCTCATTAGATATGTTTCCTTAATTCAAAATGTAGCCATTTTGCAGAGGGAGATGTCAAATTTCACCTCTAGGGCGCTCTCAGGGTTGCAACCTGGGTTTAATCAGCAATCATTTTGAGGCTGTCAGCTCTGTGGTCCCTGGATGTCACTTCTGTATTCAATTCTGTATTCTGTTTTATTTTTCTGCTCAAATTCCCTATGGCACTGTCTTTAAATTTTTTGTTCCTTTTTTTTTTTTTTTTCATGCTTCTTGCCTGTATCTCTCAGGCTTCAAGATCACTGACAGAGAAACACGCTGAGAGACAAATGACATCCAGGGCAGTGTGCATGTTTAGAGAGAGAGTGAGGAGGTCTAATAACGCCTGATGAAAGGGATTTTTCTTCACAGAATGGTAGGACACAATGCACATATCTTCCTCTGAGACATGTGGGTTTCAAAGAGTTAATTTAATGCTAGGAAAAATGTTTGTGTAACTAAAACCTTACATTTTCTTTTCAATAATAACAGTTTGCTCTAAAATGCAACACCCATTTCTTTGTGCTGAAGCTCCTGAAGGACGAACTGGAGCAGCAGTTGCTTTCATGCTAACAACTGCTACAAAGACAGACATAATTTTCTGATTCATAAATATAATTATATTCTAATTCATAGATATGATCTTTTCAAGATATAAAGCACCCAATCAGGCCAGAGCAATTGGAATTTCTACATTGTTTTGTTTTTACTATAAATTCATTATGTCTGTCTGCACATTCTCAATCTTAAGGTTGCCATTAGACTGTCTTAATGAGAATGTGACACCGAGCCAATCTAGCAACAGCAGCTGTACCAACAAAATGCTCTCCCGAGGATTATTGATTTCTCTTCTTGGATGTACTTAAACAAAGGCTTGTATTACAGACATCTTAACCTGTGGGTGCTTTAGTCTTCTGAACATTACTACATCATCGCCTTTTATTTATGAGAGAGAATTATTCTGCACTTTGGCACTGGCGTGGTCTGAGATGCATGGGATTAATAGGTTATTTTATAGTAGCTAACACATGCAGATAAGCAAGATTAACCCTTTTTCAAAAATAGTTTTTCTTAGCAGACTTTTTCAACAATTGTGCTTTTGACATTAAAAACCAAACCAAAACAACAACAAAAAAAACCCAACCAACCAAACAAACAAAAAAAACAAAACAAAAAAAACCCAACAAACCAACAATGATAGGGAAGAAAGGAGAGCACACTACACAGAATAGTACTGAACTCCTGGTAGTGGAAATTGATCTTTTTCTCATGAAAAATGTGTGACATTTCTGTAAAAGCTTCAAATAGGAGACCAAAATGGCTGCTTGGGATTCTTGGTGCTTGCTGCAGGGATGTTCTGTCAATTGTGCCAATGTTTAATGATTGCTGGGTTGCTGGGCCAATACAGCAGAGCAAAAATTTGTAGCTCTTCTCAGAAATGCAGTCCATGCATTTCTCTTCCTGGCATTTGTAACACTCCTTCCTCTGTGTACAATTTAAGCATGTACTGTTTTATTGATAATAATGTCACTGAAAAGTGCCCTTGTTGTCAATGTGAAATAAATATCTGCTCTTCAGAAGCCTGATGTGCTTCTGCACAGGTAGAGATCTGTAAGTGAATTACTCAATGAATGAAAAGCAGATCTGGATGTGTTCTGCAGGGGGCTCATAATCAGAGTAAAGGCACTTAGGTGTGTCCATTCTGATAGCTGTTTATTAAAATATGAGAAGAAGTTTGTGCTTCTTGCCGAAGTAGAAGAGAACCAAAATCAAACCCCATAATTAAAACAGGTAGCAAAGATCAGATTGAGAACTGGCTGCCAAAGGAAACAGCTAGGGTGATAATCTTGGGCTATGTTTCACAGTTGCAGTAGGGACATTCTTGTTGCATTTCATGTACTGAATTGCAGTTGTCCAAAGAGACCCATTTGAGCTCTCTGTCAGCAGGTTAAATATATGCTCAGTTGAAGCATTGAAGTTGATTAGGTTCATGCTGGATGCTGTTCAGTTTATATCTATGCTTTTTATTTTGTTAAAGAATGTTTGTTTCTAATCAGAGGCTGTGGTTAATTGTTGGGGAGGGAGGCTGAGGGTTTCTTACTCTGGTGGCTTCATGCTGGGTTGTGTAGAGCCTCTGGAGGAAAGGGAAGACTGACCCTCAAAAGGGTGCAAGTGTGAATAGCTGAGGGGCACCCTTGCAGAGAGTGAAGTAGGGCAAGCAGAGCATGTGAAAGACAACAAAGAACAGGGAGCCTGCATCAGAGCAGACAGTGGAATACAGCTGGGAAAAATAGGGAGCAGAAAAAGCCAAGCCCCAGGGGTCCTGTGATTTTTTTTCCCCCAAGAGACCCAGAGGGTCAGCTTCAGTACTGTGCAAATCTCAGTCTTGCCCAAAAAACAACTGAGTTACTGAACTAAGATCAGGCCTGAAGAGAAAGGATCTCACTACAAGGACACAGTGGTTGGGGGTGGTACTCATTTATAAAACATTTTTATTTATAATCTGTCTCATTCTGAGCTTTCTCTTTTAAAAATAGTTTATTCTTGTTCATGTTGTGATGCCGCCTGACTCTAGAGCTTGCAAGCACAGCATGGCTCTGGGGGTACTTGCTCTGAGAAATAGGTGCTGACAGACCCACCTCAGGGTACTGGCAAACTTGGGGTCCCTTCACAGCTATGCAATTCTTAGTGACATCCTGGCAGGCTGGCTCCTGCTTCAGAATGAGCAGGTTATCAGATGAGGAAGGAAAACATTAATTTTGCTAGGGTTCTGTGTGCATGTTACTGGGCTTACTGATCGCTACTAATTCAGGTATGTGGTTACTTGGATTTGATAAAAACTTGATATCATTTTCTTTTTCTTCATGTGTCTCCTCCCGCAGTTTCTTCTGTATAACTTTTCTCAGCGTCCTATCAGTAGATGGTAGCTACATCTATTTAAAACAGAAGTTCATGCTTAAATTTTAAATACTTGTCATGTGGTGATGATTTGACTCTAGACCTACTTTTACTTTCTGTAAGTATCTGGGGCAAGGTATATTGATGCCACTGTGCTTTCATTTAGGACATAGAAGATTTTATTTTGCAAATTCAACAATGAATGACAGTATATCATAATTTTGCAGATCTTTTTATTTATTAATAAAATACCATCTCTAACATTAGATACTGAGTTGTCAAGCGTTTATGTTGGAAGAGACTTCTGAATTTTTTCCAGTAAAGTACTTCTAATATTAAATAGTGATTCCACAACATTTTCTTTATCATCAACTACAATAGAAACTCACATGATATCTTGCATTTTCCTGCATGTTTAGTCACAGAATAGCTCCAGCTAGACTCCATCCCATTGACCACAACTCTGACTTCTTTCCTTCAATCAGTTCCCAATTCACCTCACTACTTGATCATCCAGAACACACTGCCTCAGTTTAGCTGTGAGGATGCTGTAGGAGACAGTGTCAAATGCCGTACTGAAATCCAGATAAACCACATCCACTGCACTACCATCATCTATCCACCTGGTTATGTCCTCATAAAAGACTATCAGGTTGGTCAAATATGACCTCCATTTGGTAAAACCATGCTGACTGCTCCTAATGACCACCTTGTCCTTGATATGCCTAAGGATAGCGCCTGGGATAAATTGATCCATTACCAATACTTTTAATTAAACAGGAGTCATTAAATCCTTTTATGTAGAAACCTTCTGATATATACCATAGAGTTTTACTTGAAGAAAATCAAAATGTGTCATTGCATCCCTTTAGATCTCTCTGAATCCATTTTAGTGGTCCAATGATGGACTTTTTAGGCAACTCTGAGAGTTGACACCATTAGTCATTCCATTGAAATAATGGTGTATGTTCCAAATTTTACCTTCTCCAGCATTTAAATCATACAGTAAAATATTTAAGAACATTATACTGGAGAAAAGTATTGGGATGCTATTATTTCATTACTTTAGTAATGAAACTTTAGTACTCTGGTATTTTATTTAGTAGAGTATTTTCATTAGAGTACTTTAAAATGTTCTGGAACATGTTTTGCATGTTTCTACACAGAAAAAGCATGAACTCAGCAGTAAGTCTCATTTCACTGTGGAAATACGGTCTTATGAAAATCTGGAAGGGCTGTCTGTTCTGGAGACTACTTATACACATAAACAACCCTCTGTATTGCTCTACAACCAGATATTTTTTTGTCTTCTTTCTTTTCCTGATTTTTCCTCGTTCTCCATTCAAATATAGCCAACCTGCCCATGAATATTCTGTTCTGTAGGCTGCTAAACCACTTTAAACTGTATACATCTATAAATATTTATTTCTATTTCTGTGCTTAGGAGTTGCCACGCTGGACCAGTTATACATGAATGGCCCATTTTAGATGGTTACCAGCACTAGGTGCCTCAAAAGACAGAAATATCTCAGCATACAGGCAGAGTATAGGTCATCTGCCCCTCCTCTCCCTAGAAAAATTTATCAGACCCTATTTATGGTGAGAGAAGGGAGTAATTTTAGCGGCAAAATATGAATACATTTTCTACCTTTCACGTAAGCTCACTCTAGTAATGTGCATATATGTAAGTACTTGAAGAGTCTGAAATCATGAGAGTACGTTACATATGTTCCTTCTCCTCTTGCAAAAAAAAATATATATACTATGTTTCTCGCATATACTGTCAAAACTATACATTGGCATATTCAATTCTTGCATACTTTTAGACCTCTAATTACAGGAGTTATTTTGTTTTCCACGGGAAAATGGAATTGATCCTCTTGAAATAAACCTCAAAGCTTTCTTCTCAGGTTTGATAAATCAGCATATTGGGATGTTCCTCCTCTTCACTGTCAAACAGATTCACACTTCTAATCATAAGTCTTCCATCATAAACACCATCCCATGCTGAATGAAAATAAAGACATCTATATGTACCTCTGGACAAGAGAAACATTTGTATCTGGGGGCTGGTGAAACACATTTTCTTACATTTTCTATGAGTGATATGTATATAGCTAATCTGGATTTGTCTGCAATTCCTCACGGTTTCTATTTTAATAGTATTTCTTTTATAAAGGTTTGACTGCAGAGACAGGGGAGGGCTGATGTTTAGAGAGAATGGTCATTGTCTTCGGGAGGGACTGAGTGTGCTCTTGAGAGGAGCTTTACAAATGGTAGTACATAAGGAACAAGAATCTAGACAGGGATTTAACTTGCAGCAATAAAAAAGAAGATGCAGGTAGAGGCATGTAACAAATTTGGCTATGTCACAAAAGCATTTGGTGATAAGAAAGCATGTTTTTGATGAAGTTAAAAATATCTCTGACAAGTCAGTAGCTTTCTACCTCTTCCAATTTGTAGACTACAGGATATTTTCCAAGTTGCTTTTTTTTGACTTTGTTTGTTTTTTGGTTTTGCTTTTTTTTTCCTAGTATATTTTCTTCCCTTGGAAACACCAGAAATAGAGATTGCTGTATAGCAGCTGCAACTTTCATTTTTTTAGTCATGTCTGGTGATCTTTCAGTCATCCTTAGACACCAACAGCACAGAGTAGAAAGTATTGTAGAAACAGAGTGCTAGACCTGATCTTACTCTTTGATCCATGCAACTACAATTCTTATTTTAGGGATTTCCCATAGAGGTGATTGAGGCTTTGGTAGAAATATATATGTGCAAAAGGAGGCAGAGGTTGTAGCTCGTCAGGAATAAACTGGTGGCAAGTTACCTCATTATTTAAAATATGTAGAATAATCTGGCTCAGTTGACAGATCTAACAATGCACTGTTTGTTGTTGCTTTTTTGGTTTTTTTTTTGTTTTTTTTTAATTTCTTTGTGGATTGGATTGGCACAATGAAAGCAATGTGACAGAAAAATTCTATATTGATACAATTGTACTCACAACACATGTGCAAACTTGTGTTGTGTGATATGTGCACATATCCTGTTTCAAGGATAGAGAAACATTTCTTCTAAATGTTGGACCAACAGGTTTCCATAATTCCAAGAGTGAATAAAATAGTTCCTGTACATAACTGGCCATTGTCCTTGTGTATGGTCTTAAGGCTTATGCACTTATCTATATAAAGAAAAAATACTTATGTATTAAAATTTCTTAATAGATTACATGCTGGTTTTCATGGCCAAAAGGGACTGATCTCTGCATAGGTATGCCATTTAGTTGTACTGAGGTGCTCCTATATTGATCTGCAGCTGGTCAGAGTGATAACTTTTTGCCTTAGAAAGATATACAGGGTAAAACTGAAGGCTTTTTTCTCACTGATCTTTTTTAAGTTAATGACTATAACAATGTACAACTATATGCAACTAACTTCTGTTTTAAATTAATCGTCCTTTTGATTTTTCAGATTCAAAAGCTTCTTAGTTTCCTGTGTTTTATTCTTATTAACATATTTATCCACTGTTGTTCAGTTACCTATCAGGTTTTATAAAGAAAGTACTTTTAAAGGCTTAATTTCTAAGGTTATTTTTATATTTCTAGATTCCTAAATGCAAAGTAGAAGAGTGATTTAGTTAGTTTTGATCTGATCATAATCAAGGGAGTTGCATATATTGAGATAGTTGGTCATCATCATAAATGCAGAGCTGTTCATTATTGGTTTATGGCTAACATAATATTTTGATATTTCAATATTACAGAATTTTTAAATTTTAAATTATTTCTTCTCTTTTTNCGAATCCACCAATACCAGCTATGTACAAGAAAAGGATCTTCTTTCTTTTTTTTTTGGGTTTGTTTTTTTTTTTTTTTTTTTTTTTTTTTTTTTTTTTTTTTTTTTTTGTTGTTGTTTGGTTTGTTTCTTGTTTCATTTTCCTTGTCCTTTAGGTTTATTTCTTAAATACTTTTAAGTTTTTTCAGTGTCTTCAATTCTTTGTTCTGTTTCTGTCTTCCCATATTATTTTCCTTTCTCACTTTTTCCCAGCTTTATGCATTGTATTCTCTCACTTTTCTCCAGTTGCTTGTCATACTTTTCAGTCTCCCTTACAGATGTACTTTTTGTCTCAGCCAACTTTTGCTTTCATACCTCTTTTTGACTGTTGTTTGACAGAGACCGTCATGACCATTTAATGCTCCCTTCACCTGGCAATCGACCATGGCATCACTGATGCCAAGCTACCATATGTGAGAGAGACTCAAGCTAGACTAAGAGTATCAGCTGTTATTTTCCTCATTATCCTAGCTGCTTTCCAAAATTGCTTTTTCCTTTATTTTGTTAGTTCCAAATTCTTGGGCTAAATTGTGTCCCTAGAGCTTTCAATGCACTGTCTTTGATGTATGGCTTCTTTACTTTTATTTCTCAAGGGAAAGAGGAGCTAAACCTGAGACACTTAGTTCTATCAGTGTCAGGTTTTTTATTATTTTTGTAAGGAGATTATTCTGAGACTTGCCCAAGAGCTGAGAGTCATGCTTCTTGGCTGCTAGTGCTCCTTGGGACTCAACCAAGGAATCTGAGATAGCTATTTTGTTTGTGTCTCTGCTGCATACTGTTGAAGAGATGTGGTTCAAATGCTGTCAGCCCTGAGACCATATTTCAGAAGATAGACAGGATGACTCAGTTTTTAATGAAAACCTCATCCTTTGTGTCTCAGCTCTGCATCATGATTGACATGCTTTTATGTTAGGCTACCAGAATGCAGTTATGTTCTCCAGAAAATCTGAATTTGTATTTCAGTTCTGGAGGGATCATAGAATGGCTTAGTCTGGAAGGGACCTCAGAGATCATTTAATCCAACCTCCCTGCCATGGGCAGGGATGCCTCTCAACAAGACTAGGTTGCTCATCCAACCTGGCCTTGAACACCTCCAGGGAGCAGGCATCCACAACCCCTCTGGGTAATCTATTTCAGAGTCTCACCACCCTCGTACCGAAGAACTTTTTCCTAAGATCCAATCTAAACCTATCTTCCCTCAGTTTAATACCATTTCCCCTCATCCTATCACTGGACACTCTTGTGAAGAGTCCCTCTCTAACCTTCCTGTAGGTTCCCTTCAGGAACCAGCAGCTACTGGAGAAAAATTTGCAAGTTCAGCCACTCCATAATAAACATCTATACACTGTACTGGCAAAACAACTCACCAGTGACCTTGTGTATAACAGGTTCATGAGGGGTATCTGTTTATGTAGTTTGATATCATTGTTTTTTGACTGAAAGTACAAAACCAAAACCAGATTAAGTGGTTTTGCACTTAAGTGGAAAATGTTGCTTATTTTACATAGACTAATGTATTCTCCTTACAGAGTGCCTTTTTTTGAAAACAAGGCAACTAAATCTCTTTAGGATCCTGAGTAATATATGTCACATAGTTTTTCTCGTGTTACTAGGTATTAGGCAAAATATTCAGAGGTATTTCAAGGATAGTCAGGCTAAGATAGCTGAGGTCACGTGTCCATTTGTAGGAAATAAAAGAATCACTTCCGCGGCTGGTAGTTGGAGCCAGCATAGAATGACGACTACTCTAAAGAACCAGCATAGAATGATGACTACTCTAAACAACCAAGTGTCAGAGAAAACAAAGAAATAGCAAAGTATTATTCTGGAAGCTGTCACTAAAATGTCATCTATAAGGTGAATTGTTCTACCATTTGTAATGGTAGCTGCAGGGTGGCTACTATAGCTTGCTGATGTTATTTTTGATGTGTTCCTAATCCTTATCAGAGATCATTTGTAAAAGGTTCAGCATAACTTTTTTTTCCTATGTTTTAGTAATGGACATAAAAAACATTTTTCATGTTGATGTTGGATCTGACTAAGGGCGAAGGATCCTTGCTTTTCTTGCCTGTGGCAAAATTGAAGGAGGATTGCTTACTTGTGGTCAAACCTACCCCATGGCCTGGCACAATGGCTCTCAGCAGTGAAAAGGCTAACTATCAAAGACTGAATGATAACTTGAATCACCTCTTTTTAAGTGTGAAGGCAATAGTATATACCCTTAACTGATGTCTTTTTACTTTTCCTAAAAATGACTAAAATGAGAGAATCTATCATAGAAAGTACAGTTTCAATGAGATCATGTTTACAGTATTTAAAAAAAAAAATCAGGAAGGAGCTCCCACAAGAATAAAATTACCTATAATAGTACTTGAAAACACACTAGTATATAATAAATTAAAGCTACATAAATTTGTGTAAGTAAAACTGTGCTGCAATTTTTAACATCTCTTCCATAATTGCAGTTTGCCCATCTACTATCACTAGTATTTGACATGCTTAAACTTGCATTCTAGAGGAAAAATATGTCCTCCAAAATGACCTGACAAGAATATTAAAAGTAAAATGTTCTGCCCTTTTTTTTCTCATATAATACATCTTCCAGGATAATTTTGCTGTTTATTTTATTAACTTAATGCTTAGGCAAACTTCACTGAGTTTTATACAAACAGATTATAAATAAATATGGTGGGATTGCTGCTGCTCATGCCATGTGTATCCTTTGTGTATCTATCTGTTGAGTCTATCTAATCTATTGTTTATGATTGTCGGAAAACTGTCAGTTCTTTTTTCTTTTGTGTACCTCAGGAAGATTTTTTTAATTCTATAAATATGAATATTATTCTACAATTAATGCTGAAAAGATGTTCTCATCTAGGCACATTTCATTATTTTCTCTGATGACACATTCAGGCAAAGAGAGGGCATATAATTCATGCCAGACCATAAATAAGTAGTAGCAGAGGTAATATGATGAAGGTATCCAGATACGTAAGTTTTCATCACAGTTTACTGGACCACACCTAAGCAAACTGACATATCTGTAGGAATATGTTCCTGTGGTTGTCTTGATGGCTGTACAGTTTGTTATAGACAAACTGTGAAGATATATAGGCTTGTTGCTGAAAACTTCTTGGTAACTGACTTCAGTTCTAAGGAAAGTGTATTTAAAGAGTGGAATTTAACCTTTAACCTCTTTTATCTATAAGGATAATTGGGTTCTGGGTTGTTGTTTTATTTTTTGGGGTTTATTGTCTTTAAATATGCTTCTTTTTACACAATGATTTCCTATAATGTTTTTCTTGAAGCTTCTTACTGGTTTCTGCCACAGAGGCAGTTGTCACTTCTCTGGAAATTCTGAAGTAGAAAAAAGCCAAAGCTAAATGTTCCAAAGCGAGATAAGAATATTGAATATGTATATTGAATAAATTATAATCCTTGTCACACTCTAATGAATATTAGGAATTCTGCTTCCCTTCCTAAATCCACATTTCATAAAAGGAAGCCTAATTTTGACTCTTTGGGTGGGGGAACTAAACAGACAAAACCAAGATCTTTTGTTTTGAAAACACTGAAACAAAATATTCATTTTTCAGGCATTTTTGAGGATAAAATCTTGTCAAAATTTGGCTCATCTTTACTGAACTACAGTTAGCCTGCGCTGATATTTGTATTACCCCTTCTTTCCTCTTTCCTCATTAAAATCATTTAGCCATAGAGAGAAGGAGCTCTGAAAAACATATACATTAAATCTAAAAAGGTTTTGGAAAAAATAAGAGATATACAAACTCTGAAGCATGAGACAATCAAGCATATTTAAGATTGCTGTGATGTATTTGTAAGTGTAAATTAATCCCTGGATGAAAACTTTATATAAATTACACTGTACTTCAACAGGGGAGACATAATGTTGAGTGGTCATGGTTCTAGTTCAGGTTACTACCAGCCATTTCAAGGGTAAGGTAAGGGCATTGTGGAGTCCTCCAAAGCAACAGACATAGTACTCTTAGTAACTATCTCTTTCTCACCCCTAGTCAGCTTAGAACACGTGGATCCAGCACAGCACCTGTCAGGGCAGTTCACTAAGGGTTTTAATATAGTGCCACTACAGTGAAAAGGCTGAGTTGTAAATGGCATTAGGACCTTAGGACCCTTTTGACCCCTTGGATGTGATGTTGGGGGTTATGGTGTAGGGAAGAACTTTGTAGAGTAGGGCTGATGTTTTGACTCAATCATCCAAATTAATTAAATAAAAGAAAACTGATCAAGATGTGTAGGGAAGTAAATGTCAACAATAGTGATACAAGTTTTTTTCCAAAATAGTGATGTTAAAAATACATGCTGCAAGGGTGGTTGTAGTTGCCGGCCAGTAGCATGCTGAAATTATGTTCTCAGCTAGGCACATTTCATTATTCTCTTTGTTGACACATTCAGGCAAAGAGAGAGCATATAATTCATGCCAGATCATAAATAAGTAGCAGTTGAGCTTTCTTGCTAATTATTTACTAATCCTTTTTCCTTTCTCCTTTTTCTTCTCTGGTTAATCTTGATTTGGTTTGCTTTGTCAGTATTTTTTCATTATTAACAGTCATCTAGGTTTTTCAGATTTCTGTCTCTTGACTGTAACTCATCTGTACCTGCATATACCCATATCATTGCTGAATAACAGAGCTCAAATTCATGCTGTATTTTCTTCTGATACTTACTTCACCAATAAGGGCCAGGTATGAAGTGCTTACCACTGTCTCCAAATTTAAGTTGATTTGGAATTTATTTTTGGAATCACAGAATCATAGAATCATTAGGGTTGGAAAGGACCTCTAGGATCATCAACTCCAACCTTCATCCTAACATCTCTCTATCCATTAGATCATAGCCTCAAGTGCTACGTCCACTCTTTTTTTAAACATCTCCAGGAATGATGACTCCACTACATCCCTGGGCAGCCTGTTCCAGTGTCTCACCACTCTCTCAGTGAAGAATTTCTTCCTAATATTTAATCTGACGCTCCCCTGATGTAACTTGAGGCCATTTCCTCTCATTTTATCATTAGTAATTTGAGAGAAGAAACCAACACCAGCCTCGCTACAACCTCCTTTTAGGTAGCTGTAGAGAGCAGTGAGGTCTCTTCTCAGTCTCCTCTTCTCTAGACTAAACAATCCCAGTTCCCTCAGCCTCTCCTCATAAGGCAGGCTTTCCAGACCCCTCACCAACTTCATTGCCCTTCTCTGGACCCACTCCAGCACCTCAAAGTCCTTCTTGTACTGTGGTGCCCAAAATGGGACACAGTACTCAAAGTGTGGTCTCATGAGTGCCAAGTACAGGGGCACAATCACCTCCCTACTCCTGCTGGTCACACTATTTCTGATACAGGCCAGGATGCCATTTGCCTTCTTGGCCACCTGGGCACACTACTGGCTCATGTTTAGCTGGCTGTCCACCAGCACCCCCAGGTCCCTTTCTGCCAGGCAGCTTTCCNAAATGATGGAGAGAGGCTTGGCAATTTCCTCTGCCAGCTCCCTCAGCACCACTGGGTGGATCCCATCTGGCCCATAGACTTATGGTTGTCCAGTTGGCTTAGCAGGTCTTTCGCTACTATTTCCTGGATTGTGAGGGAATTATTCTGATCTCCAACCCTATCTTCCATCTCAGAGGACTGAAAACCATGAGGATAACTGGTCTGACTATTAAAGACTAAGTCAAAGAAGGCATGAAGTACCTCAGCCTTTCCCTCAACTTTAGCAACAATGTTTCCCCTCACATCCAAAAAAGGGTGGAGATTCTCCCTGGTTCTTTTTTTATTGTTTATATATTTGGAAATATACTTTCTATTGTCTCTTGCAGTGGTGGCCAGGCTGAGTTCTAGCTGAGCTTTTTCCCTTCTAATGTTCCTTGTACATGACCTAACTAAATCCCTAATTTAGTAAATAATCTTGAGAAAGAGGGTGATTGATCTAAGCTGTTCAATTTGCTTTGTAACTTACTGAAACTTGTGGTTACTGATGGAGTTTCTCTCTTCAAAACAATTGTGAAAGTCACATTGATTTTAAATAAAAGGAAGTGAAAATAGCCACAGACATCCATCCCTATATATGTGCCTGCCATCTAGCTGCCTGTAGGTGACCTCTAGTTTACAAAGTATTTATGATTATTGGTCATATTCTTAAGCAAGCCTGAAGTATCTTTTGAGACTTATTTTATTCTGCTTGCAGCTTTTGCTTTTTATTGCTGAGTTACATGGGATTGCCTATATATACCTTTTCACCTTTAAAACAGTAAATAAAAGGAATATATCAGTGAAATGTAATGAACAGTTTTGGACACTAAATCCTTGAATGTCATTTTCTTGCAAATTTAGTGATTAAAAAATACTTTCAACAGGTGTTAAAAGAGGTAGCTATCTTTCAACTAACCATTTTATTGCCATTATTTTAAAGTATTTACTAGCTACCTCCATATGTCTTCACATTATAAAGGAGTTGTTGGTGAAAAAAAAGTTTAGCTAGGCAAGACTGGCTGCATGAGAACAATCCCTTTGAATCTCAAATTCTATGACATTTTTCTGCTGACCTTCTACTGAGGTCAATCAGATCTCTGACATTGACCTCAGTGAATGAAAAAGATCTGACCTTTCATAAAATACCCCAGCCTCTGCTGAGATAGTAATATTTGGGATAAACAGCTACCATATTCTTAGGCTCAAAGGAGACATGCTAATTTGGAGTAGAGGAATTAAAACTAAATTAGGAATACAGAGACTTTAGACTGGAATGGACAAGACCCAGAGGCAAATGAGAAGGCGTGATTGCTGAAATTGCTGAAGTTTAACTAAAAGGAATTTCCATTTATATTTATCTGAATGCCTGTGCTGTAATGTATGGTACTACAAGGCCATTCATAAAAGGCTGCTGCTAAACTAAAAATTCTCGGCTAAAATGACTAGGAAACAACATTTCTGTGATGAAATATATTCTAAAAATATTGTCAGGAATAAATCTACACCATTTTTATTGAATGCTCAGCCTATATCTTTGAATTTAATATTTGCTGAAGAAAATGAGAGGCAAATGAAACTGTGACAAATGTTTCACAAATATGTATCACAAATAAAATACCTCTTCCGTTGAAGTAGCTCTTGTTTTATCAACTTTGAAACAATGTTTGGCATAAATTCAGCAATGAAATAGGAAATATTTACAGGCTCAGCCTTTTAACAGTGAATTTTAGTGATAAGCTAATTTCAGAATCTTCAGAGGCTTTTGAAAGAGCTACACATCCTAGATTTTTGTTAGTGCTTCAATTTTGCAAAAGTGGACCAATGAACTGTAATAAATAGTCATTCATTTCTCCAAATTACAGTACTTTGTCTTTTTTTTTTTTCATTAAACAGTTTTTCGAGTAGCCTTTTTGATATTCTTGTTGTTTCTTTTACAGTCCTTTCCAAAGATAGAAAAATGTATAGGTTTACTGCTATAAGGTGCACTTTGAAATCCATACCAGTTAAGTGCCTTTTTCGAGCTACTTAACTTACTTCCTCCTTCTATTGAAGCTTCTATATACAAGCTGGCACTGTTATATAGTCTCAGAAAACAAAAACCAAACCCTAACCACCAAAAAAACCCAAACCTACATGTTTTACTAATATTTCTGCCAGTGTGCTCGCTTTTGCAGTTCTTAGTAAATTAGTTTTCACTTCCTGCTCCAAGTCATTGTGGACTGTTAACATTTGCTATGTTTACTTTAGAAATGGCTATAACTCAAAGTAGGACAATGTGTTTAATCTCTCTGTTATCAGTAAAAACTTGTAAAATACTTTTAGGCACTTTAAAAAAAAAAACAAAAACAAAACCCAAAAAACCCAACCATTAAGCAAATGTCATACCAAATATTTTAAGCCTTTTAAAGGTGAGCCCACATGAAGAATGTGAATTATGCACTTCAAGAAGCCTAACTGTAATATCCAGGAATAAAAAGAGAACTTCTGTATCTGAAGTTTAATCTTATTGTTGCCTGTTAGAGTAACAAAGCAATTTAGGGAAACTAGGAAGGACCTTGATAGGTTGCTTTCTTAAGAGGGGAAGTTGAGGATGGTAATGAGATAAATTCCTTTAATTTCTATTTTCATAGGGAACACTCACAATTTTGATTCTCTTAAACAGTTTGCTTGGTAAGAAGTTCAAAGATGTTTTTCATTCAGTGTAGTAGCAAAGGATCTCTGCCTATACCTCCCCTGGCTGCTAGTAAATCTTTGGTTTTCTGTCAATCCTTGCATGAAGTCAAACTTACTTGCCTGCTGCTAACCTAGGTTAATTAATTATTACCCTCTGCTGTTGATCAAAGCATTCTCCAGACAGTCAGTTTGATTTATCCTTAATTCAGCTCAGTGGAATGAATTTGGGCTAAAGGACACTCAGAAAAATATTTATACAGGAGAATGGAGGACAATAACCTCAGAGTGTATGGAGATAGCCCAGGGCTGTGAGGAGGAGAGGTAAACAGCTAATACAGGTTAGCTCATAGCTGAGGAGGACATAAGCTTTCTGGTTTTGTCAGCCTCTAAAATTCATCTCAATCAACTGGTGAACCAATGAAGACTCTGTTTTCTCTGGGTTAATTAGCATTTGTTCAGGCCTTCCCATGTGGTCCAGTGATTGAACAATGGATTCTTTTGTTCCAGCTCCCCTCTTTTACAAAGAAGACTTAATTACTTCTCCCAGTTAGCCAACATGTCATTTAGTGTTAGAGAAGTTTGCAATTGTGCATTGATCAAGGACAGTCTTGTTGTCAGATACCAACCACCTTCAGCATAAGAATGCTGAAAATTGAATGTATTATAGCTCAAACTGTGAAATTTGTGAAAACTGGTTATATGCTTGCTATTCTGTTGTCTGGTGAAGTGTTTAGTAGCCGAAGTATTAGGAGAATTAGGTTTACTTTTGTCTGTCTTAAAATATGGCTTCATGAAAAACAGTGCCAGGACTTCTGGAGTTCTACACATATTAATAAGGATTAAAAGTGTTGCTGCTGTGCATCAGGAGAGAGATTTCAATTTCTGTTGTAGTGCAGCCATAAACTCTACATATTAATGGTTATCTTTTTAGCAGAGCATTGAAAAAATGCTCTGTCTAGCAGGAATTTTGGTTTTGTTTTCTATCTTAAATATTAAAAAGAGGAATCAGTCCTAAGGTCAGAATTCCTGGGGTGTGCACTCTGGTAGCCCATGACATCATTCCTCTTCAAAATGTCCGGAGAAGGCTTACAAATGCTTCCTATCCCACGGTTTCCTAAAATTGCTTTTATAGTTTGCCAGCAGTGAAAGAAACGGATCAGACAACTGAAGTTCTGAAAGAGCAGTAATATTTTACACTCTCGCCTTTGAGAAAGGTCTTAACATGACTGGGATAATTAGAACCATTTTGATCTTAGGAGTAATAAGAATACAAGCAATATTTACGGTTTTCATGGTTTTTATTAAATTATATTTTTCCTACAAGTGTCAAAATAAGGAAGAATTAGGCAATTGTATCTTTGAAAGTAATGTCTTTAATAACAATAGATTCTCTTTTTTAATAACATTGGACTCATGTACATTTCTATACTATCTGTAAAGCTACCCATCAGACCTAAAGAGAAAAAAAATGATCCTTACTCATAACTGCAATTCTGCTTGTTTACCAGCAAAACTGAAAATAAGTCAAGATTTGTTTGGTATGATCATTATTTTGAAGTGCTTACCTCAAACTCATGCCATAGAGGCATGAGGCGGGAAGAGTGTGATAGCACTGCTTCCATCGTAAATTAGTATCCAGCTTGCAGCTGTGTAGCTTGTTAAAAACTGTGTCATTTAGGGATATTTTGAAAACACAGAGGTCGATTAAAAAGACTGACAGTGTATGGTTGTCAAACAGACATGTAATTATTGTCATAATATTGCCATCCATTGGATAGGAGAAATTATATGATCAACTGAGAATCTGGTTTGTATCCTTTTGAGATTTCACAGCACAATTTTCCCTTTGTTCAGGCCAGTCATCACCCATCTTTATGGAAACATCCATAAGCACTTATTATAACTTCTTTTTCAGTCCAGTTTCTGAGAGAGACAGCATTTTCCTCCTGCTTTCATACTGTCATTCTACAGCCATTTTACATTACCCTATCCAGTCATAGAGATTAGCTTCTGACTGTCAATTGCCCATCTGGCAACATCTTTCCTTGACATCCACTATATTCTCTAGAGAAGTTCTCCTCCTGCCATATTGATGTTACGGGGGATAACTTAAGGTGGGAATCTTGCTTTGTTCCTCTATGAGAACTATGAAACATCCGCAGGGTCTGTTTCATATAGCACAGTCATTGCATGGGTACAGTGCAACTTGTCTGATGTTTTAGCTCTGTACTGACATGGCTATTTGCAGCTGCGAGTAAAGCTTGTTAGCTCTGCTCAGGCACCAGACTACAGCTGCTTGATCTGCTGTTCATATCCTGCTGCCCACTTGGCAGTGTGTTCTGTTTTGTGTACATGGCTTGAAGGCAAGGCCTGTTCTGGGGCCTGTCCAGTGTTGTGTTTTCTGGACAACTTCTGCATCTGCTTTCTGGAACCTGAGATGTGCTTTATGCACCTTTGGTGCTTTCTGCTCCTTATTGCTACAAACTGTGCCTCCTGGTAAGCAAAAACTCCAGTGGCACACAGATGAATTCTAGCCCCTGCTTTGCAACATTTAGAAGGCGCTTGTATCTAAGGAGGCTGGAGTTGGTCATAAAGGGGAGCAGGGCTGGGGATAAAATCACTGTTCTGGGGGCTGTGGGAAGCATTAGGAAGCTCCATGTGAAGTGGCAATGTTTCTTTTAAAAACTTAGATCATCTGCTTTTTCTTTCCTCTAGGATCTCCTTCACTTTTCTGCTCATTCTTGGAGCACAGGACTCCTACACTCAGCCCCCTCACCCTTTCCCCCCATAGGACTCAGTCTTTCTCATTCCTCAGCCACAATAAACCATCCTTCTCACCTGCTCCAGGGCAGCTGCTGTTTACTATTCTTTTTTTATCAGCTACTAAGAGTACTGATACTCTATTACTAAGTACAGCGCTACTAAGAATTGTTAATAAGAGCTATTAAGAGTACAGAGGACAAGGCCAAAACCAGTTTATATATTGTTTGCAGTGTATGGTTTTATGAAAACCATGGATATGATGTTCAAATACTGGTTTTGAACTTTGTGACTGCCTTAACAAGCAACAACTTGTAGTGGCGATTTTGAAGAAGATTTCTGCGAGATGGTTGTGAGAGACTCTTCTTTTTTTTAGTTAATATCAATTGCCACTTCTATCTATAGAAATTTGCTAATGTCTTGATAGCAAAGTTGCTAGCATTCCGTTCCTGTCTTCATCCTTTCTTTGTCCTTTTGTGAGGTTCTTTGGGGGACTGGGAGCTGAGAGGAATACAAGTGATCCTTTTTATCAAGTGCTACTCATTTCAGTAGCTTACCCATTCCAACAGTATTCTATGAATAGGCTTTATTTTTTTTATTTTATTTTTTTTATTAGCATTTACTTTTAGGGAATTTACTTTTCTAAATGCAGTGGACTTGGTAAATTGTGCTGTTGTCTTACTAGCTTTACTTCTGCAGTTTTGGAGAGGCAGAATTCACAACTGAAAACCAGATACAACAAAGTTATAATAAGTCACCACCAGCAGCCCTGTCTTCAAGTAGAGATAGATTGAATGGATGGCTTACATTTTTTTAAAAAGAAAAGAAAAAAGTGAAGTAGAACATTCACTGTCATGAGGGTCCTCTAAGATTTAAAGATCTTCCTCTTGGTTATTTAGTTACCCCAGAGGAGAAAAAAAGTGTCCTAGACAACGCAAAAGAGATGCATTAAAGGGGTACACATTTTAGGAGATGAAACAAGCAGGGGCAGGAGAGGGGGTAAGGACAAGGTAAGGCCTGAAATTCTTTCAGTAGGAAGAAGAGTGGCAACCTTACATATCACCTAGTGGTTCAAGGTAGGTTTCAATTGTCTAAGCTCTGTCCAGAAGTACTGGTGACAGTGCAAATCAGAGGCCCACAATATATCTGCTCCCCTAACCACACTTTTATGGTAAAGGTCTGGAATTTTTAGAGATTCTTGGGAAAAGGCATCATCAGGACTTGTGTAGGTAAATACTGCCTCTCTAGTTAGCTCTGGTGTGATTCCTGAACCATGAGAATGTTAATAAGGTGGATGAAAATGTAAACTAAGAGGTTACAGAAGCTGAATGCAGGGCTTACTTTGATGATTTGTTTGTGCATTTTCCATAGCATGTCTCTTAACAGTTTTCAAGTTTGACCTAAACTGGTACAGCTCACTAGCTGTCTGCTAGTCCAACTGCAAAGGTTTTAGTTTTCCTCCAAAAATATACCTGTTACCTAAATTAAAAATTTCGGTCTCACTAGATTTTTAAAGACAGCTATTTGTGTTGTGGAAGTTTGAACACAGGAAGTAGAGCTTCAGTCCAGTTCATCTCCATTGGATGCAGGGGAAACATAATGACCAAGGATGAGGAAAAAGATGAGGTATTGAATACGTTATGTGCCTCAGTCTTTAATAGCAAAACCAGTTTTCCTTGTGGTATCCATCCCCCCTGAGAGAGATGACAGAGATGGGGAGCAGAATGAATCCCCCATAATCCAAGAGGAAATGGTTAGTAACTTACTGCACCACTTAGACTTACACAATTCTATGGGGTTGAATGGGATCCACCCAAGGTTACCGAGGGAGCTGGTGGAAATTCTCATCAAGACACTTTCCCTCATTTTTCATCAGTCCTGGCTAACCAAGGAGGTCCCAGATAAGTGGAAGTTGGTATATATGATGCTCACCTACAAGGGCCAGAAAGAGAATTTGGGAAACTACAGACCTGTCAGTGCTGGGGAAGCTGATGGAGCAAATCATGGGGTACATTCAGGTTGAACAGATGATCAGACTCAGTCAGCATGTGTTTATGAAGTGCAAGTCCTGCTTGATTAACCTGAACTTCTTCTACAGCATGGCCACCGGCTTAGTGGATGAGGTAAAGNTTCTCCAGGATAAGTAGTCCCAGCTCTCTAGACCTTTCCCCATATGAGAGATGTCCCAATGGATTGTATTTATGTGTGTTTTGTGAAGGTTTTTATTTAAGCATTTTCACAATGTCAGTAAAACACCAGAAACAGAGTTAATGTTTCATTTAAAGAAAATCAAATGTGTATTTTGGGGTATTATATATGAAGCACAATTTGCTAATACTATGCCNCTGGGGTTGGAAGAGACCTCTGGATGTCATCTTATCCAACCACCATGCTCTGTCACGGCCAATTGTAGCTGGTTGCCCAGGATGATGTCCAGACAGCTATTGAATATCTCCAAGGATGGAAACTCCGCAACTTCTCTGTGCAACCTGTGGCAGTGTTTGGTCATCCTCACAGTAAAAAGATGTTTCCTGATGTTCAGGTAGAACCTCCAGTTTTTCACTTTANCTATGCCATCACTATATTAAAAAAAAAAAAACAAACAAAAAACCATGGAATATTTCAACCAATCCATTTTTAAGTTAGCATTTTATTGGAGCCCTTTTTCCTTTAATAATAGAATATGTTTTTTAAGTCCTCCTATAAGTATGCTGTTGAGATGGTGATAATTTTGTATCCCAGATTGAAAAAAATGGATAATATTCGTTTTTGATGTTCTTTTAGTCTTACGTTCAAATTCTGTGTATGTAAATTCAGAGATGTCAAAAATTGTAGTCTTTGCTTTTTTTCTTTGTCTCATTTTTTAACTATGTGGATTCTAGTGTCACTAGACATGTGACTAGACACTCATGAGTGTCACTGCTGGATTAATGCCAAGACACAAAGGTATGTTTTTATGTTTCTGCAAGTGGTAGTAGTGGTTTATATTTTATACTAGTACACAAAGGTCTTCTAGGTGCTGTAATTCATCTCATTTTAGTGTGTCCTTAACACTATAGTTTGAAACGGTATGGCCTTGCCATGCTTTGCTAGAAATGGTTCTAGTTTGCTCCCAAAATCCATGCACGTTTTATAGGTTCTCTTCTTTATACTGGACCTAATTCAATCCTTTTTACTGAGTCTTCTGGGAAGATCAGATATAAATTCCACACCAGAAACACTCAAGTAGTCATAGTGAAGCAGCCTTTCTTCACTGACAGGCCTTATTTTATGTAAAGGCAATCTATAGATTAGACATCTAGATATGATCTTCCATGTTCTGGAGAACAGTTCTGGCAAACATCACACTTGAAGATACAGTCTGACCTTCTCTGTATTGATGGAGTGTATGTTTCCAGCTCAGCATTTTGGTAGAGGAACAATAGCTAAATGTCACTCCTCAGTGTGGTCAAAACCATGACTGGTAATGCTGAAGTTCAAATTCCAGAACTCCTATCTACTTGCACTTTGTTTGCTTAAAGTTAGATGGTTTGTGGGCTGTGAGGTCTAGTATTTCTCAGTATGCCTAACTAGGAGCACATTTTTCAAACTGGTTACCCTCCAATGCTGTAATAAGATTGAACAACAGGTAAATGTAAGCGGAAGAGCTCTGTGGTGTTGAGCAGTGACCATGCCTTGATTAGGAACATTAAGGTTAGACAAAATTATACCCACTAACTTTCGAAATTATGACTTGTGACACATTTGTCGTTTGTCAGGCTCCTAGCATCAATCAAATCTTGCAGCCAGTGACTGAAGTAATTATCTTGTCCAGTGTTGTCCTACCTAATTATTTTAAGAGACATTTTCAGGGCACAAAAGATGTAAAATGTTTTAAATCACCATTATATAGAAACAAATGTGTTTACTAGTACAGTATCTTTAAGATTTTGTGGCTTTTTATTCATAACACATTGAATTACGCCACCTGTTCTGCTACACAGTTGCTGATTACTAATGCATGCCTGCTTGTCTCCATCATTACCACTTTGTCCAGAAGTCTTTATTTCTCTCTAGCTGTTCTCCCTTTTTTCTGCCAGTTTTATGTATTGTGTGAACAGATTTTAAGTTCCCAGTAAGAAGCCTTTTGCTTTGTATATTGTTTGCTCTACTCATTCTGCCATCCTTTGGTAGTCTCTATACTCTGATATTTGAATGTAGTGTTTTGTATTTGAGCAGGACTACAGTAAAAGTGTTTGTCAGAAATAGAATTATGTCTTCTTACACAAAAGAGACTCTAGCACATTTCAGAGGCATAAAATCAAACCTTCCTACACAGCAAGAAAAATAGCAAGTGTCTACAGTTAGTTTCTATTTAGTAAACATCAGAGTAGAAACAGTGTTTGAATGGAAGAAAAATACAAGAGGAACAATTGTTGTAGTTGGGACATCATGTTTGTGGAACTGGTGGAGTTTTCTACCTTATACAGAAAGGAACTAGAAATCTGATTTCAGTAGTTTAGATTAGACCTAGTACTCATTTGCCAGAAAGAAGTGACGTTTTCAGAGTATATAAGCTCATGATGATGCACTGATCAAGAGAATCCCCCAGCCTTTCCAAGTTAGGCAAAGAGAAGAAAAGGGAGGCATGTTGGAAGGCATGTTTCATGTTACCAGGTTAGGCTCTGTAGATTGAGATTAAACCAAGAATAGCTTGCTTACAGACGGGGAAGATTTGGTCTGTAAACACTATGGTAGGTGTAAAAGTAAAATGAAGTGGAATTAGTTTTTGTTCCCACCTCTCAGTATATCATTATGAACAGAGGGGATGAGAAAGCATCTTTTGAGGCTTTTGAGGAGGAAAGGGGGAGAATATTACTGAATTACACATCCTGATATGTGGCTGACATTCCTATTCCTACTGGGGTCTGTTCCCACAGAACTATGCAGATTTCCATTAAGATCACTCACCTGCCATTAGAGTTAATATTGAAAGTTTTGAATCAGCAGTTTATCCACATACTCAGTACAAGGGTGCACAGCAAGATCTAACATAGTTGAAGTCAAGGTACAAAGTAAGGGCTAACAGACCAAACTTTTATGATGACTGACCGACTAATTTGCTTTTCAAGAAAAAAAGAAAATAAAAAATTAGCTGCAGCAGACTTCTGACGCATGACTCAAGAGTGATCTTATCTGGAGGATATTAGAAATGCTGAGTTGGCCTAGTGTGGACAATTAAACCATGATGATCTCCTAGGTTAGGGTGGTTTTTAGCTTTAGTGAACTTTAGCATTAATAAACCAGGGTTTAATAATGCAGTGATGGCTTGTACTGTGAGGATTTATGAACCTCTTCATCCATTGCTCTTTTGGCTTTTGTACCTATTTGTCACTTCTCTTTTCATCTGCCTGAGTATGGGGTAGAATTATTGGGACCTTACTTCTCACAACTTTTTCAGATTTTGGTCAGTTTACTTGGCTAAAGGGGAAAATACTAGTTTGGGTGTGTTGTTATTTTAAGAGAGCAGTTTAATTACCTCTGTCTACTTATATTCATTTTTCAAGCTTACTAAAGCATATATCCTCAGGTAGAGTTTTTTTAAATATCCGTACTAGTAGTCTGATACCATACTTCTTTCTACATACATTGAAGTCACGTGCAGTGCAAATTTCATTTGATCTTATCATTGTGATTCCTAAATGTCATTTGCATGCTTCCCACACTGAATTGAATTCATCACAGGATTAGGTAAGAACATGGTTAAAAAACACAGTTCTGTTTTGTACTTATCTGCTAATTAATCCTGTTCTTGAAGAACCTTTATGCCAACATTTTAAACACACAAAATTTTTTACATAAATCAGGGATTAGTTAGTGTACTGAAAACTGCATTTTCGTAACAGTGTTGTTCCCAGAATCTGGCCATTTGGAAACATAGACCTAACGTGGAAAATATTTTGCAACCTTAATAGTACTGACAGGAATGCAACAAAAGATGCGTTTTGATTCCATTGTCCTCCCTTGCCAGTGCAAGACTTCATAAACCCCTTTCAGAAGATTTGGTGGCTAAAATCTAGCTACTGTGTCATCCTGAGTATTAGCTGCAAACATAAGAAAAAAATGACAACTCAGCTTTCACATTTTCAAGGCCAAACCAGTAAAGTCTTTGTGCATCTACCAAGAAAAACACACACATATCTGGCAGTGATAATGACAACAGAAAGAAAGCATTCGTTTCTCCGAGCAGCATTAGAGTGGAGCCTCCTGCTGTGCTCACCAGCTACTTGCTCTTCACAGCTGCCTTCTCAGCTGGGGGCTCCAAATCAGCACTGTGAGAACACAGAGAGATGACCATAATATGTTTTTTTTTTCATGATAGCGATTTTCTTCACAATGGTAGGAAGATTCTGTTCAGATAACACTCCATACTTCTGTTTTCTGATTGAGTAGTTCTTATTTTTTCCTATCACTGCATAAATTCAGCCAACTGAATGTGTCTTGACCATGTTAGGTGTCTGATCTTTGAATAGCTTTACAGAAAATACTAAAAGTACAGAGCCACTCATCACAAAACTGATGTATTTTGGTTTTACTCATTTTTTTCCTCCATCCCTCCCTTCTTGCATAACATGCATTTAAAGTTATGCTTGGTCAAATTTTGCTCAGATGCCAGATGTAAGGCAGGGGAGGGAAGCACCTTTAAAACGCATGTTAATCTAGTGCCAGCTAGAAACTGTTTTGGAAGGGTCAGTTTCTTGCCACTCTAGTTTTTGTTGCTAAGGCCTTCTTCCTTCAGACAAGGACATAGGAGATGGAATTTGGTCTCAACAATATTAAACAATTACACAGTAGCTGTCCCCCTCTGAAGAAGTTACCTATATTCTTTGCAGTCAATGGAGAGAAAAGTGTATTTCTAGAAGCTATTTGTCTTTCATCTGAACTTGAGCAACCTATCTTCAGGTGAAATGATTTATGCCTGATAAATTATTCTTTACTGTCACTTGACTACACTAAAATGAGAGTTAGTGGTGAGCTCAGATGTAAATGTCTAGGTTAGGTGACACAAATCTCTCCTGAAGCTCTGTTACTTGAGTATTCCTCCTTTTCAGAGAAATCTTTATAATCGAAACAGTGGCATTTCTGCTCTTTGTATGAATAAGGTGTGATGCAGGTCATTAATTGATAGATATTCCTTTGGAAATACATCAGCAGCTCTCCATAATGCCACTCACTGATACTGGTATTCTAATATGAAGTGAGGGATGAGGCACTACTGAATAAGTCCCCAAGATGTCCATCAAGTCTGTCAACAAAATACTCTAGGTCAGGCCAAGACATTTAAATGGATAGGAAGGACCTTCTAGCTTTGCTTCAATATCTTTAAGTGCAGGCTGATGTATTTAATCTGACTGAAAAGGTGTTAATTTTCCCCTCAGCAGCCCTCCCAGTGCTATGCTGGAAAGAGAGCTGGAAAGGTGCTGATAACAGACCCATGTTGTGGCTGCTGCGTGGGGGGCGCTCACCACAAA
>VWZY01006111.1:221088-244236 GCA_013399075.1 Chloroceryle aenea | reverse complement strand
GAGGGGAAGGCTGTGGATGTTGTTTATCTGGACTTTATTAAAGCCTTTGACATTGTTTCCCACTTCATTCTGCTGGAGAAACTGGCTGTTCACAGCCTTGATGGGCATATGCTCTGCTGGGTCTGGATGGCTGGGCCCAAAGAGGGGACCAAGGAAGCCTTATTAAGTTTGCAGATGACACCAGACAGACTAGATTGATTGTATGAATTTCAACAAGTCCAAGTGTCAAGTCATTTGCTTGGACCACAACAAGCCCTGGCAGCGCTAGGAGTGTCTGGGAGGCTGCACAGCAGATAGGGACCTGGGGGTGTTGATTGACAGCTGGCTGATCATGAGCCAGCAGTGTGCCCAGGTGGCCAAGAGGGCCAACGGCATCCTGGCACGTATCAGGAATGGAGTAGCCAGTAGGACCAGGGAAGTGATTGTTCTATTCCCATGTACTCTGCAGTGGTGAGGCTGCATCTTGGATACTGTCTTCAGTTTTGGGCCCCTCACTACAAGGACACTGAGGCCCTAGATGGTGTCCAAAGAAGGGCAACAAAGTTGGTGAAGGGTCTTGAGAACAAGTAATGAGAAGTGGCTGAGAGATCTGGGGTTGTTTAACCTGGAGAAGGCTGAGGGGAGACCTTACTGCCCCCTAAAACTACCTGAAAGGAGTTTATAGAGAGGTGGAGGTCAGTCTGATCTCCCAAGTAACACATGACAGGACAAGATGAAGTGGCCTCAGATTGGGCCAAGGGAAGTATAGACTGGAATTTAGGAAGAATTTCTTTACTGAGGGGTTATCAGGCACTGGAAGAGCTTGCCCATGGTGGTGGTTGTGTCCCCATCCCTGGAAGTATTTAACAGCATGTAGACATAGTGCTGTGGGATCTGGTGTAGTCAAGGACTTGTCAGTGTTAGGCTAATAATTTGACTAGATGATCTTAAAGGTATTTTCCAATGTAGTCAATTCTGTGTGATTCTCTGATTTTGTGGTAGTCTTTACTTCACAGTGTCTGATGGCATAGGTACTGTCAGAGTCCAAGTGAATTTTGGACCTGGGGTTCATTATTGTGATTGCTCCAATCAGGAGTAAAATACAAATGAGGTTATGTATCAGCTGGAAAAAGTTCCAAACTTTATTAACCAATGTGAGAAGAAAAGATAAAGAGGGAAAATAGGAAAGGGAGGAAGTAAACAGAGGAAGAACAGTCACCGCCGTGGATTCAACAGCCCACAGCAGTGGTGGGGGAGAGAGAGAACAAAGAAACACATCTTCTGGTGGTGGGTGGTGGTCTGGTCCTGTGTCTCTGCCACTCCAGATGGGTTCTTCAGTGTCCACACAACCACTGCAAGGTGCCCTGAGTATTAGGCGTCCCTGTTCTTGCCTGTCATGTGCTGCCCATGTACCCCCAGCGCCTTGCTGGCCAAACAGCAGGAAGCAATCGCACAAATCCAAGCTGGATACAGATGGCCACTTAAAGTCCTGAGGTGATGTCTGAGACAAAAAAAAAGTTCTCTGAACTGCCTCTTACAGGTGCACTCAATGTTGTGTGTGTTCTGTAAAATACAGGAATCTCTGTAGTATGTACTTAAATCCTATGTCCCTTATCACAAGCAGATGAGATACTACTTTATCTTTTCTGCTCCTGCTGTCTTCTGCTGCCTGTGTTACTATTCCCATGGAGGACTGTGAGCTTTTGCTGTCCATTCCCCTTCTTGCTCAATTCCTTACATCTTACTTACTATATGGTTGAATGAGTCCTTGAAACACAAATGTGTACACTGACCTGGTACCTAGGGATTTGCAGAGATCATTGGCACCCTGCAACAACCTTCCCTTCCTTTTCTCTTTGTTCTCCTGCTTCCTCACTGACTGGAGCTGCTGCTGCCTCTTTTGTTTCCATTCACCTCCTGTCTTCCCTATATCTTTCATCAAATCCATCACATAGCTTTTCAGGTGTTTATTCTCCAATCCAAACATCTTATAAAAGGCTGATTTCTTTGTTGGAGGTTTATTTTTTCAGTGTCATTTCTCAGGTACTGTAGGTAGTTTTGCTTGCATTCTGCAGTCAAACTCTCTGCACAGCATTTGCCAACCTCCATTAAAAACAAACCAACCAAATAAAAAGAAATAAAAAGTTGCAGTCTGCCAGAGTAACATCATGTTCTCTGCTTTTGTGGGACAGTAGGAAGAAAACAGAATTGGCACAGGTGTCAAAAATATTATCTGAGTTTGTTTGGGTGGGAATGAAGTTGGCACTTTCAAAATCATAAACAAAACAGGTCAGAGGAAAGTGAATTCCCTTAGAAACTTTCAGTCAGGATATTCAGATGGTTGGAAATAAGAAATAATTAAATAATTTGCTTTCCAGTAGGGCTATGTTGTATTTAAGTGCTCATACCATGTTAAAATACAAGCTTAGGTTATTTAGGTGCCAGATATCTTTTCCTGAGATCTAGCATGTTTGCATTCCTATAGCCAGTGTACCTTCTCTTTTCAATATTCTGTTAGTCATGGATCATCTTTTTTTCCCCCTCTTAGCTACATATGCATTAATGCAAAATATAGGTGATTACATCTATATTTTTTGCCTAACTGTGGATCTGTTTTCTGAGCTTCTTATTAACTCAGTCTCAAAAAGTTGCTCTGTCAACTTCAAAAGAATACAGATATAACCTTACTACAGAGATTATTCTTTTGTTTGTTTTAAGGCTGCATTTAAACTCTACCTCTACTTTGAAAACAGAGAAAAAAAAGCTTTAGAAAGTTAGAGGTGACTGAAGTTCACTATGGATTAGAAATGAGAGTCATGTGGTAGTAATGGTCATGATTGATACTATTTTCCTGACAGGCATAACATCCATATGTAATTTCTACTCTGAATTCTTCACTAGGAGAAGAAGCTGACAGCTACTTTCAGGGAAGTGGACTACTGCCAGATACTTTGGGAGACTAAGTTAGGCATTTCCTTTGTATATTCAGTAGAGCAGGATTTATTTTTTTTGTATTTGTTATACAAATGTACATGTGTTACACTATCTCTTAACCTGTCTATGTCAGAATAGGCTGTAAATATGATTGTCTTCCCGATTTCTTGGCAAATACATTTAACTCTGTATTCCTATTACTTTGCAAAGTGCAGAGTGCCAATGCAAATCTGAAGGGCAGCTGGAAGAGCAATGGTTGTGCGATGCTTATGAAGGCAATTCAAGGCAATTCAGCAGAGCAGTATGGAAGACCTCACTGTGGTATCTGTGGCTCCACCAAGACGTGGAGAAGATAAGCAACCTCAGTTGGTGGAGAGAAGTCTATTGGGAGGCTGTGGTTTGAGGATGGTATCAGGAAGCAGGTTCCACTGTGAAACTGGGTGATCCCGGGAGGTATATACAGGGAAAAATTAGTCAGGAAAAGAATAACCTCTGTAGACAGTGTTGCTTGGAGAGATACCAAACCAGAAAGTCCAGTTTTATTGTCCACATTTTACAAGAGGGATCAGATGATTTACAGATCTTAGAGAGAACTGAAGAAACAATTTAAACATTATATGTATTGTCACAAAGAGCTCAGTCATCTTAACTCATTAGTCACAAGATGATGTGAAAATATAGGGTTAGGTTAAAAAGTTTGGACATTCAGCTTTGAAAGTCAGAAAGGAATTATATATCTGGAAACTGAAAACAGTTAGGAAAATGAGCACAAATAGGTAACAGCATGATTAATTTCTACTTGGAACAACTATTTTATCTCTTAATTTCATCAAGGCATGGTTTTCTAGAGAAGTTGGTGCTTCAGTCATTTATATATTATTGGGCTCAGTGTAGTGCAAAGTGCTATCTGCTGGCCTGCTATATAGAAAAGAGCAAGTTAGATATATCGGTCCTTTCAAACTTACCATTCAATGAATATAAATTCCCTTCCATAAGGATAAACTGAAAATCTTCATTTTCTGTGGTAATGAAGACACAAATTATGCAAGTTCCATTTACAGTGATCTTAAATGAAATCCAGTTTAGCATTAGCAAGTCTGTGATTTTTATCAGAGTCAATGAGTCACCTTGCAGAAATCACTCCATTTTGGAGAGCACTTGTATTGGGCTTGCATGCTAAGGTTTTGTAACAGGAGTCTGCAGGGGTGGCTTCTGTGAGAAGCTGCTAGAAGCTTCTCCTGTGTCCAATAGGGCCAGTGCCAGATGGCTTCAAGACAGACCCACTACTGGTCAAGGCTGAGAGCAGTAGCAATTGTTGTAGTGCCTCTGTGACACCATATTTAAGAAGGGGGGAGGGGAATGCAACTGCAGCTGAAGAAAGGAGTGAGAATATGTCAGAGAAACAACTCTGTAGACAGCAAGGTCAGTGAATAAGTAGTGGAGGAGGTGCTTTAGGTGCCAGAGATTCCCCTGCAGCCCACAGGGAAGATTGTGGTGAGGGAGGCTGTCCCTCTGTAGAGCCCATGGAGGTCCATGGTGGAGCAGATACCCACCTGCATCCCATGGAGGACACCACACTGGAGCACGTGGATGCCCAAAGGGGCGGTAAACCNGGAGCAGGTGGATGCCCAAAGTGGCTGTAAACACATGAAGAGACCATGCTGGTGCAGGCTCCTGGCAGGACCTGTGATGAGAGAGGAGCCCACATTAGAGCAGTCTGTTCCTGAAGAACTGCACCACGTTCCTGAAGAGCTGCATCACTNAACCCACATTGGAGCAGTTTGTGAAGAACTGTTGCCTGTGGGAAGGACTCACACTGGAGAAGCTTATGAAGGACTGTCTCCAATGGGTTCTCCTCCTGTGGAGGAAGGTGCAGTAGAAACAACATGTGACAAACTGACCACAGTCCCTATTTCCCATCCCCATGCACCAATCAGGGGAACAAGGCAGAGAAATCAGGAGTAAAGTTGAGCCCAAGAGGAAGGGAAAGGTGAGGGGAAGTTGTTTTAAGGTTTAGATTTTATTTGTCATTATCCTACTCTGATTTGATTGGTAATAAATTAAACTAATTTCCCCAAGTCAAGTCTGTTTTGCTCATGGCAGTAATTGTTGAGTGACCTCCCTGTCCTCATCTCGACCCAGAAGCCTTTCATTGTATTTTCTCTCCCCTGTTCAGCCAAAGAGGATAGTGGCAGATTGGTTTGGTGGGCACTTGGCATCCAGCCAGGGTCAACCCACCACTGTGCTGTGTGCCCCAAGGAATAAAAAAGTGCCTGAAATATCAGAAGCCTTTTTTGTTCTGCACATTGTTTTTATGTAGTAGTTTCATGTAGTTCTCTCTTAGGTAAAATGTTTTTGTTTTTTTTTAATCAGAGGTATTTACTTTCAGCAACACAGATGTGAAAAGAGACAGGGAGAGAGCCCCCAGTTACTTGCTGTTATGTTATTCCCATGATGTTGATCACATTGCCTTGGAAAGATATTTGTCATGTTTCTTGCCCATCCACCCCACTCCAGTCCTATGGAGAAACTGTTGCACAGCTTTGTCATTCTATTACCTAGAAAACATTTAATTCCGAGTCAGTTTGCAACCATATCTTTTTCTGTTAACACAGTCTTTTAACTTCTCTCTTCCTTGTGCTTAATCACTTGATGCATTGACAGAAACTAATCAGCCTTTAAACTTGGCTTTATAGTGGTTTATCCAGTCTTGTAAACATGTCCTTTTCCTGAGTAACCTGAATGCATCTTAAGGTAGAGGGACAATCAGAATCACACAAAGCAAATCTAGGTCTTAGCAATGTCTAGTATACTTACATAAGTATTTATCCAAGTCTGCTGGGAAATACCTCATCTAATTTGTGCTTAGGTGATGACATCATATTTTACTGTGCGTGACAGTCATCCTTGAATTTATGTTCTTCAGATCTTATTAGCTGATGACCAGTAGTTGAAAAGTTCCTATAACCAATGTGTGACATGGCATTTGGTATATTAAGTTAATCTTATTTCTCATCCCACTCTTGTTAAGGTAAGCTCCTTCATTTTGTCACCTACTAATTTCAGTAGAAAAATCTTACTGAAACAATCTAGGTGAAGAGTGAAATTATTAATGAAACTTGGGTTGTGGCACTCTAAAAACATGAGGATCTATATGAGCAGGACTGAACTGTGTGCTGAAGCCATGCAGAGAGACATTCTCACCCTTTTTTACCTGCATTCACCTTGCAGCAACTTCTTCCCAGTAAAAGTGAGTATCTTTGCTGGTAAACTCAGTCCCAGTAATTTTCTTTCATAAACAACTGCTGTGGTTTCTCCCTTTACCCAGGTCTGTTTATCTTATAAAACTTATCTTTGCCATAATCCATGGTTAATAGCTGATCCTTTCTGCTACACTGAAGTGTTAAAACCCTTAATGAAACACAAATGAAGTCTTAACCTCCTTTATTTTACCTAACAATTGATTATTTTATCAGACATGCTTGCATGCACGAGCATGTTTCATCATATTTTCCATACCATAAAATGTATTTCTTTCTTCAAAATCTGCTTTAAACCTTACATACTAGAGAAGCTGCTTTACTTGTCTTGTATTTCCAAGTTTATTACGCTTAATACTTTTGTCAGGCTTTACCAAAATATAGGGGCTTTGCACTTCCTGTACTGCTGATTCTCCTTCCCCATTTAATGGGTTATTAAAAATCCTGGTTTCCCAATTAACAGGAATATGTACCAGTTCTTCCAAGAATTCTAGATTAAAAAAAGAGATTCTTTTCATATCCATCTGTTTCAATTTTAGCACACAAAACTTCCCAGCTTTGTTTCCACATTAGCTCTGATAATTCCCATGCTGAGGCATACATTCTCACAAACAATTTTATTTCTGCCCCAGCTTCAGAATTTTTCCTTTTTAAAAGCTGAGGTAAAATGTTCACTTACAGTCATCCAGATACTGTCTTTAACTTCATTCTCACTGCATAATACTCTGTCTTCCTTTCAGCCTTCTTAATTCATTATTATTATGGGCATTTTGCTATTTTTTTTTAATAGCTTCTTGATTTAATTCAAGCTAGCTTCTGCTGTTTCACGCTTTTCTCGCATACTTTTTGACCTCCTTTTTGCATGGTAAAAGCTTAAAATAGCTTTATTATTTGTTGTTTGTTATTATTATCACACTGATGCTACTTGTCTTTAGTTTTGCAAAACTTAACTTCCTGTAGTTATGGATACTATTTATATTATCACCTCTACCCTCATCTCCACTGGAGCACAGATTCTAGACCAGGCTTCATCTACTATTCTAGAAGAATGAGTCCATGGTGTTGTCCCTTCTTGCTTTAGTTTACAGTATCATCGTCACAATGCTGTTTCCATTGCCACTATTTTATNNNNTTTTTTTTTCCTGAGAATGTATATATTTCTAGTCATTCCCTTTTATGGCTTAATTTTCCTGCATTGGTGTATCAACATTATAATTTGGCTTTGAAATCATCCAAATATTTAAGTGGAATAAGCATAGTATTTCATTGCCTATGTAACTGACTATAGACACTTTAAAATTATTTTCAAAGAAACATAAATATATTCTGGGAAAGTGCTCATGCTTTGCCAAAGCCATTACCTGGAGTTACTTAAAATTAATTTTTTTATTCTTCATATCAAAAGAAGATGTGTAAAAATTCTCTGTACTG
This sequence comes from Chloroceryle aenea, assembly GCA_013399075.1. Lineage (NCBI taxonomy): Eukaryota > Metazoa > Chordata > Aves > Coraciiformes > Cerylidae > Chloroceryle > Chloroceryle aenea. Next base: position 236,632 of record VWZY01006111.1, on the reverse strand, counting down.
TATAATACATCTATACTGCATCTATCAGATTCTGGTTTGATGCCTCGGATCTTGTCAAGAATACCTTTTGTAACAAACCAGGAAACAAACCATATCTCCCCTAGTCTTCAGAATGACAGGGCCAAAGTCAGAAAGTGACCAGTTCAGCAGAAGGTTAAATGGTCCCATTTACTCCCTAAAACTTGTCCTTGGCTACAGAACTATTGTCCATAGAAGGTATGAATGGACTTAGCCTTTGAATGAGCAGTAAATATAAAGACCATCTTTGGCTGGGACTTCTCTAAATTTCTGTCACCTTTTGGGCCTATTTTTCAAATGTATTTAAACAGTACATTGTTGATTTTTTTTTATCATAGTGGTGTTTGGATGCTACTATTCAATATAAATCCTGAGAGACTAAACAGTAGACACAGACCATAATTTAACATCGACACACTGTAGGAGTTACACAGAGCAATTTAATCAAATTCCACTGCAAAGGTACTTAACCTTTTTTATTAACCAGAAATTTATGCACAAAATGCAAAGACAAAGGCAGTTTGCATCAAACACTAAATTCTTTTAACAAAAGAGCCCTGGAGAGGTTGATTGCATTTGCTTAAGAGGAAGCAGTGCTGAAAATGTCTTAATTCAAGTGGCTTCCATCTAATTGTCAAGTGGCTCCAGAAAAGGAACAACTAAAAAATGAGGCTCCTGCAAATGAGGCTCCTGCAATCCCCATGCACTGAAATAGTTATTCCTAAGAAATCTTTGCTTCTGCTCCTTGCAAAGGACCTATGTTTGTAGTTGTGATGTGCAGGAGATTCACATATTACAAGTAAATTTAGCTTATTGGTTTGATAGCCATATCCACATCGAGAGAGAGAGAAACAGACAGATTTAGAAATCTGTCCCTATCCAGTGCTCCCTTGACTGCAGAGGGAGAATATTTCAGCTATGGGAGGTGGTTATCTTTCTCAGAAGACCAGCACAATCTTACCTGTCAGGAATGTTTTCTTTCGTTGGTCACAGTTACTACGGAAACCACCTTTTCTATGTTAGGGCATTGTAGGGGTCTCTTTCAGGTGCCTGAATCTGGGACTGCAGCCAGACATGACCTGCAAATTAAAGACTATACTGCAGCTTACTTAACCCTTGATGTGAACAGAGATATATTAGGTATATACGATTAGTTTCTGCACAAGGGAAGCATCTGAAGGATGAGTTCTTCAGTTGGAGAGTGCCAGAAAAGCTCCCTTCTTCCCAGCTCTGCAAGCTACAACCTATGGGACACAAAGAAATTAATTTATGCCTCAAAAATTTCTGATACTGCAGCTATAAACTAGCGCAAAAATAAAAAAATCTTAAATCATTAGAGGTATCAGGACAGTAATTGTAAAAAAAAAATCCTCAACCTTGCTGAAATTATATATATGAGATGAAATGAGCTGACAAGTTCATGAATGTGATTATACATGAGCTCAAACTATCTCTGGTTTCTTCAGTCAAATTGTGTCACTGACCTACAAGCTCCAGTGATTCAAAATGGGGTGATTTAAGAGATCTCTGTTGCTGCTCAACACAGCTACTGATTTAAAAGCCTTCTTTCATCACATGAGCAGAAGACACGCATGATTCCAGTGAAATGCATCCTTTAAGCACTACAGAAGTATGTTCTAATGTATAGACTAGTATACTCTTAATAAAATATATCAGATATAAAAAAACCTGCATCTGTGAATATCTGAAACACTGACATTGGTATCTAAAAGGTATGTAGCTAACAGTATAAATGAAGTAGATGATGATTAATTCTGAGGACTATGAAACAGAACTCAGATTTGTCTTCATGAGCTCCATGGGCGTGAAAAATGTGGGCTGTGGGCTACAGATTTTATTGGTGCTGGTAGAGGTGAAGGCTGGGCTTAAACGTCAGGTGTACTAATCTGAGATCCTTCTCTGGAGTGCCAGAGCTAGCTTTGTTTACCTTACTATATGACTTTGGAAAGTACACAAACATTTTTGGACTCCAATACCCATGCAGCTATTGACCTTCTCACACATTCCAGTGGAAGTTCAATGATCAGTAGGTTTGTGGACCTAGCACTTAGTTCTTTCTGCCTTTTTTCTCACCTTACAGGGAGGCCAAAGAAAGATTTATAATTTCTAATTAATGTAGATAGTTAATGCCTGGTTTAGTGATGGTATTTTGTTAGAATACAAGAAATTCCTCATCTTTTTAATATTGAGGTGGCTAAAATACAAACTATTCCCTATTTGTTTTCCTTCAGATTTCTGAAAGGCACAGGAAAGAGACACATGGTGCTTGCTATATTCTTCAGTAAATGTGGGAAGTTAGGAAAAGTCTTTTGGAATCAATGGTCAAAATAGGTAGTTATAGATGCTACTCAGGTTTACGGTAGTTATGAATGATGGCACACCTAGCTCTTCAACTACCCTGATCCTTGTTCGCACTGGTACTTAAGTCAAAGCTCTTCATGGTTAGCATTCGTGCAGCCCCCTCGCGGAACCTGCAACATGTGCTTATTTGTATGAGTAAAAATAAATATAGATTAAATCCCTTTCTCCTACCTTCTCTCTTATTATATGGTAACCCTCAAGGGAAGGGATTTACTCTTTTGTGTGCTTGTACAGTGACTGGCACAATAGGTCACTGATCTCAGCTGTGGCCTCTGTCTTTGCCACAGCGCAATGGTAATCTTAATGAAAACGAGTATTTCAGACTGACCTTTTGGCATAAATGGAAAAGAATTTTAATGACTGTAAGCAGATTATATGTTTACATTTTCCTACTTTCTGCATTTAAATGCTGCAGTATTTAATATGTCAGCTATGTCTAAAACACATTATACAGATTACATTTAAGGAGCAGCAGACAGAGCATGCTGTCAGACTGCTGGACTGAAATTCCTCTTTGGGTTCTGAATTTCCCTACCACTTTCAAATATAAAATCCAGCTGTAATAGTTTCATCTGATTCGAGAAAAAAAGATAGCTGAATGTGCTGTACAGCCAGATGGTCACTATTTACTTAGATCTTTCATTCCCCATGTCTAGGAGATTTACAAACATAAATCATGAAATAATTTTTACTTGAATTTTGCTATTCATAGGACTTGCATCTAGAACTTTATATATTCTTTTTGTAGTAGACACAAGTGATTAAAAACCCTTTTAGCCCTTCCCTTTTGTGTTTGCTCTCTTCCTCGTTGTCTGGATGTATTCTATGCTGAACACTTGGAGCAAAATATACAAGAATGGAGATGCATTTATGGGCACATGATGGATGAAGGGAAGGGTGGTGCAGTCACAGCTGATCCTCAGCTTTTAGAAACAGATGTGTTGCTGCAGATACTTTGATGCCTGCACTATGCATTCGGTGTAAACAAGCAGTTCTGTGAGCAGTTAATGAACTAACTAAGCCAGATTTCCTACAGATTTCTGTCTCTTTTTTTTATGACTTTTTAACTGAGACACAGTTTCACATTATGCCTAAAATATTCTAACTGCAGTGTGTGCTAAAAGAGCACTGGTTTCTCTACTCACTTTGAACTGCACCCCATCAGATCTAGCAATCATATGGCCTCAAGGTGAATTTGAAACCCAGTTCACTTATGAGTGTGGTGTTATTCCAGCTGAATCAATGAGCTGATTAACTGTAAGATCAGTATCCCTCTGTCAAGTCTGAAATTTAGTCAATAAGTTCTAAAGATTTTAGACAAGGTATATGCATGGGTTGGATATTTAAGTGGTATGACTGTGTGCTGCAATCTGATTTTTAGATTAGAGTTGAATGTAGAGCTAATACAGTAAAAGTGCCTTTGAAATGCCTCTGTAGCCTAAAATTTGTAATGATTCACACCAGAGAAGTACAACATGTAACACTTCACGAAAGTAAATACACTTAACTATGCTACAATTCAGGAAGCTGATAAGCAGCACATCAGATCTCCTTGGTAGGATCCCTATCAGTTTCAGAGAAATAAGTGTTATTTATTCACTGTACTTTGATGAAATTAATATGTAAATGTCACTTGTGGGATATGTCAAGATGTTATTTCATTTGATGCACATGTGCAGCAGGAGCTGTTGAAAAGAATTTTTAATTCTTATTGGTTTTATTATTGTATTTATTGTCATGCCCGCAATAAAAACAGTACTACCATCTATGTTGACTAGTAATAGAACCAGTGACTAGCCAAAACATGGAAAATCAGGGCAGCAGTAATCACCTACTCTGAGTGTGCTAAAGAACCTTTGAATCATCTGTGGTACTCAGCATAAAAGCAGACAAGTGTCTAAGCTTTGATGGATTTGGTTGAATTATCTGCGTGTGGATCAATGAAATATCACATCAGTTTCATCATCTGCCCTCAGAAATGTTGCTGTGTATGTGATACAAGATGTTGACCTACCTTAGTTTGGGACACATTGCTTTAAGTGCATTTTCTTTGCATTTGGAGATGAAACAGAAAGGGAGTCTGAACAAAATGCAAATGTAAATAATCCTTGGCCACTTCCTATGTCCTCACTACATTTGTGTCATGCTTATCAATTATCACTTATTCTGGTAACCACTAGGCCATCTCAGTGTTGTACTGAGTATCCTAGGTAGGTGTTCATCTGGAGAGCTGATGCCTTCCAGGCTTGCAGGTGGCACATCCATATGCTGCCATGTGCATTGCAGTCTGCAATGGGTGACTGAATGCAAAGCAATTGTTTAAAGTTGAAAGTTTTGAGGCCTGACTTGGATGTCAGTTCTTACCTTGGCAGCTAAGCAACAGCTTGAGCTCTTATGACGCCAGGATTTTGATGCTGAGCTGATGCATTGAACATCAGGGGTCTAATTACTGCTTTGTTGGTGGACTGCTTCACAGTTTTAGGAGGATTGCATTGAACTGTTTCAGCATCTGCAAAATGGATGAAGTGGAACTTAGTATTCTTCTTAAAGCACTTTGGTCTGTGTATGATGTGGGCTGTAAAACAGCTGAGACAAACTGCCATGACGATTAGACTAGTTCTGATCTACCTTTCAACTTTTCTGGCATAGCTAGAGTAGGGAAGCAGGTATTTTGCCAGCTGCAGTAATAGCAGAAAGACATTTTCCATCTTGCTAATGTAGTTCAAATTTAATTTGGTGAACTGATATAATCAGTAGCAGAAAAATAGTTGCTTCCATAGTACAAACCATAACTACACTAGGAGCATTTGGAAGTTATGCCAGATAACCCTTTCTAAAGTACATGCAGATACAGGCATGCTATATAGTTGCTACTTTTGACCTTCCACAACCTCTTGTTTGAAAGGGAACATTGGTGTTTGTTACTGTCATAGGTTACTATATCAGTACCATTTCTGGGTCTGTATTTTACTCCCATTTTCATCTTGATAAGCAGAGCCTCCTCTTCACTTCCCTGCTCTCAAGCAAGATCAGACTTCTGAGATCTGGAAGGGATTTCAGGAGGGCTGGCGGCTGGAGGGATAGTACCTGCTGAATTTATCCACTGCCCCCTTCTCTTCACATCTTTATAAAGGTATATCATGGAGGAAGCATTAAGTGTCATTGTAGTATTGGATTGCGCACTTTTTGCTTATTTTGTTAATAATCTAAAAGATAGGGGGGTTGGTATTATTTTACAGAAAAAAATTGCTTTAGCTTCTTTGTGAGGAACTGGGGGTGGCTACTTTGGGTATTCTTGCTCTCTTGGGAAATAAAAGCAGACTAATGCACAGGTCTGTGCTGGCTTATTTACCCTGTTGAGAAAAATCTACTGTAGATCTACCCAGAGGAAAATTAAATGATAGCCAAGTTTCCAACTCTTTGCTTACATAAGCAATTACATTTAAAATAAAAATGCTATAGGATTTGGCTAGCTATAAGTTAAATAGAGGGTAGTGACTTTCAGTGGCTCTTCCTTTCCCAGTCAAGAAGATTTACAGAATATCAAATCTCAGTTGTAGCATTAATGTAAATATGGTTAAATAATCATTCTACTCTTTTAAAATCCGAAGTCCATGCACAGCTCAGTCCCAAGTACATGATCTAGTCTACAGACTTCTGGAACAAATAAAGCTTTACATGTTCATTTTGAGAAGCAAGCAGTGGACATTTCTATGTTAGCTGGGTTTTGATGGCACTATTTCACTCAGCAGCTCTGACACTACATGCAGACTATATTCTATTCGTGTTGGTGAAGTCCAATTTTTTGCTTATACAGAGACACACATCCTTATTTTTGTTTAATCTGTAAGACAGTATTTTTTACAGACACTAATACATCTTTGCTGCTATTCTGAGTTCTGACAAGGAGGCACTTTACTTTGTTCTTAGGGGTCCAGACTAGTTAGCTTATGCAGGCTTTGTAAATTCAAAGACCATTTATGAAAGGAAAAGGCTAGGCAACATTTTACTTGTCAGGTGAAAACCACCTGTCTAACAGCACACAGCAGCTTTACACAGCAGTTTGGGACAGGACTTTACTGAGCTGAATTAATGGGGAGGAGACAGGTTGATTCTTTGTGCATCAGGAACCCAAAAGGGTAATAATGAAACAAAAGCAGAAGTCTACACATTTTGCTGGCTTATACAGAGAAGGCTTTTGGCACTCAGATGAAGTTTCCTTGGGAAATACTTAGATCTTTTAATCTTCTGCATGGGAAAGCAGACAAGGTGACCTGGCCACTTGATATTCCTTGTTGGGCTATTTTCATGACATTTATATGATAACCTGACTGGGAGGTATAACTGGTACAATTAGAAACTTTGCTACATATTTCTTACCTAAACCTTGCATGATCTCCCTTTTTAGAATTTCTACGTTATAGTTTATGTGCTTATATGCAGGGGAGAGATTGTTTGTTGATGTTTAATAATTACCTGCTATGCTTTCAATGTTGGATGAGCTCTACAGAGAATCCTGCAGTACAGAATTAGGAAGAATCATGAGTATTATCTGTTTTATGTCTGGCTCTCTGAAACAGAAATAATGAGAACAGATTCCCACATATGTAGTCAATAAAAATGCAATAAACGATTGTTTAATGAGAACTTGACAAACCCAGTAAAGCCCAATATAATAAATTCCTAGAAAGATTCAACATACTTTGATCTATGAAGATCCAGGCCTGGAAGAGACTGAGTGTTCTTAATTCATTGCACCAGTGGGAAAATGAGGCAGTTGTCAGTCAAAGATGGTTTTAAAAAAGTTGCTGTTATCTGTAACCCCTCTTCATCTTTAAATTTTTGTATGTTTCTTTTAAGTGGATTCAAAATATGTTAGTTTTTATTGTTTTCTAAGGCTAGTCTGAGTTTTACACTCCTTTAAAAAGGCTAGCAGGAAGAGGTGTGATGTATGTGCAGTGCTATGTACATTGGAAGAGATCACGATGATTTAAGAATCACTGTATTTAGGAGTGCAGCTTCTGTGTGGCTGGCCTTGAAGAAACCATGCTAGCATGAAAGAGAATGTGAAAAAAAAAATGCAGATGAAACAAAAAAGTGATAAAAAAGGGAATTTATACGTTTATGCCATATGAAGAAAGGATAAGAATGCTTGCGAGGAAGTTAGTCTGGTTCCCAAATGCATAAACACAAGAAATCCAGCTTTAACTAGTCATCACAGCTGAAAGCTATGGTACAGAAGTAGCTAAGCAAAATTATATTGGAATAACTCTGCTTTGGCTGTTCAAGTTCTCTTCTAGGTTATTCCACCTCACCACTCTACTTTTGTGTTCCATGAAGATACAGGAGATTATTATTGGCATGAGTCTTTGTTCATCCTTAGACAGTGATAATTAAGCAAGAATGCAATAACTTTTAAAATTAAGATTCTAAAATGGTAATTTTAAAATTAAAATATATTTCATTCTATCATAATACAATATGTTCATCAGTACAGTAAGCTATGTTGGCTGAAATATTTACTATTATATACCTAGACATAATTGTCTGTTGAGGACTAATTCTTGTGGCCAAGAAAATTTCTGATGTGGATATAAAATAGAGCTACGGCTTTGTCGAGCATTAGGGCCGGACCAGCCATTAGACAAATAACAGATGCTCTCTATTAACCACTTTCCCTTCCCAAAAAGGCATAAGAGAGAGAGAGTTATGGATCAGAAAAGAAAATTAACTGCTTTAATGAAAACAATAACAATAAAATGAAACATACACAAATATATACAAAATTAATATTGAACTCAGCCACCCTGATAGCAATTACAGTACCATCACCACTGATGCTGTGGAGCATGCACTGGAGAAGTCCCAGACTGGACTCAACAGCAGATGGAAACTAGATTCAGGAGCTGAATTCTGGAACTGGATTCATGAACACACAGACTGGGAACAAAGGCAGAATGGACAGAGTCCTCGGATGCTGGCCATTGAAGAAGAGAGCTTGACCCCATGATCCCTCAGCTTTTTACTGTACATGACATATATGAGATAGAATACCTCACTGGTCACTTTAGGGTCACCTGTTCTGTCTGCTTCTTCCTGCAGGTGCAGCCTTTTATTTTCCACACCCTCAACATGGTATATAAGATTTATCCGTAATGTTTTTCTGCACAGGAGCATATATAAGTGAGAGCCTTTCTGCACACCGATCCTTGGTAATAACGATAAACACTGAGCATTATCACTGCTAGAAGCAGACACTGTCCGCAACAGTATCCTGTTTTGAGATTTATAACTAGTGACTGGAGCAAAGCCACCTGGCTTAGTAATAAAGGAAAACCAAATCTCTGAATGGTCCATTTGATGAAAAATAAGGGATGGGTTTAAGCAGGGACACAAATGTGTTCAAAAGCATATATTTGGCTCTCCCTGACCCTAGACCCCCAGATGTGATGGTTTTGGTTGTCACATTCAAAAAACTCTGTTCCACGATTGCACTGGGTAGTGAGCTAATATGCTCTTGTACAGTCCAGCGATGCCAGGAATATTCTCTTTCAGCAACATTTATTTCACTTCATTACACTTTTTAAACTTTTGCACTAGCTGAAAATTATTAGAAAACACAGCAGATGTTTTCACGTTTTCCAAAACTGCTACTCATGCTGGAGAGTTGGCCTTCCTCTCCCACACTCTCTTTCTCCCAGAAAAAGGGCTACAAAACAAGATGTGAAAATTACTGACAGAACCTCACTTGTGGCCCTGAAAAAGGCAAGCTTCTTTTAAAGCTGCGGTGTTTCTATATTTTCCAAATATTTTCTGAACACTGAAAAAAGCTTCATTATCTGCCAATGCCCTGGCAGTGTCATAGGACCCACTTTACTGCAGTCTCAAATAATACAGAGCAGTCAAGAGGGATCTTCTGTCTTAACATCTGATCAGTCTCAGTTTCATGGAGCCAGACTTCTTTCTTGAGCTTCAGTGAAGAGAAGCATTTCAGAAATGGTGAAGAGCAATGAAGATCATGAAGGGACTGGAGCATCTCTCCTAAAGGAAAAGGCTGAAAAAGCTGGGACTGTTTAAACTGGCCACAAGAAGGCTCAGAGGGGACCATACCAATGTGAATAAATACCCAGATGGGGAAATTAAGAAGACAGCGCCAGACTTTTTTCAGTGGTATCCAGTGATAGGACAAGGGGCAATGGGCATAAACTGCAATACAGAAAATTTCACTTAAACAAAAATGTAAAAAAATACTGTGAGGGTTGTCAAACACTGGAGCGGGTTTCTCAGAGAGACTGTGAGGTTTCCATCCTTGGAGATACTCAAAACCTGACTGGGCATAGTCCTGGGCAACCTGCTCTAGTTGACCCTAATTTGAGTTGGTCAGGGGTTGGACTACATGATCTCATGTAGTCAACTGTTCTGTGAGTTTTTGAGAAAAATTGTAAAAAGTGGTGTTGAACACAGAAATATACAAGTGAACTTTTTAGTCCACATGTTGTGACTAAAAGACTACAGTTTTTTTTTTTCTCTCCCTTAGTCACACAGCAAGTCTGGTTACCTGAGCTTGTGGCTGTCTTCAGTGCTGATGCTCAGCACTGAATCCCTCATTTCATCATATATCATGTTTATGTCTACATTGATTAATATATTTAAGATGTCTAAATAGAGATTATAAACTCCACAAGTCCCTCATAATACTCACATAGAAGGACTTCAATTAATGCAAATTATTAATGCATAGAATAAGCTGGAATTGCCTGCAGAGTATTAATAGTGAGGTATCAGAAACTGGCAAGTTATTTATATTTTCATCTCTGCTATGTTGCTTATAATAAACATTTGATATTAAGATGCCTTTATTTGAAACCCAAACAGTGCAATATTCTTTATCAGTGGGAGAGGTTTTGTTAAAATAATGCTTTGACAAATGTTGTATCAAACTGAGCCAAACTGAACATGCTACATTGGTAGCACTCATCAGTAATATGTGCACCATGATCCTGCTTTTCTGATCCAAGTATAAGTCAAAATGTTACTTTCAGGACACTGCTTATTAAGACAGAACACCAGGAATGTGACAAATAAATGTGTGAAACAGCCTGATAACAATGAGAACTACTCTCTAAGATAATTTTATCTGCTGAAGTTTGACAAGACTTAATGGCATCAGAAATGGCTTATTCATAGAGGCTAGCAGCACAAGCTGGTAGTCTCCATTCTTCTGGAGAAAAACTGGTTCAACAGAGACCGATAATTGTTTCTGAAAGCAGACAGCAGCTTGACTCCTGCTGTCTTTTTTATTATATTGCTATTCTTTATAAGGAATTTAATTATCTACTGATTAAAAGTGAGAAAATGAAGATAATGTACCAGAATGTTATTAGATAGTTAAAATATGAATCTTCAAATTCAGATAGATTTGACAAAGTTATAACAAGACCTACAAATCATTGAAACTCTAGGAGTTGAACTCAACAGTTCCTCTAAAATCATGACTGTGGCATCAATTTTGAGACAGTTCTGTAAAGCTAATAACAAAAAATTCTTGAAAGAAAAGCTGTTAAGTGATCTGTTTCATGAAGAGTAGGAGAAGAAGAAAGGGCATATGCAGCCATGCTGTGAATGAGAGGAGGGAGGGCAGCAGCGTGGCAGCGTAGCTTCATGACCATAGGTGTGTGCTATGGAAGGAGTAGGTAAAATTATTCTCTTCCTCTCCCTCTCCTTGTACTCAAAACATGGCAAAAACTGTTGCGAGTGTCTTTCCTGTTTTCTGAAGAAGCAAACCTTGTCTGTCTAGGGACTTTTCCAGGGGCATAGGACCATTTCTGCCTTTTATTTTTTTCCCTTTTTTTTCTTTTCTTTTTAGTCTTGAGTGTAATATTGTAATATTTTACTTCTTTCTTATGGCTTTTTTTTCCTTTGCTCTGGTGACACAGTTACAGAGTGATCTCGATTATTTTACTGCTGTCAACTATGACTTGGCCATTCTGGCCAGCCCTTGAAGAACTTCATTAGAAATACAAGTGCTTGGAAAACAGAGAACAAACTGGTACACAAGAAAATCTATGCAGCAGAATTGCCAGACTGTGGCATCTTCCCTCAGTGAACATCCTTGTATCTGTGTAAAACTTTATCACAATCAAATAAAGTTCAAGACACCAAAAGAATATAAGACATATATAACATACACCGCTTTATTAATACCTAAATTTGGCTCAGTTTTGTTAACAGTGTTTTTTGACCTGCAATTAAATCAGCAGGCACAGTATGTTGATTGGGGATCTTATTGTTCTTTCAGTAGGAATGAAAATTAATGCAAAAGAACAACAAAAACAGGGTTTTGTTCATTTCTTCTTTTTCTCCTGGATGTAGTTTTTCTCCATATATTCCTTTTGTTATTGATATACAGATAATTTTCAAAACATATCCTGGACTGCCTTTGTCCTCAATATTCAAGTGAAACCAGTTTTTGTCTAAAGTAAGCTTCTGAATCTATGTTTATGTGTTTTATATCAGGCTACCATCTTTTCTGTTAGGCTTCATCTTTCCTTCATCTTAAGACTTACAGATTGCTGCAGGTTCAGCGATCTGTTCAGTACTTTCTCTGTATGTCCTGTTGAAATCTGCAGAAACAGTAACTTTCCATTATACTTGAAATTCAGATTGGACCTTAATGTGTATCACACAGCTCTATGTAGACAGCCACATTTAAATAATAACTTGTCTTGCTGGGGAAGTGACTGACTGTATAGCATTTCTCTCTCAACCCCTGATCGGTTCACGTGATGCTGGAATAACTACAGGAAAAGTGGAATGATGTCCCTTTAAATATTTCAATTTAATCACACAAAGTAGCTAGTGGGAAAAACTGGCAGATGATGAGCAAAATTGGTCTGTATTAGACAAAGAGTTGCATTCAATTTGGTATGAATAATTATTCAATTGATCACAGTTTGTGGGTAAATATTTGAGGTTTGACACTTCATAATTGTACATTGAAGCCAAACTAAATAACTTCTTGCATAAATTGACTTCAGGTATTCACTATTGATCAGTTGCTGCATTTTAATAAATTGCACCATTTTGCAATACTTTGGAGAAGGCCCACAGAGACTTTTTGTTCCAAGTCCAGCAAAATAACTCAATAACAGATTTAGTTCTTCAGTTGCCTTTGTGTTTCTTTTCTGTCTCAGACAGAAGATTAATTTAAATTCATTTGGGACACTTAACTTTCCAAATTAGAATGTTTTCCATTACACAAATGTTGCAGAGGAATGTTGGCTGAGGGATTTACATGTACTACTTTCATCACTTTAATTAAGTTTAGCGATACATGTGTGTTGCAGTATCTCCCACATCTATATAATAACATATTGAATACGCATACAGTAAGTATATTACTGCCATAATAAGCACTAAATTATTACTAAAGATATTAAAATCTATGAACAAACTAGTTTTTAAGCTTGTAAGGCTTGATCATAGAGATGCATTTATATCCCTATAACTTTAAACATATGTAATGTGAAACTTCATTTACAGAATATTAAACTGATAAATGCACTCATGCTTTTTATCAACTATGAGTGGAAACTGATATAATAAATAATTATCTGTGTGGTTGCATTAACTGAATTAATAATCTCATATGTTTGTTTTTGTGGGATCACAGAGTTGTATTTAAGACTGTGTATTGTGTTTGTGTGAATACAGTGTAACTGAGAGGATTTCCCTAAAATAACTGTTTTTTAAAGATACACATCAAGATATTCAACTGAGAAACCAAACTGAAGATGAATCACTTCTGCCTTGTTAAATACTTATGGGAGAGCTTAATTTTAAGCACAAAAGTAATCCTACATATTCATTTTCATTTACAGTTCAGTGGAACAATTTACAGTTTATCCTATGTATGAGTGTCGGCTAAATCACAACTTCTGTGTGCTGATTATTGTCCTTGCACAAGAATGAAAAGTAAATCCCTAAGTGCATGTTGACAATAGTAAGTCCAAAATGAGAAAGGAGATCTGCTTTAGATCAGCATTGTATGGTCTGAACAGCAGCTTTATCAAGAATACATGTCTTCAGAATCTAATTGCTTTTGACATAGCAATATTTAATTACATATAAATGTATTCTGATAATTAAAAGATGATAGATTAATAGATCTGTAGACCTTTTAATTTTTGAAGGAGGGCGCTTTTTTTGTGTTTTGTTTTTTTTTGTTCATTTTGTTTTTTGTTTTTTTTTTTTTGTTGTGGGTTTGGTTGGTTTTCTTGTTTTTTTTTGGGTGTGTTTCTTTATTTTAAATACATTTTTTTCTTCTGCTTCTATTTGAATTAAAACTACAAGTACTGTAAAGAATTAAATGTGTGCCCAGATGGTCAGTTACAAAGTGAACAAAACTTAAACACTCTTAAACTTTGAAGGGAAAGTAATGTGAAAGTATGGGGTAGAGAAGAAAAGAATAAATGGTTCTCTATACACAGGTCTATCAGGACAAAAAGTAGGGTGTCAAAATAGCATTAAGACAAACATGAAGAAAAACATTTTGAACATAAGGAAGGACAGCAAGTTACTGGAGAAATGTGCAGTCTTAAGATTTTTTCTTTTTAATTTGGTATGGTGTTTAAAACAAAATATTAAATGTGTGCTCTTAGCATTGATATTCAGCAAAGAAGCAACATTGATTAATGAAGCACTGAGATACAGTTAAAAAGATGTAGATACATGCAAGCTTCAATGGGATCTTCATCTACCATATATCAAGGAAAGTCTTACCCAAATCTCTCAAACTTGCATTTTGTACACTTCCAAAAAAATCAGGCAAATTATCCGAACTACAAGTTAAATGTGCGTACAACTGAAGCATAGATATCTCAGGGCCACACAATACACCATTATGTATTAAGGTTGTGGCAGAGCTAGAAATTGAATCAAGATGTTGTAAACCATGGATGAGTTACACAACCACAAAGTTAAATTTCCTACTGCAGGGAAGTTATTATTTCTTAAGTATGAGGCTTATCTTTTATTAACTAGTGAAGTTCATTGCTGTTGACCAAAACAATATCATAATTAAATGGCACTAGCAATATAAATACCTTGCTAAATGAAAACTTAAGCTAGGCATCACAGCAGAAAAATAAGACTACAGAGAGTAGACTGAAGATGTCTATCTGCAAACCCAATATGAGGGAAAAAAAGAGAAAGAATGTAGCTTTATGAACCTTTTTTTTCACATTATATAAATTGAACATATTTCCTAAAGGAAAAAAGAAGTTTTAACTTCACTGAACATGTCAAACTGGAGTGACTACAACTGTAATGAGTATCAGATTATGGGGAAAGCAATAACCTTAATCTAAGGAATGAGTGGGATGTGTGACCTGTGTTTCCTGCATGTAGCATCATGAAGAGGATGTGAGCTGCCCTATGTCTTTAGTAAACTCAGATCCAGTAAGATGCATCTGATCATTTATGTTTTTTATGTTTGCAGAAAGACAATTATTTAAGCAGTAGTCTACAGGCTGATATTTTGTGGAGGTTTGTTCATGAAACATCTACAGACAAAAAGAGTGGGGCATGCTAGAGTAGGGAACTATGATTTTCTCAGGATTATGTAAGCCAGTATCTGGGTAAGAAGGTGTATTATGAAAGTGTTGGAAGTGACTGAGCCATTCTAAGAAAAAAAATACTTATAAACTGGGAACTGAGAAGAAATTACTCTTTAAACTGATTTTTTCTGCTTTGATTATTGACTACCTAATAATTCTCATCTTAGTGGAACCATCTGAGATTTGTTGATGTGCTCAAATAAATAAAAATAAATATTGCTTTTATTTCTTTTAAATTATTTCATCAAAATTATAGCGAAAGAAATGTGGCTAGTCTTTTATCTATCCTAACATTACTGTGTTAGTGAGAGAAACAAAGCATATATTCAGGATGTCTGCTTAAAGCAGCTGACTAATGAGTAATCTCCCGCACCCACAGACAAGTGTAGATCTGAAGGAGATGGTATTTGAAACAACTAACTCATGTGGAAAGCAGAGACACTGATTTTAGGGATTTAAGGCCATAGACATCATCTCCATGTCAGAGAGGGCATCTTGGAAACTCACCTGGAAGCAGAAACATAACT
>VWZY01006111.1:205752-221076 GCA_013399075.1 Chloroceryle aenea | reverse complement strand
ATTGTAGCATAAAAAAAAAAAAAAAAAAAAAAAGGGGATCTGACAGAGAGAATTGTAAAGAGAGAGGGAATTTTTAACAAATTCTGTTTCTTCCAATCCCTATGGCAGGATTTATAATAGATTTGGAAAATAAAGTGCTAAACCTGGCAGAATGCAAATGAAAACAGGCTCAGCTGTGAGGAGCTGAAGAACAAAGTGGTTCTCATAATCCAATCTGAGATTGGAGGGATCAGAGCTCAAAGGAGCTGATGTTTAGAGAAGAGTGGGTAAAGAAGCACTGGGGTAGCTGGTAGCCTGCAAGCAGGTGTGGTAGATTTATAAGGTCTAATGCCTATTTGTAATATCAAAGTGAGAGAGGGTTAAACAGAGATAGTCCTGCTATTGGAGGAGACCTTTCACTGGCGATGGCGTTCTGTGGGGTAATTCTGTTTGCACTTCCCCACAGAATGCAAGGTAAGAGCTCTGATGTGCTAGGAAACAGAGAAAAATGTGTAGTTGTATTACAAGAGTATGCACCCATGGCACAAA
This sequence comes from Chloroceryle aenea, assembly GCA_013399075.1. Classification (NCBI taxonomy): domain Eukaryota; kingdom Metazoa; phylum Chordata; class Aves; order Coraciiformes; family Cerylidae; genus Chloroceryle; species Chloroceryle aenea. Next base: position 220,548 of record VWZY01006111.1, on the reverse strand, counting down.
GCCCTGTGCATACAAGGGTACAGCTGGGTAAAGGTAGTCACCCTAAGATAAGGCAGTAGGTTCTGCCTTGAAAGTAACACTCTTTGACTGAGACAACAGGATAAAAGATACTGGGAAAAATCTTCTTAAAGTAGATAACTGCATGTTGACATGAAAAAACTAATGTGAAACACTAGAATCCAAATGTGAAAGATGTTAGGTATGTACCTGAGACTATTATTATGTATGTCTATGTACAATCTGCATTGGTGTGAACAAAAAATGGCTGCATTGCTCACCTAGCTGTTTATTAATCTTGTAGGTTATCTAAAATTACTGTTAATAGATATTTTTTTTTTTATTGTAGAAATCTGTGTTTTGTTTATGGAATAAATAGATATAATCTGATGAGTGATTTGAAAATTACTTTGCAAAAGGTATTGAACCTTCTGCAAAATCTTGTCTAGAAAAAGAGTAATTCTTCCTGGCTTTACGACAGACCCAAGATCTGTATCATACTTTCAGTTCATTTTTTGGGAAAAGTATGATTTAAATTTGGGTTAAAAATCTAAATGCACTGCTAAATGTAGCATACAGAAATCTATAAACAGCCTTCTTTTAAAGTATCTTGGGAATTTCTAAGTGATCCAGAGCTGAAAGCTTGTTGTGTTGGAACACTTGAGATCTCTTTGCCTTGTAATATAAATCTTTGATATCTGGCCCTGAAGAATCATTCACTCTAGATTCTTTGTAGAGAGACTTTTCTGTTGAAAATACTCCATGGACATTTAGTCTTTGGCTATCCTTGCATCTTTTTATATCCTAAAGTCAGGGATCATGTAATTAAATGCCTTATTTTGCACTGTTATTCCTGTACTGACCCTAGTAATTTGTATTTGGTGTATTATTTTCCCTAAAGCACTGAATCTTTAAAAACATCTGCTACTATTTTCACTAGTGACTAAGCAGTCATCTTAAAAATAATAATAACATATAAATAATAATAACATATAAATGACATAATAAAATATTTTTCTAATTTGTGTCTAACATTGATACTCAATTTTTTCATCCTTTTTATAACTGCATTTACTGGACTGAGGACTTTGTCACTCCTTGGAATAATACTTTCTAAGTTTGTGTAGAACATGTTAACCAAATAATTATCTGCATCTTGTTTTTCATAGACTGAACCTTTAATTCTGTTGTACTATGATATTTTCTTTGAATCTCCTAGAGTTATTGTGTATCTTTTTGCATAGTCTTGCTGTTTCCTTTCCCAATAATTTCTCTTAACATTCCAAAATTAATAGTAAATACAGAAATAATACTGTAGCCATGTTTCTGGATGCTACTTCACTTACAGCCTCCTGGTTGGGCAATACTGTGGAGAAATTCTGTGGTTTGATAGTGGTGCTTTTATATGGCTTGTGGTCAGATTTTTGGTATCATTATTTTATCCTGTTAAGATATCTAAATATTCCAGTTTTACAGAGGGATGAAAGGTGGTGGCTACAGTTTAATTTAGGAAAAAAAAAAGCAGTTAAAAAAAAAAGAACTGGTAGATGACTATGCAGCTTATTACCTCAATATCTTCTCAAATTGAGATTTCAGGAGAAGAGAAGAGGCTCTTTTATGCATTTCCTTAGATGAGTAGGGAAGTTTGGTATCTTCAGAGCCTATCCTGGCATCTTCTGGAAAAGGCTGGAACCCTGGATCAGGCAATGAACCAGCTGAATTGTAGGTGTCTACTTCCAGAGGAGGAGTTGAGATCAGGAGTCTGGGAAACTATTGAAAAACAGCTCCTAAATAATTGATTTTTAAACAAGTGCTTATACAGATATGGGAAACAAACTCTGAAAAGGTGTAAAACCAGGCTGCAAAAACAGACAGGTGGGGATGGTCCTGGGAATTAATAAGAAAAACTGGCTTCAGAGGTGTCCCTCTGTTAATGTTGAGAGCATTGACTTGGATTTCTTCTATTTATCTCCCAAAGAACGTGATTATCAAAGACCAGAAGAGTTCTTGAGATGCATAGTTGCAAGAATGGCCCAGACTCACTCAGTCCCCAGACCACAAACCCCTCAAGATGGGGCAGGAGACAGCTATATCCACTTTCTCAAGTAGTGAACCTTTCCATGTTCACCTCAAGCCAGAAATAATCATGGCTTGAAAAAACTTTCAGTAAGAGATAAGAGCTTGAAGCAAGCAAGTTTGAAAATTCTCTTTAAAACATTTTCTATTAACTTTGTTCCCTTAGATACAAAAAGACTAAGGCTGAAGGTAGCTTTCTTTGAAAGCAAGAGGGAGGTAAAAATCAAAATAAGCTACAACTTGAACTTTTGCAGCATGTTCAGTTTGGACATCTTTGTTGCTTCTGTTTTTTGATCTTTACTATATTTCTTTAGGCTTCAGGTACAACTAGAAAAAATTAATATGTCTGAATGTTTTTTTCTGTAGCTTTGCATAGGACATGATTTGCTGAGGAGAGATCATTTTCATTTTGATCAGTTTGACTTAGGCTGTCACAGCCATGATCCCTGTGGAAAAGAGAAGAAACAGATAGTTTATCTCATACTTTTTCCTCCAGTCCAAGCAAGTTCTTCATGAAGAGGCAGAAAGGAGGAGCATGGGGAGGTACCTTTGCTGGCTGCTTCTTGACAACTACTACGCATCTGAAGCAACCATTAGCACAATGCTATGCAGTACCAATTACATCTATCTTGTTTAAAAACCCTTGGATCACGCTGTCTCTCTGTCATCATGTTTTCTCATGGGACTAACATTATCTGTCTGACTGCAATGGAGTTAATTTTTCTTATATCAGTCCATATAATGCTTATGCATTGCATTTGTGGCTAGAACGGTATTGATAATACACCAGTGTTTTGGCTACTGCCAAGCAGTGATTGCACAGCTTTAAGGCTTTCTTTCCAGCCCCTTTCCACTCAAAGGCCAGTAGGATGGGCATGGGCAACAAGCTGGGAGGAGACACAGCCAGCACAGCTGGCACAAACTGACCAAAGGGGTATTCCATACCATATGATCTTATGCTCAGCAGTAAAAGCTGAGGGACAAGAAGAGAATGTGGGGATGTTCTTGGTTATGGTATTTTTCTTCCCAAGCAAGTGTACACTATGTGCACACTGTGTACAGAGGGTCTGCTTTCCTGGATGTGGTTGGACATCTGCCTGCTGATGGGAAGTAGTGAATAAATTTCTCTTTATATTTTGCATCTGTGTGCAGTTTTTGCTTTTCTTATTAAATTGCCTTTATCTCAACACAAGTTCTTCCATCTTATTTTCTTCCCCTGTGCTGTTGATGAGGGGAAATGAGAGACTGGTTGGGTCTGGAAGCCAGCCAAGGTCAACTCTCTACACAGAGCTCAGTAGGTAATAAAGATTCACGCCTGCTGCTGCCTTGTGCAACACTTCTCTGAATTCTAATTATTTCTGTCATTTGAACAATACAACATTATGGTATTATTTTTCTTTAATAGTATACAAAGGACAGCATTAGGTCCTAGCAACCCACAAATGGTTCCAATTCTGACAATGTATGTGGCTTTTTGTCATACCATGACTCTGTGAGTATGTCTTTCACCAGCTATTGCAGCTCCAGTTTCTTAAATCAGTCTATTCTTAAGTCTCATATGTATGCTGTTAAACTCTTTAGTGTAATTTACTCTGCCATGAGGGTTTTTTTTGTGATTTCATAATACTCTTTTCAAGATTTCTAAATTAAGAAACATAATACATTTATATATAAAACTATACACAATTAGATGTGTTCCTCTGCTAAGTATATATTTGTTTATGCCTTTAATACTTTCTTCTTTATGACTGGGTTTTTAAAGTCACAGAAGTATACTGATGGTTTTTGCAAATGAATCCTGTTTTTCATCATGCCTTTAGTGAAATATTTCTGCCTTGAATGTTGGCAAACAGTGAAGGAGGAACTGATGTCTTAATTCAAGTTCTACAATGGATAAAGGAGACAAGAGTGAAAGAGCTGAATATATTTAATCCAAGTACAGAACTGCCAAGTAAAAGAATGCTTACACTAAAACAAATAATATGATATGTTCTTGAAGTTACTTGTGGGCGGGCTGTTCATTTTGCTCTGCTATGTTGCAATTATATCCTGCTGAGTGAAGGAAAAGTTAGCCAAGTCTCAACCTCCCTAGAACAAAAATCAGCATGTTGCTATTTTTCTTCTCTACCAAGATGTCATTGTCAGCTCAGCTTCCTGCTTGGTTCTTGGATGTTCTCTATTTCATCTCATTCCTCACATCATCCAGTTACAGACTTCACTTACTTCCTTTCTTATCCTTTGCACAGAATAGGAACATGTGGTCTGTGTTCTGAACTTCATGGTGCCTCTAAGGATATGAGCAAAAGTAAATGAGAATTAGTATTTTTCTCTAAATATCCCCTCCAATACACAGGTTTTATGCAACTGCACAAGCTTATAACAGCAGCAGATAGCACAGTCTCTGCTCTATGAATTGTCTTCTAGTGTGTCTGTTGGCTGTGTGGGTGGCTTATGGGTTTATGGCTTGGGATAAGCAAATCTTGAAATGTGGACAAAAGTCTTAGTATATATGTGTTGTAGGAAATATTTTGCAGGTGAAAAGAAAAGCATGAAAATTTGATACATCCCAGAACAGGATTTCAAAATGCCTTCCTCAGGCATTAACTAGCTCACAAATGCAATTATTATTATTTTATTTATTCTAGCAATAAAAGTGTCACAGGAACACCAAGCTTTGCCTCAGTTGTAATATTGGTAGTACTCGGAAGTGACCACGCACGCTACAATGATGTCTTAAAGTGCATTATATTTTCTAAGTGCTGCTACTGTCCAAATAAGGAGATGTGAAATCTTTGAGGTGCTGCTGCTATCCAAATAAGGAGATGTGAGTTTGACTTTGCAGTCACTGAAGAATTCATTAACTGTATGCTAAATACTTGTTAACGATGTGAATACTCAGCTGGAGATCAGTAAGTTCTACAGGTGCTTACATGTGTGCAGGACTGGGGTTGATTTTTTTTCTTTAAGAATAGGCAAGCCTGAGAGGTTTGTTCAGCTTTAGAGGATTATTGCCTTAAAGGTCTGATTTTGCTAAAAAAAGCAGCAGAGCACTCGCTTACTGCAACGTTTGACACCTCTGAAAAAAGAGGATGCATAAAATGGTAAGCACCTTGCTTGTCTCTCCTCCAAATGCTTTTCTGGAGTTTTATGCTGACTTATGCTAACAGTATTAAAAATCTTCAGTCAATGTGGAAACTTCAAGGCTATTTTTGCTTTTATTAAACACATAAGCAATTCAGACAAATGACCCTAATGAGGGACATGCCTAATCTATCTCTGTAGTAAGCTTAAAACTGAGAGCTGTTTTAATGTGAACTATTCACTGTGAACATGTCTCTATAGGACAGATATGGTAAACAATAAATGAAGATATTAGTTTGTTTAGAACTTAGTCCAGTTAAGCCAAAAAGAGTATCATCACTCAAAATAAGAGCTACTTGAGCAATGATAAATTTCATTTGGTTATTCTTGTAACATGTTAGAAGGAAACAGATGCATGAAGACTTAAATTTTAAGCAGGTGAGTTCATTAGAACATAGAATACTTGCTAATGAATGTTGATCTCCTCAGAAAGTTCAATACCAAAAAATTCTGCTTATATTCAGACCACTAGAAGAAAGCATTTGGCAAATTCAGATTTTAGATTAATTTTGTCTCTGTCTAGTGTTCTATTTGAACTGACATATGCACTTGTACTGTGTAGACTAAGTAGGAATGAGGAAAACTAAATGAAAACTTGCAACTAAGGTGCAAAGTTGCAGATCCCCTATTTTGAAGTTCTGCTTATAACTTAGTTATTTTACAACAAAATTATTTTCTCTTCTGTAAAGCAGAAATGGATGATTTGACAGGATCATGGGAATTTAAATTCAGATGACATAGAAGAATAAAGTGAAAATGTAAAAAAACCCTAATACTAGCAGTTTGATAAGGGGAGGCTGGGAAGACAACATATGAAAAGAATTAAACAGAAAATGAAGGTTTAGATTTCAGAAAGCTTTTTCATTATTTTCTAGTACTACTTTCTATCATCTCTAGCATAGGAAGGGCTAAACACTGCCTATTGCATGTATCCTCATCCACTGCTGTTGCATGGATTCAGTAAATCTGCATAATTTTGAAGAAGAAAACTTCAGCAGTGGCTGTTCTGGGAGCCTTGGCATCTATTCTAATTAACCTAATTATGGATTTTACTACAGAATTTTCATTTGGAACATCTATTTTGACCATTGCTTTACCACTCTAAAAAGAAAACAAAGTCAGGCTCAAAATTAGGCCAATGATTGTTTGGCTACTTGTTTATTATGCTGAGGCAGAAAACAAAATAAGTAAACCACAAACTGACGATTACACTTTTTTATTACTATTTTTTTTTTTTTTTATTATTTGATACTTAAGGATATCTCATGTGGCCTACTATTGCTATTCAGTACTGAACTTTGAGACCTTCACGGTCTGAATTTACAAAATTCAAGAGCTTTGTAAATGTTTTTAGTAAGGTAACATGAGAAGACTTGACCCAGTTGCCAAAAGGTAAATGGCTTGCCTAGAGCAGGGCAGATAAAATTTATTTGTCTGAAGAAATTTAAGCTTTCAAATCTTGTTTCCCCACAAGGTCCCCCAAACACTAGTATTCTGTACTCTGTTTTTCTTAGTATCTCCAACGCACTTTTATGTTTTATGAGCATCCATTGATTCAGAGTCTGGAAAACAGCAAAGTGGGCCCCACTGTTATAGTTTCCATTATAAATCTGCTTGTAGGTGTGACATGGTTAATAACAAGTGGAAAAGTGGCATGTAACAACTTGTCAACTCAGAAGTAACCTTAAAACAAACCCCCAAAGAAACATTGTTTTAACTTGTAAAAGTACTAAATAAAATGGCCTTGATAATTTTTATAAGACTATAAGTGGAAAAAGTTCTTTAAAAAGTGGCAAGTTATTTTTCTGTAACACTGAACTAAATGAAATCTAGTTGATATTCAGTTGAAAAATGCTAAAATTCAGAGTGGAGCCTTTAATATTTCATTTGTGAATCAGTTGCTAGCACTGCACATTGAACCCTTTCAAATAAGTGTCCGTGACAGTGCTTGAGAAGCTTTCCTCTTTTGGTTGAGTTCACACTCACTTCTATAGGTGCATCAAAAAGATGTTACTATTTTATTTGTTTTGGTTTGTTTTTTTTTTTTTTTCCCCTCTGGCAGTGGTTGCTAACCAGTGGTTGTATTTGGATCCAGCAGCCAAATTTCAGTGTTTTCTTTGCAGCCCAGTTGCTGTGCAACTGAGCAAGGTCCTGCTTTGGGAAAGATGGATTGCATCAGGTCATCTCCAAAGGTCTCTTTCAACCTCAATTATTCTTTGACTGTATGATTTATGATTCTCTTTTGTTTCTGTGTCCAATGGACAGAGTGGCAGTCTACCCTGTGTGTGGGAATCCTCTGTGGATTTTCTTAATTTGATTGTGTAAGGGTTCACATGGAGGAGGTTTATTACCCTGATTTTGAGAGATTGTTGGAATGAGAGATGTCAAGAAATTATGATTCTCACCAGTGTGCTCTTTTTCTGTCAGATTGAGAGAATCAATTCAGGAAATTATGAACAGCTCTGTCTATATTTTAACCTTTAACAAGAAGCACCTTGGCATTGTAATTACAGACTCTCCACTTAGTTATTAGGGATTACATATGAATGATGGAACTGTTACAGTTATTTCACGTACAACATTTTGCAATTTTCTTCACTATGTTCCAGCATCTGTCGAGTAAAAGAAATTCTGCTCTTTCATAGATGAGGTTTTGAGTTCATGTCTGCCTGTGTTAGGGGAGAGTTCAGACCATGAGTAAGGTTTTTCTACATTTAAAAAAAAGTCTCCTACCTTTCCGAAGTCTATATTGTTTATATTAGTAAATTAACTTTGTTGAATAAGTTAAAAATTTTTTCACATTTAGTAAGCTACAATGCCAGAAGTTCTTTTGCCAGTGTATCTGTTTTAGCTGGGGTATGATGGTTTGTGGTGTGTGTGTTTGTGTTTTTTGGGGGTTGTGTGTTGTTTTTTTTTTTCCTTCTCCAACTCCTTAAGTAATGCCTTATATAGCACAAAACCTTCAAATGTAGAACAAACCTGGGAAATTCATCTATCCTTTTTAACTGAAGGAATAGTGCAAAACTGGCAGACATGAATCTACCTTGTGTGGAAAATAAGAAATATGTGCATTTTTTGCTTATCCTTTCACAAATTCTTCTTTACTTTGATGAGAAGTGATAAATGACATCTGACACAGAAGGTCCTCCTGGGCTAAAAAATAACACGTGGATGGCAGATTTGGGGGAATGACAAGGGGAAGGTTAAGCCTTTATTCCAAACCACAAAAGTTTCTGCGTTAGTGTTAAAATATGGGTTTTGTCCCTGTGAATAAGGTAAGCAGCTTACAAGGTGCCATCCGGTTTCATTATGAAGAGAAGCAAGTCAAAGAATTCACCCCCAAAAAGTAGGACTATATTCGGTGTAGGGCCAAACGAGTGGGTCCATCCTATAGCATCTTTCTGCTGAAACTCTGTCTGTGGAGTACGCTAATGCCTTCTGATGGACTCAGTCCCACTGTGTGGCATTTTACACCTCTGCACTTCCATTAATATCAATGCAACATTCATGACAGGGCTCAGCAAAAGAAAAGGTAGAAATGGTACTGCCTTTTGGCTTTTGATGAGAGGCATTGCCCATCAGATTTGTGAAAGCAAATTTGCAGTTTGGAGTAGCACCACTGAAAGAAGCAGTACACACTTCTACTTTGTGTTTGCACATGCAAGTAGAGTATTGTCTCTGACTTTTCATTACTTGATCTAATTAGATTTCTTGGACATAAGGTGGCAGTACTTGCAATCACCAATCTTTGGTGCCCTTAAACACAGGAAGCTGTAATTAGATCACTAGACAGTCCTGCTAAAAATAATAGAACTGTCTACAGTGTAAGAGTAGTTTACCTCTTCCTTGTCAGGAAGGAGTGATCCTTTGAAGATGCTACATATGAAATACACAAACAGTTAGAGATGTTGCTTTGAATCATGCATATGTTTTTGGACTGAAGCTCCTAATGTAGGAAGTTAAACACTTTGCCTTTAACAGTATTGAAACACATCTTAACTTTTATTAGACCTTCTGCTTAATTTTGGAGACATGGTTGCAGCTAATTTATTGAGTTATTTAAGAAGGGGTTTCAGCGGTATCTAATCCAAGCTCTTGCTCAAAGCAGGTTCAACAATGAGATCAGACCAGGTTGCTCAGGACTTCGTTCATTCTAATTTCAAAAACTTTCAAGGATGGAGATTACATAGCTTTCAGTCTTGGTTGCTAGAAGTTAATGATAAATATATTATTTGATCTAATAAACACATTTTTATCACTATTTTGGTGTGTGTATATATATATATACATATACACACCAGAGAAACAAATCACATATTTTTAAAAAGATCTTTGAGACTGAACTCTATTTTTCCCTCAACTTTAGAGGATAATCTAGAGGTTAGCAACCAAAGGTACCTGGAAGATGGGATTTCTCTTTGCCATGAGCTTTAGTGTAACTTCTTGCATATCATGCTTTTTAAACATGCCTCTCTATGCCAGGTGGGAAAATGAGTTGCAGATGTCCTATGCAAGCAGATAGATAGAATATTTAATAAGATATCTGACAGAAGGGGAAGTAGAGCCTTTAAAAGTATTTTACTTTTGTTTCCTCTTTTTCACATGTGTACCTTTTTAAAGAGGAACTCGCCCTCAGTCTGAACTGAGAGAAATGCTACACAGTAAATGGGCATCTACATTTGTACATCTATTTTGAAAAATACAATTCTTGGCTATTGAAAAGTTACAGGTTAGGGTTTTTTTTCCGTATCTGTATTATGGTTTCCTATTTTCCTCTTCAGCTTCAGGATGTATACTTCTAATTAGTTAATCAGTAATTAGTATTTTATATCAGATGTTATATGAACATCTGCATTATTAAAATAAAAAAATAGAAAATATAGAATATGCTGAGTCCCTCTTTCAACACTTAAGAACATGCTTTTCCCTCACTCAGGCTAGCTATTTTTTCCCAACTGTGCTCCACAATTACTTTCAGAATTAATTAACTTCCAGTTTATAATGACATATCTAGCAGTTGTAAAATAACCAAATTCAGCACTTCTTCCAATGTTGCATCTCTGTGAGCTGATTCAACCCATATTACAGCTACTGAGTTGGACATTTCCTCATTACTCATGGGCAGATGCCAAACAAGGACTCTTAAAGAACCACAATCTCCAAACAAGCCTTTTAAATTTTTTTTTAAACTGTATTGCTGTTGTTGTAGGTATTTAATTTTGGGGGTTTATTGGGATTTTGTGGTTTGTTCTTTTGCTTGGTTTTGTTGTTGTTGGGTTGTGGGGGTTTCTTTGGTAACAGTGAATTTAGTTAGGCAGAAAGCTGAGGTTCATCACTGAAGGTCACAAAGTGAAATCTAGGATAGTACTTCAGAACCTAAATTCCTACAGGCAGGAAAGCAAATTCTGCTCCAAAAGGTTAAAAAAGCACGTATGTGATTTGCCTAGATTCTGCACAGCTTTCTGTAGGCACTGTACACAGGTGACAATGTTTGTTTTTCTTACGATAGATTTTTCCAGAGCAGAAGTTCAAGATATAGATTTTGAAATTTACCACAGCTCAAGAAAGTATTACTATATATATATTTTCCATTTCAATGAGTAGCAGAAATTCATCATGCCAAAAATTACATATACTTTAATTTCTTTTCAAACATATGATAGATTTAATTCTTATATTATTTCACTTTCTGTTCTGGTTATATACTCTTTTTGTCCAAAATATACTGCTCAAAATATGTCCAAAAATATGTTATATATATTTTTGTCCAAATATCTTAGAATTGAGTGGATTTCAACAAATTGCTAATTCTTCTTAAAAAATAATTATTTAGGCATTCTAAAATAAGCAATTATTTGTAAATTTTAATCTCCTCAAATTTTAATTTTATCAAAAATAATCATAAATGTTCTAAAAATGTTTGGAATCTAATAATTTTTCTGTAAGATAAAATAGACTAAATTTTTTAAATGTATGTAGGGTGTGGAAACCATTTATTTTGCTCCTTTATCAGCTAAAGAAGTAGTAGTTTAATGTTATAAAGTGTGAAAATTATCTTCTTACTCAACTGACCATGCATAGTGGGACTTTCCACAGGAGGCACAAATTCTACTGAAAATAAATGAAGGGGAAAGAACTTCACCAATAAACTCTGCATTGCTCAAGTCTTTATCAGGAAACTACTGTGTCATTTTTACTGAAGTGATAAAACTGGGGAAATAGTCTTAGTTATCATCTTTCAAAAAGATCTAAATAACCCCTGGTAGAAATCACACAAGTTATTTTAACAAATTAATTAATTTCTGTAAGGCAGAAATTGTTTCCTGTCTTCTGTTTTTCAAATGGTGATGAAAATCGTATTCCCTTTACAACTGAATTAATGTACAGAAATAACAGATGTACAGAAATAACAGATGAACAGATGTCATGTTGTAGTTTCTGGAATTTCCATGCAAGAGATATGGTACTTTGGGTAGTTATGGTCATGATTAAATGTTCCCCCAGAATTTGCCAGATTTGAATTAAAACATAATCCTTTCCCTGGTATGAACATCTGGAGAGTTCAAGTTCTCATGGTTTTCCACAGCTATTCTAATCATTCTGAAAGATTTTTCAATGTCTCTGAAAATTTATTTCCTTAATATTATAATAATGTAAGCCTGGAACTTCCTGTGAAAACAAAGGGTATCCAATATAGTTCTAATCAATGGCATTGGCTATCTGAAGGTATACTAATCTAAACTTTTTACTTTTTGTTTTTGAAATAAACCAACTGCAGATATTTTTCTTCTTGGGGATTTTTGAACAATCATTTTGCTTTATTTATCCAAACAGCTGCAGCTTCCATAGTCTAAATGGGGAGTGGAAGGCAATAATATATACTGACAAGAGTACATAGTAGAAATGACTGTGCATTAGCTGGAGAGAGGGTTTTAGTGGTTCTTTCTGAGTTAGTTTTAAGTGTCGTGGGTTCAAATGAGATAGGGTTAATTTTGACCAGAAGTTGGGAGGGGGCCACAGCCAGGATGATGAGATGAGATACCTCACTGGCTATCTGATAGCATACTAGTGTCATGGGTGTTATATAAGGGTGGGGGATGGGCCAGGGAAAGGGCACAAGTTCAGATGGGCATCAGAGGAGTGGGACAGTGCCTTCCTTGGTTTGTTCTACACCACTTGATATGCATATTGCTTCATTGCCATTACTGTTGTCATCACTTCTCCAGTTGTGTTGTATTAAATTCTCTTTGTCTCAAACCACGGGGTTTTGTACTTTTCTCCCTCTTCTACTTCCCATTCTGGGGGTGAGGGGCAATGAGCAAGCATCATGTGGTGCTCAGCTCCTGGCTCAGTCTAAACCATGACAATAAGAGACACTTCAGAATCCAGAGCTAAGAAATTCTGCTCTTTCCTGTCATACTGCTATGAGCACTTGACCAGAAAATGCATCAATATATAAGTGACGGCACCATAGTTATAACAATTTGAACAGCTGCTAATATGAGTTTCATTAGTTTCTTTAAAATGTGGTAAAAACCATTCACATCCAGCAAAACTTGAGTATTTTGAAAGAAAGAACACCTCCACTGCCTGCCAGTAGCTACCAGCTATGCACAGTTATTTTAGAAATAAACTCTCTGTGAACTGACCATTTACCTGGAAGGACAAGGGCTAGAGGCTTTTTCTAAGAGTAGACATATGCCTTGTCTTTCATCATCTGGACTCTAGAGCCGATTCTGTGGTATCCTGTGAATAATTGCTGATGAATACCTGATGCACAATAAGTAGGCATTTAGACTTCAGTAGAGTGCTGGTAAACAGACAGATTGATGCACCTAATGTCATGTTGTTCTCAGCATTGTACGCATTTATGTTGCATAGACATGCCTGTGTTTATGTGTGTATGTACAGATATATGTATCTGTTTTCTTTTGGAGTTGTTGAGCTTTTGCATATGTTTTGAGTAGCAACTATAATCACACTTCTAAACAAACCAAAGTTTTCTTCAAAACCAATTTTAGTATTTTCTCCTTTTCTAGCTTTGCCTTTAAAAAGATAGATGACACAAGCAAGGCTTTTGACAGGTGGGAACATTACATGTAGATCATACTACATCAGTATTTTGACAAATGGCAATATGCACATAATCCCAGTTTCTATGCCAGTCAAACCACAATAATAAATGCAAATGTTTAAGTATGAGAGAATAAATAATCTTGTAAATAAAGGGAAATAAGCAGGTATTGGAAAAGAACATGATCTTGGATGAACACATGCAGTATGTCTTTAAATGCTATTCCCAGTCACACTCAAGTTGAATACATACTTGGTGAAAGGCAACAGAGAGTGCTAGAGCATGTTCATATACTCTGTGAAGTATCTAAAGTGCATCTAATAAAGATGCAAAGTTGTATTAAAGGATGTCTATACATTCAAAATAAATAGTTTTGCATACAGTATCTTTTCTGTGTTTCTGAATTACAAATATACTTTGTTGGTTCTGATAATGACTGATCAATCATTTGCTCACTTTGCGAGCAAAGCATGCTTCAGCATTTTTAAAGGATTTTCAAAGGCTGGAGTTCATGTGGTCTCAGTTGTACTGAAAATCAAGAAATATGTCTTAGGCAGAAAGTTTCAGGCAGCAACAAATCATTAAGAATCTAGATTTTGCTGATCCAAGTTGTTTATCAAGTTGTGAATACATGTTTCCTTTCTATATAAAACCTATTTTCTTCCTTGCTATTTAAAAATTTACTTTGAAATGTGAAATAAAATACAAAATAAAAATTTCTTATGAAACAAAGTTTTATTGAATTAGGACTATCCAATAAACATCTTAATTACACAGGAATATTTTATGATTAAATCTCTCTAATATTTACATGAATGCCCTAATACAGTAGTCAATATTAAATTTATCCTAAAATTTTACAGATCAATGTCTGTCTCTAACAGAACAAAAATTTCTTCTTACAGAAAAATTCAGAACACTTTCCCAACAAATACTTTAGTAGTAGACCAACTTGTCTCTTCCAACAAAAGAATTTTTCCAACTGAAACTTTATTTCACTGTGTTTTCAAATGTGTTAGGGAAGCAATGATTCTTCTTCAGTTATCCCGTCTATTAACAGGACTAAAAAACGTTTTTCAAATGTCTGTGTACACATAAGGGTAAGACACAAACTAATTTTGCTGCACAGATGGTGGAAGTACAAGAATTTAGTAAAAACAGAAAATCCAATTAATTTTAGTAGGATTGTGTTATTCTTTCTCAAACAGGCCTCCCACTAAGTACTACAGTATACATAATATACTCCTGGAAAAGCTGGCAGCCCATGGCCTGGACAGGGGCACTCTGTGCTGGGTGAGGAACTGGCTGGAGGGCCGGGCCCAGAGAGTGCTGGTGAACGGGGCTGCATCCAGCTGGCGGCCGGTCACTAGTGGTGTCCCCCAGGGATCAGTGCTGGGCCCAGTCCTGTTTCACATCTTTATCAATGATCTAGATGAGGGGATTGAGTCCACCATCAGCAAATTTGCTGATGACACCAAGCTGGGAGGGAGTGTCGACCTACCGGAAGG
>VWZY01006111.1:172241-197970 GCA_013399075.1 Chloroceryle aenea | reverse complement strand
AAAAAGAAATGAGCTTTAAGATTTTTTTTTTGTTCATGTGCGTTGATATGTAGACAATCGCAAAAGTGTTTGCTATACAGAGAAGCAATGGGATAATAGAATTCAAACTAGGGAAGAACTAGTATAGCCATGCCTCAAATTCTGCATCAATGTTAGAGGTTTTTCGTTTTGTATCAATAATCATAAATGCTTAGTTTGTATATATATAAAGATTATCAGTTCATACAGATATAAGAAAAAGTTCTGCACAGCATATATCATCTACTGACTATTGTCTATTAAGTATTGCTAGATGAGTTCTCATGATTATGAAACAGATTTCAGCTATGACATTGTTTCCCTGTGATTTAGAGGAACAAACCAAGTTATTGAAAATTGTGCAACGACTCATACCTGACAAGAGTAAAAGTTAATTTGGAGATTGAGTGGACACTTTTAAACTCACTGTTATGGTGAACTCAACTGGGACCAAATTAACATGTCTGGCTGCTCTGCTCTTTTTTAAGAGGAGTCCACCCAGCCATTCAAAGTCTGCTGATGACAGGAATGCCTGGAGACATGGATGGGATGTGCTGGTGGTGGGTCACCATGCTAAGACTGATTCATTCAGACTGTCTGCAGGCTCGCTTAGTGCCACCAAGCTGTCTCTAATTTATTTACCTTTGCAGTTGTGAAGCCTAGAGATGCATACATTTTTTTTAAAGGCAATTTCAGATTCTGACATAATTCCTAGACCTCTGGGACTTCAGACACTCTGTAGACTGTAATGCCTAGGCTTTGATCCACACCTGCTGTTAGACTCCTATTCCTGCAATTACAGTTGATCTTGTAACTCTATTTTCTCACATTTGGAAAGAATCAAACAACAGCCTGATGCAAAACTCAAAATCCAAATATATACTAAAGTGAACCAGAAGTGAAGTGTACCTGGTGAATATTCCATTTCTTGAAATTAAAATATTAACCACAACTCTGCAGAGCAGCCCNTTGATGAAGCTCCGAGCAACCAGCACAACCACAGTTGAGGATGTGCCTGCTCTCAGCAGGGGGGTTGAACTAGATGACCTCTAGAGGTCACTTCCAACCTGGATATTTCTGTTTCTATATGCCATGTGTTAATTGAATATTGAGTATAATATTTTTCAATGCTCTAAAGCATCAGAATATGATCTAAATATTTACATGTAGAAGCACTTGGGCATATTTATATGAGTGAAGTCTTGTCTCTTTATTTCAAGGTCTTTAGAGATTGTTTCCTGATCATCTTCTATTATAAACAAGCACTTTTTAAGTATGCCATTAATAAACTTTTGTGTTCCTGCAGATGAATCTGAAGAGACTGGAGCCTGGGAGACAGTCTTTGTTATGTGCTAGTTTCTTCAGGGCTTTGTAGAATGTCATTTTGAAAATGTAACATGATGGAAATTGGTGAGCTGTGCTCTCATGCAATAGTTTACATAAACATTGAAATGTTGTTTCTGGTTGATAAAGCTTGTAACTTCTATAAGCATGTCCTCAAGCTACTATTACTTAAGTGAGGGAAAACACAAAATATTTTGGCTGTGTGCTCCGTGTTGCAAAATCATATAAAGTTTTTAAATCAGTTGTATGTTACTTAACCTGGCATTGAAATGGCAAGAACAAAACTGCAACAAAAAACCTCAGGCCACAAGGCCAAGATAGATAATATTGCATGTGCCAATAAAATATTATAGTTCTGTCACTGTTCATGGACATACAAGCTAGGCTTGGGGTTTTGGGTGTGCTTTGTTTTGTTTTGGTTTTTTAGTGTGTGTTTTTTTGTTGGTGGTGTTGGTGTTTTGGTTTTTGTTGTTGTTGTTGTTGTTGTTGTTGGTTGGTGTGTTTTGGGTTTTTTTGTTTGGTTGGTTTGGTTTTGTTTCTGATGTTTTGGGGTTTCTTTTAGGTAGGAATGTTTTATACATGTCAAAATAAGCTATAGTCTTTAGCCTAGTGAACTCGCAGCCCAGGAGCTTTAGATACAGGTGTATGTGCATGAGAAATCCTGATGGCTTTCACTAAAAGTATACAGAGTTTGGATCAAGGTAGATAGGTACAGCAACTATAGACTTTTTCTGAAAAGCTGAAAAATGATTAGATCTGAATTCTTCTACTACTTGTTCCTGAAAGGGTGGGTAGTGCAACTGCTCCTGATGTAGGCTAAAGCTCTGTGAACTTTTGAACAACTTCACTACCTCTTGGACTCTGGATTGTATTAAAGAACAGAAATAATTACACTGAGGGGCCTGTCCTGCATTCCTAACATAAGCAAAATGCTTATTGGATTTGCAGTGTAGGTCTGTCTTTTGTTTAAGGAAAAGCTTTGAAGCCTGTTGAACAAGGACCAAGTCAAAATCTTTGATAGAGACTCAAATGGTGTTCTGCATAAATAAGAAATACGCTTCACATACATGGAGCATAATTATTTACATTTGCTCAGTGGATTCTTTGTAATCTGTATTCCTTTGACAAGCACAGATTTCATAAACATGAACTGACTTTTGAAATGGCAAGAAGCACAGCACTTCATACTAAGAAGATGCTTCATATATAAGTATAAAGTATGAGTGACAGACTCAACAGTGTGTATATTCACCACTGTCCTCTGCTGGTTGAATTTATAACTGTGTGACTCTGTGTTGAGTAGCATTGAGCAAAGAGGAAAAGAATTGCTGTGCCATTCATTCAAATTTGAAAACAAGCCCTGAGTCAACCATGCTCATGGTTGTTTTACATTCATTCTCCCATAATGTTAAAATGATTTTTTTTTTAATCAAATGCCAGGTTTATAGGAGTGAGCTAATATCTTTCTCTAGGCTAGATGATACAGTTAGAAAAAAATGGACAAGATTTCCATCACAGAAGCCTATACTGTGACTGACAAAGAAGCCAAAACATGCAGGTAAAGCAAATGTTAACAAGAGGTGACCTGAGTTTAATCTAAATGCTAATGGATTGGCTTCCTCAGAGAAAAGAGACAACTGATACCTTCAGGTATCAGGGCTTCAGAGGAAGACATGTGAGGTCCAGCTACCTATGAAACTGAGAAAGAGTCTTTGTGGCTCCCAATTGCTCTCCAGAGTGCTAAGAAAAAATTCAATGCTGAAATTAGGCCATTTAAACCTGTCTTTTTATGGCTTAGATTGATATATAGCACTTCTGGGGCAGTGTGCTTTGATTTAGTTTTGGTTGTCCGGTTAATTAGTTCTCTGTTAGCCAGCAGGAATATGCACGACTATTTCCCTTGGAGCACTTTCCTCTGATGAATGTTAGTTTACTTGTTGCTGTATTATACTTCTTTTAATTACAGAATGTGATAAAGGCTTTTCATTCATTGCAGCTTAAGAATATTGTGTAGTTCAATGTCTTGCCACAAGGATTTTTTTCTTGAAATCATACTTGAAGAGGAAAAAATACAGCATTTTCCTTTTTCACTGATCATCTCTAAGCACTTATGTATCTGAAGAAGCTGGTTTTGTACCCCTAGCAAGGAAGTAAAAAGGGATACCAACCTTTTTGCATTAGCTCAGAAGCACAAAGTTGGTTTGTCACAGCAGTATACAGAACGACTGTACATGTACACAGCGGCATTTGGAAAAATGGCTGCTTGGAGACATAAATCTCCCCTGAGATCCTGCTGTCGTGGTGAGACTTTGATTTCTTTCCTAATACAACAAAATATTCTGCTGTAATACTGCCTCAAGTCCAAGAAGCTTCTTTCTTTATTTTCCTGGGTGGAGGGCAGAGGAGGGGAAGAAATATAGTTGGGAAGGATGTTGCTTCAGAAATGTAACCCTGATTATCTGACACTTTTACATATTCATTTCTGTGGCAGAGCTGAAGCTAGTTGAGGACCATTGGCAAGAGGGTAGTAGTGCTGGGGCCACCTAGCCTGGCACGGGGCATCCTGCAGCTGAGCTGAATTCCATGTAGCAAAATGGAGGCATGTCTTCATAGCTGTGTGGGGGAACCTCAGCAAAGCAGCAGTCTGGTTCTCATGGTAACCAGGATTTCCATATACTGCAGGGGTACACATAGTCTGACATCACTTTGCTGCAGGGAGGATTTCTGTGCATACTCAAGGACTAAATTAAGCCCTTTGTAAAGCAAGACTGTGCGTCCATTTTCATGTCTGTAAGCGTATGGCTTTCCCTATGTGAATGGGTGAGAAAAAGTGAGAGAAAAGAGAATGAAAGTTTTTATTTTTCTAAGTAGGAATAGGAATAACCCTGACACAATCAGCTTCTCATTTTTAGTTTGCATCCCATTTTAAAAAGCAATAATATCTTGCATATCTGGGAAGAAAGAAGGATGCTAGAAACTTCTTTAGGTCTAAAAATTTGCTTTGCCAATCAGAACATAGGGAAATAGATTTACTGAATGTTAGTGCTTTTTTCTGCAACATCATATATACAGATTTTAGCAGAGAAAGACTGTAATGAAGATGTGATATTCATCATGCGTGATACAGTGACATCTGGTGTAAGACATGCTATGCTGTGTGTTGTAGTTCCCAGCTAGGGAAATAATCCATATGTTTTGGTGCTATCAGACTCTTCTGTGGAGTCCAGTGAGAGGTCTCCTTGCCCCTCATTTAAGATGAGTAATACTTACTGTAATATCTTTCCAGGGACACATGTTATTCAATTCTCTATGTATATCTTCTGTCCTGAGGAAATATAATGCAAGAGAACCTGACTTTTAAATGTCTATTGTTCTGTTAAGGAGATTGGGATGTGAAAGGTCTACAGTTGTTTGCAGATAATTTATAATATGTTTGTATATGGACCTAGAAAAAGCTTAAAATTGGCTGGAGGTTGAAGGTATTTAGCATATTGAGAAGACTTTCTTTTCTCATTTTTTTTTTTGGCAGAAACACCATCTCTGAACTGAAAAAACTTCTCATATAGCTCTTTTGGTTTGTACTGATCTAAATAATTTTGAATCCTTCCACTTACAAAGCTTTAGTGTGAACTCTGATATAGAGAACTTACAGGCCTATGGCAGTGTTTTGTGAAGTGCCAGATTTATTCCTAGATGATCACAGATGACAATGGTAAATAAAAATCAGTATATTTCTTGTGAATCTGGTGTATTATTAATTGATCTTTCAACAAATTACTGGTTTTGCATGTTTTAATCAACAGACTTCAGTCATCTTCTGATTTATGTTTTCCTCTTTTTCCTTGACTATGAATCACAACTTTATTACATTACTGCACTTGAACTTAAATATGAGATGTATAACCATAAATCTAATGATAAACATCCTTTCTTGGTCACCTACATGACCAGGGGGTGGAAGACAAGGGGTGTGGAAGACATGTGGTAAAAATGAGGAGAAATAGAAGCCAGACCTTGGTATTTTAACTGCTAGATCCTCCAGTGAATTTTTTGCGGGTAGCTTCTGGTAAATGTGGAAAACAAAACTGGTAGTTATGTAATGCCTTGTGAAGAAAGAGAGACTGCTTTGAACTGACAACAGCCTTCACGGCTTGAATGTTGAAGCTAGAAATATCTTGTCAGAAATATAATTTTTAACATTGCAGAACCCTACTGGAGTCCTTCACTATAGGAAGGAAAGTCAGGCAGCACCTTTGAGTGGGCTGTACTGCCACAGTACAGGGCCACTGGCAACAGTTAATGATAAATAATACCTGAGCTCTGCTCTGAAATGAGTAGATGCTGTGTACTCTCTGTCCCTTCTATACCCCGGAGAGAGCTGATTTTTCTGGCCTGCACTTTGAAATATGGTGCAACCACTGTGCTAATGAAATTGAAGGGATGGTTTCTTTAAGAAGCCTATCTGTGTTGCTTGGCACCAGAATTCCTTTGCTTCCTTTTTTTTCCAAGCTGATCCAGAAGTGCACTAATAATTAATTGTAATTTTGTATTTGGTTGTATAACTGTAATGGAAAATACTTATCACACAAGTAGGAAGAGAGCTGCCTAGGCTGACTGTGACATAAATGAAATAATACATTTTTCTTCTCCTTCCCCATATAATTTTCAATCAGTGTGGGACATTTTTTAGTATTTTTCACTTATTCCTATTTAACAGTGCAGAATAAGGATGCATGTTATTTAATCATAAATTAATTTCTAGGTCACACATGCAGAACTTGCAGGGATGTGCAGAATCTTCAGGCATCAACAATAACCTGTAGATGGCATTATCCTGTGACTGTGGTGGACAGAGGCGCTGTCTAAAACTAGGGGGTTAGAGAGAGAGCAAGAGAGAAACAGTGGGAAAAGAGATTACTTCATTAAAAAGGGGAAGTGTGTGAGAAGGAATCATCTAAGTGCTCCCTTCTGCTTTTTGGATCTCTTCTGTGCTTAAAAAGTCCAGGCTGACCAGAGCCCTTGGCTGGATGCACTGTCCAGTCCCTGGCCTGATCTCTCATGAACACTAATCCTGGGTGATATTCAAATTAATCCAATGCAGATAGAAGCTCAGAAAAATAAAATTATATTATCAGCAATCAGCATGCAAATAAGTATTACATTGATTGATATTCAGTTTTTATGTCATAATTTATTAAACATTACTCCAGAACAACATAAAATCATCATGAATCTTTGAAGTGGTTTGTGAATTACACAAACATAAGATCACAATGTCCGTTTTCTACTCTTTTTTATTTTTTTTTAATATATATAGTGATAAAAATACAATAGGTGTACTAATCTTGGTATTCTTTAGTAACCTGACAACAATCAATCTGGGGATGCTTACAAACACTATGTACAATTTTACATACAGAAAAACAGGTCCTTCTGGTCCAGATTCAAAGACTGCAAGCACTTGACAGGATTGCTTTTATTATTTTAATTAATTTCCTTATCAGTGAGGAAACATTGTCTTAATCTTTGGAGTCAGTGACCAGTACAGAGAAATTTAGTTATCCTAATTACATTTGAGATGGTAATTTACTTGGTTTGATGTGAAGCCACACAAGAATCCCCCTCAATATATTTTTCCTAGATGAAGTTTTTCCAGGTTTTGTTTGTTTGTTGGTTTGGTTTAGTTTTGTTTGTGTTTTTTTGTTGTTGTTGTGGTTGGTTGGTGGGTTTGTATTTTTGTTGTTTTGTTTGTTGTTGGAGTTTTTTGTTTGTTTGTTTGGAGTTTTTTTTGTGTAACAATTCTCTTGGCATTCAGAATAAGGGAGTAATCAGCCTTTTCTGTAAACTGCAACAATTTAAGTCTATGAAATCCCACATAAAGGCTTTTACTGGTTTCTATATTTACTTATCTATCTGCATATTGCAGTTGGTGTTCACACATCAATATACATTATTATATACGTAGCCACTCGGTAAAATACATATATTATATATTATATAAAGCAAACAAGCACGCAGACATTGAACTGTCAGTTTCAAATCTGTAAATGCACTTTTCTGAAACCTTCAGATGGAGCTGGGCAGAATTTAGAAGCCTATTTGAAAAATGGCTTTACACTCTTTTACAATTACTCCATAAGAATATAACTGTGATCAAGATAGTGATTTTCACTGGAAAATCTGGTGGAAAAGACATTTTCTACATATAGAAATACATGGGATAGTAATTTTGAGAATTTGGTACAGACACTTGCTATTTAGCAAAAACTTCTGTGATGTCATAAAATGATTTTCTGATGCCAATTTTTTTTTTTAAGGTCTAATACATAATGTTAATCATAGACTTTTCATGAGAAGTTAAATTGCTTTCAGCATAGTATTACGTATTATCCTATACAGACAGTAGGAAAGAAATTTTGAATCACAGACACCCTTGTTAAATCGTAGCTAGATTGGATGTTTCTGTACATTATAAGGAGTTATTGGATAAATAGTGCGGTGAAAAGATTTTCCGTGGTATTTCTATTTTATATCTATACAAACTTTGTTTAATTAAATTTGCTTCTAGCAGAAGGTGAATGAGGTGTCTTTAAGAAGTGAGGATTTTTCAAACTGAGTTTCAGAGCTTTATTTGAATGACAGGCTTTACCTCAGTCTCTGGGAAAATAATGACAAAAATAATTCTAGAATCTGTTTGCAAAATATTAAGGACAAGAGGGTGATTGGGAGTAATCATCATGGATTTATGAAAAAGAAATCATGTCTGAACAAACTGATGGCCTACAATGAAATGACTGGCTCAGTGGACAAGGAGAGAGCACTGGATATTGTTTATCTTGATTTCAGAAAGGCTTTCAACACTGCCTCCTACATTATTTTCACTGACAAACTGATTAAGTATGGGCTAGATAAATGAAGAATGAAGTGGGCTGAAAATGGTTGAATTTTTCGGCTTACATGGTTGCAATCAGTGGCACAAAGTCCAGCTGGAAGCCATTCATTGGTGATGCACTGCACAGATCAATACTGTTTCATATCTTCATTAATGGCCTGGATGAATGGACAGAGTGTACCCTTTTCAAGTTCATATATGATAGAAAACTGGGAGGAGCGACTGACACAACCAGAGCCATACTGCCATTCAGAGAGACCTGACAAGCTGGAGAAATGGACTGACAGGAGCCTTATGAAGTTCAACAACTAGCAGTGTGTCCCTGTGTCAAAGTATCTTGAAACCAGTCAAGTGGTGTCCAATGACAGGACCAGAGACAGTGAGTGGGCACAGACTGAAACACAGAAGGTTCCCTCTGAACATCATCAGGAAACACTTCTTACTGTGAGGGTGATGAAACACTGACACAGGGTGCCCTAGGAAGTTGTGGAGTTTTCATTCTTGGACATATTCTAAAGCACTTCAGACATAGCCCTAGGAAGCCTAGCATGGGTTTCTTCCAAAATTTCCTTCAAAACTCACCTATTTTGTGATTCTGTGATCATGTTTGCATTGGGAGGGTTGTTGCTAGGGGGTCAAGGGAAGTGACCCTTCCCTTCTACTCAGCCCTGGTGAGGCCACATCTGGGATGCTGGGTCCAGTCCTGGGCAAGACTGACAAGTCCAGCAAAACCCTCAAATTTGATTAAGGAACTAGAGTACTTGTCATAGGAGGAGAGCCTGAGAGAGCTCAGCTTGTTCAGCCTAGAAAGAGGTTACATGTATCTTGTCCATGAGTATGAATTATTGGACCTTATTACTCTCAAGTGGGGGTCGGGCTCTTCTCCCAGGCAACTAGTGACAGGACGAGAAGGTATGGCCTGAAGCTGTGCCAGGGGAGGTTTAGGCTGGATTTTAGGAAGCGCTTCCTCATGGAAAGGGTGATTAGACAATGGAATGGACTGCCCAAGGAGGTGGTGGAGTCACCATGGCCAGGGGTCTTTAAGGAAAGATTGGATGTGGTGGTCTAGCTGATGTCATGGTCTTGGGTCATAGGCTGGACTTGATGATCTTGGAGGTCTATTCCAGCCTCAGTAATTCTGTGATTCTGTGAATACATTATGGGAGGGAATAAACAAGATGGAGCCAGGCTCTTTACAGTGGTATCCAATGACAGGATGAGAGGCAATGGGCACAAACTGCAATACATTTAAACATATGAGAAAATATTTTACTGTAAGCATGGGCATTCACTGGAACAGATCATCCAGAGAGGTTGCGGAATCTCCACCCTTGGAAATACTCAAAACATGACTGGATATTGTCCTGAGTCACACTTTGGTTGTCCCTGCTTTGAGAAAGGGATAGCATTATATAATCTGCAGAGGTGTCTCAAACTCATTCCGTGGTTCTATGATACTTCTTTCAATCCTCCCAGATGAGTAAGCTTTCTATTTATTTATTTCAAAAATCTGGTTACTTAATCTTATCTTTGAAGAGATATTTCAGAGTTTTAACAGTATTTTGTACCAGAATTTGCTAAAAAAGATTTGACTAGGTGCACCAGCAAAGTCCTCAGATCCACAGATACTCGGAGTAAAAATTCTGAGGCATACAGAGTAAGTTCTGTTAGTGTGTCTAGAGGTTTTTGTCTCCCATATACTGTGGTAGACACTTCTGCCACATCATGTATTTACAGCCAAATAGGCAAGGCTGCCCTGCTGATGAGTGAGGTCCTACCCCCCTTAAAAATAAAACAAAACAAAAACCAAGTAGAGTTTAATGTTTTCCTTGTTATCTCTTCCAGAAAGCACTTCACATAGTGGGCAAAAAGGAATCTGTGGTCCTGCCTGATCATGTTTGCCTAAAGAGTTTTATTCTAGAATTAACTGCTTGAGGTTAATATCAAGCAGCTTATTCTAGGCTTGAGCCTTGAAAGTATCAAGAAGGCTGGGTGCATAGACTCCTGGAGCTGTGCCCTGCAGAGCTCTCCAGATAAACTTCAGCAGATGTTTCTTCTTCCATCTGGACAGTGCATGTTCTGCTTTTGTTTCAAAGGAAAACATGACAGGAAACTGAGTGAAAAACTCATAGTTCTTTAGGCAGCATGCATCTAGGAAAGTACACATTCTAACAATGCTCCATTTTATGATTTTACTGAAAATTAGTCATGGAATCATTTTGATTGGAAGAGATTAAGATCATCAAGTACAACTGTTAACGTGCCAGTAAAGTCTAGCACCACATCTACAGGTTTCAAGTATCTCCAGGCATGATGACTTTACTATTTCCCTGGGCAGCCTGTTCCAAAACTTCACAACCCTTCCTGTGAACAAATTTTTCCTAATATCCAACCTAAGCCTCCCCTGGTACATCTTGAGGCTGTTTCCTCTTGTCCTATCACTTGTTACTTGGGAGAAGAGCAAAGTAGGGGAAAATTTTTCCTGTTGAGCTCAGAGGCTGAAAGTGTCTCTCGCAGCATTTAGACTGAGACACTGTGTGCAAAAGGCAGGCTCAAATTACTGAACATACATCTAGGTTGGACTTAAGAGTGATGACAAAAAAAGAGAAGACATTATATCTGCAAGTAGTAAAGAAACAGCTTGTAAGATGAATCAGTAGACTAAAATACTTTGAGAAAAAGGTGGTTGCAGTAGTGTCAGAGGATAGAAATATAACTGATAGTCCCTCTCTGTATTCCTGTAGCTCATGTTCTTCATTGTCTGGCTGTGGATCCTCAGAAGCATCTGGCTAAGGGGAGAACATGAGGCACTGAAGCTAACGCGGACCTTGGTCTGTGTGAATTTGGGCTTGCATCCCAGGCCATTGCAGTCAGACAGCAGAGGGTCACAGAACTGTGTGCTGCTGCCTCAGGATGTGCTGGATGGATAAGGTGCAGAGTTCTCTCTGCTCTCTTGTTCCATTTTAACAAGAAAACATTTGTATTGATCACAGAGGCTGATGCTTAAATTTGGCTGATAAGCAACAGGAAGAAGGAGGAACTGACTGTGAGCCCCATCTGTCCAGACATATTTCTTGAGCAAAAGCAGCACCTGCAGACTTGCTGATAAGCCCCAAAGCATCATTCTTCAGGAAATACTGAATTCAGATGCTGGCTGCCTGACAAACAGATGTTGCAGTGGAAGAAAGGGCTTGTTTGGCACTGTCTCCAGTATAGTAAGGACACCTAAAAACAAAAGCTCAATAGATTCTAAGGCAATAACTGGGACACGACTGGTCTTCCTTTTGATATGTCCTGTAGCAGATGGTGATTGTGTCCCGTAAACAGAGGGATAAGAATGCAAAGTGAGCTCCTGTCATTTTGCTGTCCTTCCTAGGAGGGCTCAGGGCCATCCAGATAACACCTATGGTTATATCTGGAATTTTGTGGAAGAGCATTAGGCCTGCAATTTATAATTTTCTAAGATGTACAGCTGATATGATGCATACAGGCAGTGTTTGCATTCCTTTTCTCTTGTTTGAGACTATTAGTAGTTCCTTTCTTGTTCATGTGCTACAATGTAATCCTACAGACAACCTAAGATCTCTTTCATAAGAATTAATCACTGTAAAGGAAATAGTTCCTTGTTTAGCCTCTTTCTTCAGAGATAAAATACATTGCACTGATCTAGATGTGCCATGAAAATCCTTAAGGGTAAAATTATTAGCTGCTTGGAGAGACTTTGCAGCCAAGTTTCTATTCTTCATGAACAGGTTGCATCTCTGTTCATTTTTGTAAACACAGAATAAACTGCTCCAGAAACTATATGTGTAGTATGTCATGCCACTCTCCTTAGACCATCAACATGCAGGATATTTCTCCTCAGTGCTATCCACAGCTGTGGTAGGTTATAGAAAGCTAGAACATGGTTTAGTTGAGCATCCTGTTGCCAAAGCAACATAATATGTGGAGAGTTTATTTGGAAAAGGATAGATTAACACAAACCCTGTCTTTTCAGCAACATTAAGTGCCTTGTGTGCATCACTATGCCAGTGTTGAAATACTGCTTCTACTCTCAGTCTTAGTTCACTTGGTACATGAACAGGGTCTCTGCAGTATGGTTCATTCCATGATGTAGACAATCCCAAAAGATTTACCAAAATAATAGGGGGTCTCTACCTCTTGAGAAAGGAAAGCAATGACAAAGAAATGTAAAAATTATTGTTTATGTTAACTCTGCAGGCAGAGTTGGAACACAATATTCATATGGGGGGCTTGGGAAGAGGGAGGAATGACAATGTGTGCTTGGGAAAGGAGCAGAAACAGTATGGAAAACACTGCCTTTGGTTGTCGGCACAGAACTGACCATGACGGAGTGAGAAAACTGAGATTTTTCCTCCCCAGGGCTAAACTAATGCTGCCTGTTTGCACTGGTGAGTTTAGCCTTCTTCAGTTGAGAGGGAGAACCACACTTCAGTGAGTTTGCATTAACATGCCTTAATTTCCAACAAGCTGGCAAAAAAGCAGCAAAGGCTGACTGCTACTGTGGCTACCTGTCAGGCAGTAATTTGTTAGCCAGCTTTATTTGACTGCATCTGATTTTACCCTTACTATGTAGTTACTCTGCCCTTTGCAGGTTTTGCCCTTAAAATGTTTCAAGCATCCATGAAGCCAGACTTAACTATAGGCATAAAAAATTACCACAAGGAGCATTTTAGAAATGGAGGAAAGCCAGTATGTTGTTTTTTTTTAAAAAAATATCTTCTTGATATAGCACACCAGCAAAGCTCACTGAGGCCTGAAAATATATGGAGCTTGCTTATTGTAGAACAAGATAAATAATGACACCTAATGTGTACATTGATGTGATAAAGAACAAGTGGTTTACAATAAACCAGAAAATTCATTTCAGTGCTGCTTTTTATCAAAATAATGTTTCATAATAACACGCTAACAATGCTAAAGATTGGGTCTTGTGCTTTTGAGGAAAAGGGAATTATTTTTCATTAATTTTATTTTCAATTAAGCAGCTGTTCTTTTTTTTTTCTCTTGGGATACATGTATTAAAATTTGAAAATATTCACAGTAGCTTTTACTTGTTTAATATGCTTATCCATCAACTGTATTAATATGTTCCCTGGTTTTCTCTCATCCCTTATTTCTAACCCTTAGTCACTGCTGCCCAAATTCTGGAGAAGATGTTTTGTTGTCTAAGTTATAATTGGGAATTGACTGATTTGTCAGTTGTTGAGTATACCTTTTTTTTTTTTTTTTTTTTTTTTAACTGCATGTTAGATATTGAGCTACAGAACAGGCCTAAAAGATAATTCTGGGAGAAAAACCACGGGAGGTGTACAAACTCAGAGACTAGACACCTGTGTTTAAACCTGAGCTTGCTGCTGTACTGGGTGTTAACTTTTCTGTTGCTGCTGCTTCAGATAACTATTCTTCTGTTCAGGGGTGTCAGTTAAACTCTCCATCTTCCTGTTTGCTTCTCATAAGTGTTTCTGCCTCTAATATAGAGTCACAGAGGGAGATTTTCCCCCTCCCTATGGTCCACAGACACAAAGTAGGGCTACAGAGTGGTAGCAAGCTTCAGGGAGTGCACTTGGTCTGTTGCTTCTTCCCTTATATGTTTACCTGAAAGAGGTCTGGGCAGTCCTGTTGGCATTTATGAAACTGTCTTCCACAGGCAATATGTGGTTTCCAGTGAATAGTCCTGTGTTTGTCTAAAAAGATTTTTTTTCTTATGAAAAAGTTGAAAGCTCAAAGTTTTGTATAGTTCAGTGTGATATGCTGGAGGGTGGTTAGACCATCAGTTTTAGTGGCAGAACCTGTTAGCTGGATTTTCTCTGAATTTTTATGCGGAAGGTGCTTTAAATATTATAACTGCTATTAGTAATAGATGGACTACAAAAGGTTAGTAGAATTTGATATTTTTTTTAAGAATAAACTTTATCAAGAGGATAATTAAGGCTTTAATCTGTAGAAATCATTGTGATGCAGGCAGGAAGTATCACCCAGTTGCCATGAGGGTCCTATTACAGGTATAACTATAAAGAGAAATTTGCTGTAAAATGTCTACAGGTTAAGTCTGTAATATCTGTAAGATTAACTTATGATTCTTCACAATGCTTACAGCTATTCTAAACCTGAGTCCTCTCTGACCTCTGAAACATACAGGGCAGAATTCAAATACTGACTGTGACTGGTTTTATAGAAACATAATATGAACAGCATCCAGTTCCACCTACTGGTCAGGATCAGAGGTCTCAGAAGCCTGCTCTTACCTTGCTACATCTATGAAATACATTCTCTGATGCACTCTTGGGAGGTAGATTAAGCATTAATAATACACATTCCTCCTCATTTTTTGTTGATGACCTTGCATGCCAAAGACACTGGGCTGGTCAATGGCAAACTTACATTGTGAGAAGCAGTTCTGGAGTGCTCAAAAGTTTTCTTCCTAAATCAGTCAGCTCCCATATGATTGTAGTTATTTCCTTTGCCACCAATTTTCCTCCCTACACAGTGTTTCTGATTTTTTATTAATGCATTGCTGCATTGTCTCCTGTATGATAGTGTAATTCTGCTTACAGCGTGAAGAGACACAGGTGGAATGTATTCCTACTATGTGTGCCTGGTGGACCAGGAGTGGTGAGACCACTTTTGGGAGATTTGTATTCCTTGCACTTAGAAATGCAACTTCCCTGTGTTCACTGCTCATGTTGTACAGCCATGAAGTTGGTATTACTCAAGCGTGGTGCAAGGCCTAGGGAGATATCTGCTCTTGCCCTTCTCGAAGCAGTTAAAAAATGTTCTTTTCTAATATTCTCCAATAAAAAAATATTTCAACAGCAAGCCTTTTAAAACAAACATATTTTAATAAATAAAAATTTCCATTGTAAAAATTCCCATGACATTTACATTATTAAAAATAGCAAAGAGTACTTGTTGATCAAAAGCACTGTATGTTATATTTTGTCTAGAAAAAAGTTACATTGAAGTATATAGAAAAATAACGTTCTAACACAAATGATAGTTCTTGTCCAGTTCTGTTTGGTATCTTTATCAAGAATCTGGATGAGGGGTTTGAGCGCACCCTCAGTAAGCTTGAAAATGACATGAAACTGCGCAGGAGTGTTTACCTGTTTGAGTGTAGGGAGGCTCTACAGAGGGATCTGGACAGGATCAATCAGTGCACCAAGGCCAGTGGTGTAAGGTTCAACAAGGCCAAAAGCTGGGTCCTGCACTTGAGTTACAACAACCCCAGGCAATGCTACAGGCTTGGGGAAGAGTGGCTGGAGAGCTGCCTGGCGAAAGAGGATCTTGGGGTGTTGGTCGACCACTGGCTAAATATGATCCAGCAGTGTGGTCATGTGGCCAATAAGGCCAGTGGCATCCTGGCCTGCAAATAGTGTGTCCAGCAGGAGATGGGAAGTGATCATGCCCCTGTACTCAGCACTGGTGAGGCCACACCTTAAGTACTATGTTCTGTTTTTGGCTTTTCACTACAAGAAGGACATTGAGGTGCTGTAGAGTGTCCAAAGAAGAGCAACAAACATGGTGAAGGGTGGAGAGCACAAATCTTAGAAGGAGCAGCTGAGGAAACTGGGGTTGTTTAGCCTGGAGAAAAGGAGGCTGAGGGGTGACCTTATTGCTCTTTACAACTTCCTGAAAGAAGGCTGTAGTGACATGGGTGTTGGTTTCTTTTCCCAGGTAACAAGTGATAGGACAAGAGGAAATGGCCTTAAAATGCAGCAGAAGAGGTTTAGGTTGGACCTTAGGAAAAAATTCATCATTGAAAGTGTTCTTAAGCACTCACAGGGAAGTAAGTGAGTTGAGTCACAATCCCTTGAGATATTTAAAAGAGGTGTAAATCTGGTGCTTAGGGACATATGGTTTAGTGGTGTACTTGGCAGTGCTCAGTTAAGAACTGGATCCAATGATCTTAAAGGTCTTTTCCAACCTAAAGGATTCTATGATTATATTATTTTATTCTAATGCCACAACCACACAAAGTAGACACCATTTTGTGTCAAAGTCCTCATCTCTTTTTGATTTGTACTCATCAGAAGACAAGTAGACACCCATCATTGAGACACAGAAGTCACAGATACCTTTTCTTAGTTCAGTAGCTTATTTGCCTAATTGCCTAAACAACTGACAAGACGATGTTAATTCTCAACGTGGTTCCTATTTCTTTTCCAAGGCTCCAAGTTTTCCAAGTTTCTATTTCTATTTTCTTCTGAAGACTCAAACGTAAAAAATATTCTTACCTGAGGAGGGAATTTCATGTACAGTCTTGAGCAAAAGTCCTGGGAAGAGGGAGAAAATTCACTGATTTTGCTGGATACATTCTTCTTTCATGATCAGGCCAGTGCCTTGGAAAATTAGATTTAGAGATTAATGTTTGGGTCCTAGGTAGATCTTCTGCTGGACTGATATAATTAATCTTGGTTGTGTAAATTGTAAAGCTGCAAGAAGAGGGAACTGTAGAAAGATGAGTTTTGCTTGGGATAAGAATAAAATACAGTCCTATCCCAAGCAATGACTCATTTGAAAACAGTCTGGGTGTACTCTGTATCAAAATGAATACACTAAGCATGTGTCCCTGTTCTTGGATGGTCCAGGAAGAGAAAGCTAGTGTTTGAGAATAACTATGATAAATATTTCATACAACAGATAGATTAACAAACTTTATGGGAAAAAAATTGTGAGGGATGAAAAACTCTTTTAAGTTTACTGCTATATCTGACAAAATCAGCCTGGATAAATCTTAATCCAAAAGACACATTTCTTTCCATCTCTTTATAATAGACCTGTAACTACAAATGGAGTCTCTTATTATGAAAAACACTGTCATTCAATTTTGAACTTTTGGGAAAAAGAAAAAAAAATCTTAAATGGTGGGCATGCATACACCTGTATACATCTTGGTGAGAAACTCTGTATAAACCTTAGGATAAAGATTTTGAGGCCTTCAGGGGAAAACTGAAAAGAAATGACATTTCTATAGCTTGTGGCTTCCATATAATATATGGGTGTCAGAATTAGCAAGCCAGAACAAGCACTGTTTATTATTTCAGTGCTTGGAATTAGATTTCCATGCTTTTTTTTTTTTTTAAATGGGGGGGGGGATAAGGGATAATGGAACAAAGGCTGGTAATGTGCTTGGCTTTGCTCTCCTTGTGATGATGCTCAGAGAACTGTGAGCAAGAACATGGTCTTGCAAATTGCCTCTAAACCTCATGTTTAATTCAAGCTTTAGCTGTAGGCAAAGTCAGTCGTTGCCTATGGCAGCCACCTGTAAGGAAAATGCTATGGCACATGACAGATTATCACTCTAGTATGTATAAATTCATCTTGCTGGCTAAATTTGCACTGTCAAGTTGAATGACTGAGGTAATGGCTCTTTATGTCAGTAAATTTATACTGGATTCAGTATTGTCTCTTTCCAGCATTAACATAGTCTTTGTATGATGTGCTCTATTTCATCAGAAATG
Organism: Chloroceryle aenea; assembly: GCA_013399075.1. Taxonomy (NCBI): domain Eukaryota; kingdom Metazoa; phylum Chordata; class Aves; order Coraciiformes; family Cerylidae; genus Chloroceryle; species Chloroceryle aenea. The sequence continues at coordinate 180,231 of VWZY01006111.1, read as the reverse complement.
CAACAGTTTGTATATACCCGATAGTGATCAAATTTGTGTTCTGAGATGGTCTGAAATATGAAAAAATGGTGCTAATGATCATGGCTCACTAACTAGCAATCTCTACTTCCACCCCTCTAATATCATCCCCTAGAAACAGATGGATTAAATTAACTCACCTCCTTTCCCTTTTTATGGTAGGAGTAGCTAAGCCTCAGTCAAGTATCCAAAGTTTGCTGACACAAGAACAATTTTGCCTATGTTACCAGGAAGTCAACATACAGCATGCTGGTAATGTTAAGCCTTACTATGTTGCTTACATGTTATTTGAGTGTAAGGTAGTTGCTTATATGTTATTTGCACATAAGGTAGTTTCTTTCAGAAATCAGGTAGTATTTTACCTGTTCTGACTGAACAATATGAAGGGGATATGGATTTAGATTCATGGATGACTAACCTGTGACTGATCTGTCCAACGTGGGCATTATTCTTTGCTTTGAAAAAGAGTTGTGAAGCAATTAAATAAAAATCAAGAGGAACAGAATAGAGTAAAATGTCCTTCAAATGCATCTGTGGTAGATTGCATTATCACAGAATGATTGAGGTTGGAAAGGATGTCTAGTCCAATCCCCTTACTCAATCAGGACCACCTAGACTTGCTTGTTGAGGACCATGTCCAAATGGCTTTTGAGTATGTCCATGGGTGGAAACTCCTCAACCTCTCTGGGCAAACTTTACCAGTGCTTGGTCATCCTCACAGTAAAAATGTGTTTCCCAATACTCAGAGAGAAACTCCTGTGTTTCAGTTTGTGTCCATTTTCTCCTGTCCTGTCACTGGGCAGCTCTGAAATGAGTCTGTTTCCCTCCCCTTTGCACCCTATCTTCAGGTATTTCTATACATTGATGAGATTCCCCGTGAACCTTCTCTTCTCTAGGCTGAACAGTCCCAGCTCTTTCAGCTTTTCCTCATATGTGAAATGCTCCAGTTCCTTCATTATCTTCATGGCCCTTCTCTGGACTCTCTCCAGTATATCCATGTCTGTCTTGTACTAGGAATCCCACAAGTGGACACAGTACTCCAGGTGTGGCCTCACCTCCCTTGACCTACTGTCAGCACTTTGACCAATGCAGCTCAGGATACCATTAGCCTTTTTTGTGGCAGGGACACACTGCCGGCTCATGTTCCACTTGGTGTCCAGCAGGATTCCCAGGTTCTTTTCTTCAAAGCTGCCTCCCAGGTTGGCATCCCCCACTTTATATTGGTGCATGCAGTTGTTCGTCCTGGTGCAAGACTTTGAATTTCCACTGGTTGAACTTCATGAGTTTTCTGTCAGACAGTTTCTCTAGCCTGCCCAGGACCCCCTGGATGGCAGCACAACCCTCTGGAATGTCAGCCACTCCTCCCAGTTGTCTGTACTCTGAAAACTTGCTGAGGGCCCACTTTGCCCCATCATCCAGACATAGAACAGCTTTTGATTGAAGAAATTCCACCTTATACCTTACCTTGAGAAAAAGCCAAGCAACAACCAAAGTCAACATGGGTGTTAATGGGTTAATGCATAATGGGAAACTTTCACATAAGAATTAGTTAGAGCACCTCCAAAAGGTTGTTATACCTTGGTGAAAGGACTGGCCAACTTCTCCATTATTTTGTAGTGATTTTCCTTGTCCATTCCATGCTTACACCTTTTTCTTTAAAGACAGAAAGTTGGGAATCTCACTTCTTTTCTTAGAATAAAAGATTGAGAAATTACAGGGTATCAGAGGTGTGTAATACACTTATGAAACATAGTTATGCTGATGGTGCTTGTTGCTCTTTTTTTTGTAAAGTCTACACATCTTCACTTTGAGCTGTAGGCCCTCTGTTTCTAAAAACCTGGCCCGGAGATCAGAGCATCCTCCTGTTTCTATCTATCTGCTCACATGCTTGAAATTCAAGCTGATGCATGAGAATAGCATTTCAAGCCAAGATGATTATGCTTACATCTAAATTGAGTCCGGTAAGGGATCTTGGGTGTGCTCTTAAGAATACATTGGCTTCATTAGTGGAAAGGTATCTAATAGTAATACAGAATTCAAAAGAATGTCTAAAGGCTCTATCCTCATTTTATGTGATAAGTGCTGTGCAACAGCCCCTCCTCATTTCTTTAGTCTCGTTATGGAAAAGGAGGTGTTTTAAAAAGGATAATAAATAATTGCAAGACTTACTGAGTTATTGTAAGCTAATACACTTTTAGCCTAGAGCTATGCAACTGTTATTCTTCTAAGTAGAAATGTTCACATACTTAAGCACCTTGCATTAGTGAGGCCACCACTAGAAAATCAATGGAAAAACCTCATCCCACAAGATCAATTGTTTCTGCTACGTTCTTTTGGAAAAAAAGTGGCCAAAATGTCGATAGCTCTAATGTGATCTGCAGAGCAAAAGAGGTTCACATTCCAGTTTTGGTACACAAAAAGAAAAATAAATCAGTACATAGGAGGAATCTGCACAGGTGAAGGGAAACTGAGTTTAAGGTTTGCACAAATCTTGATACATGAAAGAAACCAGATGAGATTAATATTTCTCTTTGATTTTTCATCACTAGGTTAGGGGGCTTTCTGTGATACTCCCTTGCTTGATGTACTGCTTTATGGGTAATATATTTACAGTGGCTCCTGAAATGAACAGCTACCCTTGAAACCTAATGGACTCCACAAAGCACAGTGGATGAGTTATTGGAAAAATTTATAATAAATTCTGGTGGTTGGGCTCATTTGTGAATTTGAACACTTTCTTATGTGCACTGTGGATTATCTTTCCTTCCTAGCCCAGCCTTGTGGGCCTAAGTTTGTGTTTTGTTTGTTTTGTTTTGTTGTTGTTTGGTGGTGTGGTGTGGTTTGGTTTTTTTTCAGTAATTCAGTGTTTTGGGATTCTTGTTTGGTTTGTTTGCTTACTTTATGTTTAGTATTTTGTCTGAAAGCTTTTTCTTTCTTTCTTTTTTTTTTTTTTTTTCTGATAGGAATTAGGCTTTATTTGTTTTAGGAGAAAAAACAGGGAAAATTGAAACCAATACTTGTAAATAGGTTATGAAAGTGCATGGTGGAAATTATATACACCAATTGCTTAACAATTTGTAAAAAAGCTTTTGTTTAATTCAGCAGAAGTTTGGAAATAGTTTTCCCTACTGTAAGCAGATACTTGTGTGGAAGCTCCCAAGGAATAAATTCCTGGTATCTCGCTGTAGCTCTCCTTTTGGAAATGTAAGCTGTCATTCTAACTGTACGAAGGACAGGAACACACAGGAAGCATACTAGTTAAAAATCAGGCAATTACTTTATAACTCTGGGTCTCATTTTCTCCCAGTTCCTCTCTGCATTAAATTAACAACTGAACTCGCCAGATCTGTATTTCATGCTTTCCTCTTAATCTTTGCTGTCTAAAACACTGAGAAAAAACAGACTACATTTCCTCTGGTGGATAGCTGAAATGCCGTTAGCAAGGAGTTCTGTGCAAATGAGGCCAAGCTGGAATTGCTGTGTGGGCAGGCAATGCCTAATACTTTTAAGATGTGGCTCAGAAGTCAGAACCTTTATAAAAAACAGTATCTAGCCTATGGAAATCCTCTTGCCCTCACTGTACACTTGAGTAAAATTGTCACTTTATCACTGTACACCTTTCACTGTAGTTCTCTGACAAAATACTCCTACATCTCAATTTTTGTGTTTCCTGTCAATCTCAATTCTTGCTACCTACCATATAGAGTTTGTATGTAGATAAATGTGCATTGAGACCCACAGGGAAAATACACTCAATGTAATGTGTAGCAAAATATTGCCACTTTGGAACTTCCTTAGATATCCTTTTATCAGAAACACTGTTGGGCAAGGAGATTTGATTTTTGTACTGTTAAGAATGTCCTTTCTGATTTCTCCTTCTCTCTTCACCCCCTCAAAAAAACACCCTGCCCCACCAAAACCCAAACGTGAACAAACCCCTGATGTAGACCAAGGAGAAGAAAGTGGCAGAACACAGGAGACTAAAGCCTTAAATTTTTGTAAGAGGAAAGTAATGCAATTCTGCATCCCTTTTACCCTTCCATGATGAGTACTGCCAAAAGAACAATGAAAGAGTGAAGCCAGATTTTTTTTCAATTCTTCTTTAAAGAAGTCCCTTTTTATTACCCATGTAGACAAAATGCATTTAAACATAAATTCTAATTAGCTAGTGCTTAGTGGTTAGAGGACCAAGGTGTAATAATTCATTGGAGAAATGTGTTTGATTTTCATGGCTGGGATAAAAAAGTCTTGTAAGACATTCTTTTTAATACCTATAAACCCAGAGACGAATAAAATGGTAAAACTGTGTTAATTAACTTTCTTATGACTACACTACATTAAATAGAGAGGCTTTGGAATGTGCTAAGTCTCAGTGTTCCTGAATGTGAAAGGTCTCAATACTTGGAAGTTATCATGGTATTTTAAGAATTAATATAGTATACTGTATAATAAAGTATATTTGGCTTGCAGTACTTAAAAGTGTATCAAATCTTCAATGATTTTGCTTGCTACACAATATCAATGAACATTCTTTGTTATAAAACAAATCAAACTCTTTGGTTGGGAACAAAATGCACTAGAGTGAATAAAAGTAATTTTTATGTTTCCTCTTATTGCAAACTCAAGACTGAGCTGTGACAGTCAGCAGGAGTCCTTGCATGGTCTTCTTCCCAGTGGAAGTTTTGCAGATCAGATTTATTTTTTTAAATTTTTTTTTCAGACTGTAGTCTATGTACAACCACTTTTACACTGGAGCTGATTGTGCAGGGTACTCCACTCAGCTGGACTGAGGCATGTGAGCCTAACAATGTAACTAGAAGTGCCCAGCCCCTCAGTAGCGTTCCCTTCTCCTCCAGGTTCTGCTCCAGTGAATTATATCTCATTTTTAAAGTAAGGCAGGGAGTTTGGTTTTATTTCTGTCTAGGGAAATTTTATTTCCAGGTGCATATTAAGGTAAACACCCTTTTTATGTGTGTGTTTGTGTGCCTCCGACATTTCATATCTGCTTTAAAACAGCCATTGGGCATTTCAGTAATCGTTTTTTTTTTTTTCATGAGAAGCGCTTAGCAACTGAACTGTGTTGCCACAGCTTCTCTACAGAGTGCAGGTTCTATATTTTTACCATTAACAAAATTATATAATGTTATACAATAAAATACACTAGGAAAGTATATCCTGTACACAGTTCTAGTGAATAAAATCTCAGAATTTCTTTCCTGTTCCCCTTTGTCTTCTTTCTTGCTCACTACCATGCATATTGTAATTTTTCTTTCTTTTTCAAGATAAATTGCCATTTCCTTATAAAGCCTTGCTTCCCATTTTTATCACTTCAGTTCTAAAATATTACTATTTTTCTCCTTGAAGCACTGTATCAAAATAAAGATATTGGTTTTGGATGTATGTTATAATGTGGCATAAGAGTTGCAATTTTTTTCTACACATCTTGCTTTCTAAGCAGTCACTGTCATTTTAAAGCACTTGCAGCATATACATGTCCCTATGTTCTTTCTTGGTTGAGCAAAAAGAATATTCTTGGTTTCCTGTTGAAAACTGCATTTAGATTTTTCATCTTAAATGCTTGGCCATTTATAGTATTAAAAAGCTTAAAAGCTCTTTCAAATGGGGTTGACTGCTTATGGAGTGATATGATGGAGTGGTTTCTAAAGTATTTTCTTTAAGCAAAATTGTTTTGGGGCTTTATGGAAAATGCTACGAAAGATAGATACTGCTGTTCCAATTAAAAAGTAATATTCTATAATATACAAGGATAATTGATTCATCAAGTACAAAAAGCAAAGAGACACTTCTGCGTATGCCACGTAAATAAGTCTTCTCTATTGCTGCAGCCAGCCACATAACCAAAAAAACGAAGAAATTTAACAGCCTTAGTTAGGAAGTTATTTCAGTTTCTTTGAGTCATGACTCCTACTAGTAGGCGGCTAAAGACTGATTATTGGAGACATCTTTTACGTTTCCAGCCTCTTGTTCTACGTGTCTCCGCGGTTGCCCCTTCGCCTGCACGCCCGTTTCCTTCAATAGCCAACCTCTCGCCAGGTGTCACAGCGCAGAGCCGCACGCACACCCCGCCCCTCCGCCGCACCGCACGCAGCGCAGCGCAACGGAGCGCAGTGAGCCGCGAGAAGGCACCGGGGACGTTGGGCTGTCTTTCTGGTTTCCAGTCATCATGCAGAACAAACAGAGGAGCGGAAAATACACAGGCACGTGTATGAAGGGGTTTTCACAGGGTCACAGACTGAAAGGGAAAAACCCACAAGAGATGCAATTCCAGAATATCATATTCTGAAGAAAAATCCAGGGAATGGCTATGTGGCATTACTACAGCAGTCTGAATAAAATGGAGCAGGGTTTGTATGTGAAACAAAACGAAAATCCTGTCAAAGTTTGAGATGATAATTTGTCTTTTCGAAACTGAGCTATGCAGGATTTTATCTTCTGATTTACATTAGCATGCACAGCCCAAAACTCCTACTCTCTTTCTTGTATCCAGTTATTAGGTTTCACTGTTAGTGATGTTGAACAATACACATAGATGTAAGAGCAATGGTCCCTAGGAAAGCACCTTCAAGTGAGGTTTTAGTTTCCATGCTTGCATATCAGAATTATAAAATCAGATCATTTTTAACCACACAAGCCACATGTGGAATAGCATCATATACTGAAACATACCAAAAAATGCTAACAAAACAGTTATTTGTTCACTCTTATTGTCGAGATTCCTTAAAATTTAAATGCCTTTAATATTAATAATTTCAACAGTTATGAATAGGTTCTCAGGTGGTTACTCCAACATTTAAAAAAGTTAAATTAGTTTTTTCTTTTTTTTAGTCTTTTTTTTCCTTAAAATGTAAGTGTCAGGCAAAAAAAATTTGGACAACTAAGTACTTTTTTCAAGAACATTTATTCTATTGTCTGTAAGTTTCAAGTATACTCTAAAGTTCCCATAATTACATAATATGTTTTTTTAAACCTCTTTGGAGCATATTGGGTCTAATCATAGATAGGCCTAAGGAAATAACCTAGCCAATTTTGTTGCGTCAGGGAAGTATCAAATATAGCTATGCCATTCTTGATGAAATATCTGTGTAATCTTTTCTTAAGGACCTTCAGTGATAGGCATTTTATGGTCTTCTCAAAGAAATTATAGTAGTGCTGCCTATTGTCCTTACATCAGAGATTCTATGTCCCTGGGTAGTCCACGGAAGCTTTTAGAGAGGTCTCAATCATCACCTTTCTCTTTCGCTCCTGCACTTTCAAGAATAGCCAGTTCCACTGCTTCTAACAAGAGATAAGTATTGCAAATAAAAAAAGCCAGGCTGGAAAGATGAAAATTTTTCAAATGTCTGGACTATGCCATTGTAAACATAAAAAGTTCTTAGAACCCAAGGAAAGCTATTAAATCTTGTTATGACCAAGTAAATGCTGGCAGTGTGGGAAAACGATGTCAGAAATAAATATATGTCTCTGGACAGTTTCTACTCTTAGGGTTAGGGTGAGTTAACATGATCCAGACGTTGAGAAATACCTCTCTGTTGCTCTTGCTGTCCTCCAAGCAGGAAAATCATAAAGGTTTCCAATAATCAAGTCTTTAATCAAGTTAGATGCACTTTTTTGTCATAGAAAGCAGTTACTAGCCTAGACAAATCACATGCATCAGGGACTGTAATGGCTGATATTTTGCTGAAAGAATATATTTTTTGATAGCTCTACAATTCTGAATCAGAAATTATTTGAGAGTACAACAAATTGCTGTTCTAGCTGAGCTTCTTGGAGCTCTTCTGAAGATTTCCGAGAGATGGATTAGGTGAAAATTGATGTAAGTGTAGTACAATGCTCCAGGGAGTAACTGGTGCCTTGGACACAAAGGGCCATAAAATAGAGTTTCCACTCCTCAGTCCTTTTTTTTTTTTTTTTTTTTTGGGAAGACTTTCCACAGGGGTTTGTTTGGTCTTAA
>VWZY01006111.1:158779-172228 GCA_013399075.1 Chloroceryle aenea | reverse complement strand
CAAAAAGGGCCATAAAATAGAGTTTCCCCTCCTCACTCCTTTTTTTTTTTTTTTTTTCTTAGGGAAGACTTTCACAAGGGTATGTTTTGGTCTGAATCTGGTTTCAGGCCTGGGGTCACAGAATCTGTCCTTTAGAGTGAAGATATTTTACTGCAATAATTCTAAATACAAAAATTAAAAGAGATTGGAGATGAAAAGTCTTTCAAGAAATCTGAAAATTCAAGCTCAGGGGGTTGCTTTTGTGATAATACTGTTGCTTCAAAAGGCAAATGCCTCAGAGGTTTCACATTGCCAGCTCCTGCATGTCAACATTTTCATGGGACTATATTCACTAACTGTACAACTCCTATTCATAGACTGACCAATTAAAAGACAGTTTGTTTCTCAGAGTACAGAGTTCCATGGTTATACTCTTATATATTCTGAAGGCTTTAGGCTTCAGGGTGAATTTTCTGTTACACTGCTACTGAGTGGAGAGTAGATTTGAATTTACAGGGGTGCAATTTTCTTGAACAGTAGCCCAGGACGTTCTATATCAGGTTGCTCAGAGCCCCATCCAGCCTGGTCTTGAAAATCTCCAAGGATGGGGCTTCCACCACCTCTCTGGTCAACCTGTTCCAGTGTCTCACCACCCTCATGGTGAAGAAATTCTTCCTAAATGAAGAAGTTTGAAACATGGTTGAGAAATGGTGTGAGTGGTACTGTGACAAAAGAGCATTAGCCATTTTTCGGAAAAGAAAGTACAGTTTATCTGTGCACTTTTGTCTTTCATGACAAAAGCATTTAAATATGGTCAGATGGATGTTAATATGTGTTATAATTTGGAAGAAAAACCCTTCAAGCAACACAAAATGGGAATTGCAGAATTACAGAGGGAGTTAGAGGCTTCCTCTGTCTTGCAGAGGAAAGCCTGGCCAGTGAGTTATAAACCAGAACCTAGTCCTACTCTGTAGTTTATTATTTTGTCATTATTCTTTTTTTTTTTTCCCCCTTAATTTGGTAATTTGCTTGTGTAACAGTAGCAACTTGTCACAGTATTTGTCTCTACTTAACTTACAAACCAAAGTGCTCTTCCTTTTTCATCACAGAACTGATCTTCCTTAAGATTTTAAAACTTACAGTTGTTGTTAGCAAACATTATCCAAATTCTTCAGACTCCTAAAATGTGGTTTCAGACACATATTTCCTCATTTTAAGTTTATAATCATGAATAAAAGACCATTTGGGATCTGAGTGATCATTCCTTTTTTATCGTTCATTTCAGAAAATCACAAAATCTGCTCTTTCAGGAAGATCTCTCAGCCTTTTTTTTTTTTTGAGTTGAATTGTATGTAGAATATTATCAATACTAGTCATGAACAAATTTCTGCAATAGCCTTCATTCTATATCCAAAAGGTCTTGTGGGACCTGATTTTAGTTACCTCCACAATATGCAAGTTTTTCAGGTCTATGACCACTTCACCACTGTTATATGTCTCTGAAAGCAGTCCATCTGGTGGTAAATACCTTTATACAAGATGTAGGAGAGATTCAGACTGTTGAATACAGAACCCTTTACAAAGGATTATACAAAGACAAGCTAAATTTATGTAGTTTTTACTCAAGGTAATGCTTCATTTTTGTAATCTAACACAATCCTTGTAAATTAGAACACAAGAACAAGTTCCCCAGGGAGGTAGTTGAGGCTCCGTCCCTGGAGACATTCAAGGTGGGGCTTGACAAGGCTCTGAACAACCTGCTCTATTTGCAGTTTTCCCTGCTCAGGGAGGTTGGACTGGATGACCTCTAGAGGCCCCTTCCAATCCAGACATTTCTATGATTCTATGTTTCTAAGTTCATTAGTCAGCCTCTTGTTGTTTTCCTCAAACATTTCACTTGTATTATCGATTAAGTCTCCATTCTTAGTTTGTGAGCTCTGCTTTGTATGAACAGGATGACAGCCTTCAAACTTTATTTTATTTTATTTTATTTTCATATCCAAAATGGCTGATTTTTAAGGAAAAAAATAAATTATTTATGCTCCCACCTATCATTTTGCAGGCTCTGTGGTGTCTGTTCTTAAGAGCAAGAAGAATTTGGAAACAATAGGGAAGAGAGAAAACTACAGCATGTACCAGAAAGCAGTGAAAATAAAACTGAAACAAAATGTGTCTAAAATGAGAGGGAAGACAAGGCAGATTTCTGTAGCTGGAAGATAATGTAACTTGGGCTGACAGTGTTGATTGATCCTGGAGCACATGCTTTGATAGTAAAGATACATAAGTCCTGAAGTTCTCTTTGGCTTTTCCTCTGGTTGCACCTTGTGACTCTGACAGAGCCTAGCTCTACAAAACATATTGGGGTTTTTACCCCCTGTTCATCACATCATGAAACTTGAAGTTAGTTACACTATAGTATTTTGACAGACCAAGATGTTTTGGTTTGGGGTTTGTTTGTTTGTTTGTTTGTTTTTTAATTTGAAGTAGATTTTGAAACAAACCTAGGAGACTAATGATCCCAAAAAGCTGGAAAGAAGTCAACAGTCGTAGACAGGGTAGAAAATTATTTTGGAAGCCACTGTGATCACGATGGTAGTGCAGCAGAAAGACATACATGACCCACACAGAGAAGCTGACTGTATATTCTTACCCATGAGGTTTACAGAAAATAGGGACAATTATTTTAATTTGTAGTGTTATGGTCCCAATCCAGGTTTTCATGACTGTGTTGCCTCATAATGTTATGCCACAAGTGTAACTTCTCTGGGATTGAATTCTGTGAAAAATAGTTTGATCTCGTAGCTTGCACTTTAGGTGGCTGAATTTAGACAGGCCTTTATAAATTTTAATATAATAATTTGGCCAAGTCTAGATTTCTAATAATTTCTCAACAAGACACCACAAAAAAAAACAGGAAATGCTGTAGATTCTTTGCACAAGGAATAGAGATCAGAATAGAACTAGAAAATCTTACAAATCACTCAAAATATATTTTGCTTTTGTACCCGTTTCATGGGGAGGTTTGGTTTCATTGTTTTTTTCCCAATAAAAAAGGTGGGGACATTTATTTTTTGTGTAATATATTTTTAATCTTATCAGAAGAAAAGGACTGAAGTATTCTGTTCTGAAATTGCCAGAATAGGTCCTTTTTACAACTATTGTTGAAATGTGATCTTGTTCCTTTTGAGACCATATTCTAATGATATTAACAATATTTCACAAAGCTCTTAGAGAATGAATCAACCTAAAGCATCGAAGTTTAAGACTAAAGAGAAAATCTTGTAGCACATCTGGACAAAGCTTTTAATTCACGTGGTTTTAGTTGCCAATACACAACAATGCATAAAAAGGTTTCAGAAGCAGACATTTGATGTTATATGCTGCTCTCTGCCAAACTTCGTATATTTTACTAACATTCCCTGGATGTTCCAGAGATGGTACTTGGTATAGTACCCAATCTGATGGTTTTTATTTTCTTCCAAGGGTTCCAGTATTTTCAAGTAACAGTCCGGCTTGGAGAAGTTTCTTAACTTTAATTTTTACAGAGCTGTAGGTAGTCCATATTTTAATGTATTCTTTTCAATTTCAATTCAGTGCACAGGTATAACATCTTTCTAAAGACATAGTAATTTACATTTTAAGCACTGCGAAGACTGTAGCATTTCCAATAATTTATTTTCTGTAGCTATACCACTTACTAGATAAAAACATTGTAGCCTCTGTAAACTTTCTTAGTTACTGGCTTTACTGATACATATCTCAATAAAAGACTGTCACATAAATTTGGACCCAGTGATGATTTTCTTGTTCACAGATGTCCTCAGAGACTTGCAAGCTGGAAATAGTAAATGAGTGTGTATCTAATATGGAATGGAAAATACAGCACCTTTCTAGTTGATTCTGCCTTGGGAAAAGCTACTAGTAATGAGTAATGGACAATATTTTTTAAGAATTTTCCTATTAAATGTACTAATTAAAATGATTTATCGAATGTTCTTGATATTTTGTGTGTGTATAAATGGCAGTATTTTGCATATTAATACTGATCTGTAGGGTGTTTATAATCCTAACTGAATAAAAGACATTGCTTGAATTTAAAAAATACTTTCTAATATTATATAGAAAATCATAGAGAAAGGATCTGAAATGATGCACAGCAATAAAAATAATTTATATTTGTTTATCTCTGAGTGTTTCTTCTTTTATTAAATGTTAGCAAGATGTAAATAGTGGTATCACTCTCCCTTGTTGATTGAATAATGGTTTCTTTGCTGTACAGTGAACAAGTTTATTTACTATAAAGAACATACCAAAATTAGTATCAGCATTATGGAGTTGTGATTGCCAAGGTTATAAAGCAGGCAATCTGACATGGTTTGAGAAGACCAGAAAGTTGAAGCTCTCTCAATATCTTTTTCAGGCCTGATAAAGACAGAGCAAACATTAATCTAGTAATGGCTCTGGTTGTTATTGAATTATATTAATAAGCTAGGAAATGTTGAAAATAATAGTAAGAAATTAGGGAGAAAGAGAGGGCAAGAGTACCTATGTTCATGCTTGTTCTAAAAATCGGTGCTACTTCCAGCATATCTAAGCTATAAATAGTATGAAAAAATGATGAGGAATATGAAGCATATAAGACAGGAAGGAAATACTAGTAAACTGTCAAAATCCCCATATTTAAGGCCAGAATTTCACTTATTCTGTAGTGTTATGCATATTAGTGAGCAAACTAATCTCCTAGAAGTTTAGGTTAGAGTTTTGGACTTTGGCTTTTTTTTTTCCCTTTCTAGATTGCAGACAGAGTAATAGTTTTCAGTGCATACTTGGCTCACATTAGGTTTGAAAAAAGGCTTGTGTGCCCTAAAGCTTGACCTTTCCCTTTTTATGACCACACCATTTGGTCTAATAGAAGGTATTATCTCTTTCTAGATGCTGATTGTGAGAAGCGATGTCTTGAAAAAGGAGAAGAGATGGTGTGCATTTTTGTACCATGGAAATAAATTCTAAAATGACCTGTAGAAGTCTGGTCAAGTTGAAAAGAGCTTTTGTTTGTTTGTTTGATTTTTTGTTTGTTTTTTTTTTGTTTACGGTGTTGTGTTTGTTTGTTTGGTTTGTTTGGTTTATTTGTTTGTTTTAAGTGTCTGATAATGACATTATTAATACTCACAGACATTTCTCATTTTTCCAGACTAGTTCACTGTCATGTGGGTAAGTACCATTACACTCATACAACAGGGGAAGATCAGTTGATGTGTAAAACCTTTCCTAAGCTTAATTGGCTAGTGTTGCATTTTGCAGATGTTAGATTTTCAAATCAATAATCCTGTAAAAGTACACAATCAGCTCTGGTGAAACACAGAATCTGATTTGAATTAGACAAATTTAATTTGCAATGGAAGATGTTGAACCTAAAGAGAATGTGCCTTTGCAAATTCTCTTACCCAAGGGGAAATTATAAAATTGAATGTCAAGGTCATCATGACAGACAACACGTGCCTTACAGAAAATGAAACTGCTGCTTTATATACTTTTGGCTTTTAATGTTTTAATGAGGCCTATTTGAAATGGTGTTTTTTTCTTTTTATACATCCATTTTCCATCCACATGGCAACAATAGTAGCTGAAGGTGTGTTGCAGCTTTTTTTCATTAGCAGAAATAGACTCTGCCAGTACTGCAGCTGCACTGGGATGTGCAGTTTGCTTGGAACAGATAGAATGTGGTGTGGCAGTTGCTATGGCAACCTGCTCTGCTTCAGAGCAGCCAAAGGGCTCTTGGCACATTTTGAAATTATTTCCTTCTCATTATACTTCAGCAGTGAAAAAAGGTGGTGTCTGCAATTAAATATCAATGAATACATTTAGTTTAAGAATTAAATTACATTTTTAGACTGCTTCATGGCATGCAATTGAGCCAAATTAGATTGTAACAGCAGTAATGCAAGAAAACGGTTTACTTGGTATTTTTCATGTTTGTGTTTTACAAAAAGAATAGATTTCTGGCTGCAAACATTTCACACAATGTAATGTTATAATTTTTCCACAAAACATTCTCTGAGTAAGGAACTTGAGGGGAAGAGCATAATATGATAGCATTTTAATATGGGAAAATCTGTATGAGCAAAACCAAGTGAGCAAGATGGGGGGGAAAGGTGAAAATTAAGTGATGACATTGAACTATTAGCTGTCTAACAACTATCTAGAAAAAATATTGTTCTGAAACTATCCATGCTCTCAGTGTATGTTCTAGAGTACATTATTTTTCTTCTCTTTTATGTACATATTCTCTGCAGTGCTACTCAAAATGACTGGTAAATGCCTTTCATGTATAAGAGTTAAGTGTAAAAGTGCAATGTGCTTTTGGAATTTTTATAAAGGATTGTACATGGAACCTGACACTGGTTTAGTGATGTCCAATGGAGTTGTTGGAAATTTATTATGTTCAGAAATACAGTCCTATTGAAAAACTAGAATGGTGTGTAATTGGCAATGCTCAAGATACTGCTCAGCTACTTCATACCATCATACAATTCTCTGTTATGCTATTCTTCATACTCTTGCTTGTGAATGTCTAATTTATATAACAATTTTACAGTGACTTCTTAATAATGTGTAGCATGCCAAATGTTACTATTGGATTAGGGCGTAATCTGATTTATTTTAATCCATTCTAAATGATTCTCTGGATGAACGTGCAGGATCCTCTAACCTGTTTGTATCCTAATCTGAGAGCATTCAGGCAGGTTACCCATGACAAATGTACCTAGCTTAGCTTCCTTGCTCTCTTCCACTGAAGTGTGGAATTTATATGAATGAGAAAGTAAGTTAAAAAATTCACACTACCTATTCATTGTTACTCCACTATTCTCATATTTGCAACACAGGGGAGAAAACCATCTGTCTGTGAAGGTGCAGAATATGAGTATACATATGCCACTATGCATCACATGTATTTGGTGAGCAGATTTATTTATTTATTTATTTCGGAAGCTTTTTTCTACTACAGCTATACAGTAGAGGAAGGGAAGATGACTAGTCACCCACTTTCATTTAATTTCGTTAAAAAATAATTTGAAGCATATTAAAAAAGTGTTGTGAGGCTATTCCAAGAAAAGGAAACCATACTCATCCTGGCTGCATCTATACAATCTGT
The DNA here is from genome assembly GCA_013399075.1 of Chloroceryle aenea. Classification (NCBI taxonomy): domain Eukaryota; kingdom Metazoa; phylum Chordata; class Aves; order Coraciiformes; family Cerylidae; genus Chloroceryle; species Chloroceryle aenea. The sequence continues at coordinate 165,096 of VWZY01006111.1, read as the reverse complement.
CTGAACATCATCCTGGCATACGCTGCAATGACTGTTGACAATGTGAGGGTTGGAACACCTCTTCTACGAGGACAGGCTGAGAGAGTTGGGCTTGTTCATCCTGGAGAAGACAAGGCTCCAGGGAGACCTTATTATGGCCTTCCAGTATCTGAAGGGGCCTACAAGGAAGCTAATGAGGGATTTAGAAAGGCCTGTAGTAATAGGACAAGGGGTAATGATTTGAAACTAAATGATCTAAATGATCCCTTCCAACCCAAACCATTCCATGATTCTATGAACTGTGCTCAAGTCACATGTTTGGAAGACACTGATTAGCTTACTCCAGACTTCCTTTTCTCAGAAGAGACCTTGGAAGAGATTAGATGGCTTGTAGTGCAAACAGCAGACTGGAACCCTAGCTGAATTAGCCCATGAAGTGAGCCTAATTGATAAGTAAGCACATCCAAACACAAATTAAACTAAATGATTTGGAGAAATTGATGCACTCAGCTCAAGTAGCACCATGGAGTTATTCTTGTTAAAATAGTTTTTGGGAAATAAATACCCCACTGAAACACATGGGTCTATGTATCGGTCTGATAACAGCAGAAACGAAGATCGGAATCTCTATATGGGACTGATACATATGCAGTCTTCACCACTGGGCATGGTTTGAGATGCTAAATATCAGGATCAGTCCAAGTATTTTGAACTGTGAATTGAGGTGTAATTAGTGCTTTGAGAAGAGGAGTGTTAGTAATTCAGTTATGCTGAATGAAAGGCATTTTGCTCTGTACCCTCTTTGGAAACATGTATATGTTTTTAAATATGGATAACCTCTAAGCCTAAGACTCCCTATTTATCTTGGGAGCAGCTCTAGCCTGATAAATGTTCAATAATATAATAAAGATATATATTTAGAAGGATTGTGTTTGTGTGTTCACATGAGAAAACCCAGATAAAAAAATATCTTATTGGAAAAGAAGTCCTGTGTTTGTAAAAAGGCAGCTGATGAATAGAAAACATACTCTTGTGTAATATCCAGGTCTTTGTTGGTAGTGAACAGATGCTACACCAGCAGTCCTGGGACTTTCATGGAACTGCTATGAATATGTTCACAGCATGAGAATATGGGCAACATGCTGTTAAAATGCTGCTTCCCAAATCCCAGGACTGCTATAGTGCTCATGTAGTGTCTGCCTTAATTCAAAAGCATGCTTAAAAAATGACGGTTATGATGTAGCATTCTGAAATTGTGTCAGTGATTTTATAGTTTAGCCTGTTTAGGGCTGGAGGGATGGGAAGGAAAATATTCATCTTGCTATGTCCTGATGAAGAAGAATCTGTCTTTGAGTTTGAGGTTCTTGGTTTGAGTGCTAATAAAGAAGAGCCTTTTCATAAATCATAAAGGAAATTAAAGGAATGCTTTAATTAGGCAGATTTATCTTGTGCTGCAAATACATACATAAAGAAGCCATCAATGTACAATGTCACAAGGAATTTTATGGTTTAATTAACCATTTTTTAGAAGGGATGAAATCTTTTGGACAAAGGTAAAACTATTCAAGGCACAGCATAAAAGGGAAAGTTTTGTTTACTTTTGTTTTTTCAAGTTTTTTCAGGAACCCATTATTACCACTTCAGTTATGCTTGAATAAGTTATGTATTCATAAACTATAGAGGAAAATAAAGAATCTAAAAGGAAGGGAGAGATTGAGGACTGTAATTAATTAGTAGAATATTAAGCAATTTGTTATTTTCTTCTGATGATATTTAAATACAGGTATAATGTCAGTGAGAACAAATACCTGAGAAACGCGGAAGAGGTAAGAAAGAGATAGAGATTGTTAGAGGTCTGTCAAAGTTTTAGGTTGGATTATGTGTTATGTGGATTCTATTCCTTAGTCCTCATGAAGGATGGAAAAAATACGAAGAAATAGTACGGAAACTAATTTTATATATATATATATTTATTTTTTTTTACAGTGGGAAGTTTTTACATTGCATTTCTAGCTTCCTGGTAGAGAAAGTTTGACAATACTATGTTGTGTGTTGCTGTGTTGCAGCTCCTTTGTGCTGTTTTTTATTTCTGTCTACTGCAAAAGAGTATAAATTAGGCAATTGCAGTACACTGCAATTACTTCTGAAATGACTGCAGCATAAACATACTTCTAATCAGAACCAGGCTTTTTGGGAGATGGGGGATATTCACTTTATAGCTGTCATTGAAGGTAACAACCATAACTGGCTAAACACTTCCAAAACTCTCTGAACAGGAACATTGTCAGGCACTGGACATTTTCTGCAAAGGCTCATTTAGAATATACACATCAAAATAAGCTCTTTTAGCAAAGCAAGAGCTTTCTCTATGTTGACATAAAGAAGCATTTCTTCTCTGATAAAAGGCAGTTTCCTTCTCCTCTCTGTCTTTTTTTCTCTCTGAGCTATCTGATGTTTATGTTATCCATTAAATATACAATTTTGTTAAGGTAATTGACAAGACATGTGAGTCCCTGAAAGTAAATGGTGCAGCTCAATAGGATCACATATGTTAGAAAAATGATTCTTTCTGAGGACTATATTATAAGCATTTCAATAGGAAGTTACTTGGTAAAGCCATGGTACTCCTGTGGACTCAAATATTACTAAGATGGGACAGCCCTGGAGAATATCTATCAGTTTAGCACCATTCAATGTAAAGATGTCCTAATAATTGATTAATGTCACAGTCCTACCCTATCATGACCAGATTCACAATGTCACTGCAGATAGGTGGGTGTGCAAAATACTTATGAAAGAGCCTGGTGTCATTCATATCATACATGGGCACTTTGTAAGAAAACATTTATTTTCCTTTCTTTACAGACTTCTCAAACTATGCTACAAGGCTAATTATAATTCTTCGTACAGAATTATGTGACCTTGCTACATAACCATTGCATACTTTGTGCATATTTTTAACATTCAAAGGCTTTGTAATAGGGAATTGAATAAAACTTTTACCTTGGCCTCTTGAAATTACTTTCTATAGTTTCCTTATATGCAAAATGGTTAAGAGAAAAATGGCAATATTGCTACCCGTGACAGGACCTCCTAGTGCCAGGTCTCTCCCTCTTCTCTCTTCTCCCTCCTCCCCGACAAGTCTAGCTGACACATCAAAAGCCTGGTAATTCATGGCACGAAAAACTGAAAATTTTCCACATATTTGATACTGCTTCACTAATTTATAGCATGGGCTGAATTCAAGTGTAAGGGACATAGCAAATTTTTACCTTTTTGTTGTGCTTGTATTCACTTATTTAGCAGAGCCGTATTTCAGTGATGGTATATGTATTTGTGTACACATGCATATATGATACTGGATGTATGCTTGTTCCTGGAAAACTGTTGTGGTTTATTCCATGCAGTTTCTGAGAGAGAATGGAAACTGAAATTGGATTGCAACAGCAGTTTCAAAGAGGAATGGATCCCGCGGCCTGAGGCCAGCTTCAAGATGCTTTGCAAATCACGTTGTAGTCTATACTGAAGCTTATTATGCATTTCACAGGGCTGCAAATTCCCATAACCTTAACTGAACTTTTGAGATTTTCTTGGTGTTTTGTTTTGTTTTTTTTTTTCTAAAGCTTTGACTCTTAGGATTGTGCATGCTTTTGCTTGAAAGTAGCTTTTATACTCCTCGTTGTTGTACAATAGCAGCTTTACAAATGATTTGACTGCAATCCAATTGTCAAAAACCAAATTAGAAATACAATAGAATTTAGCATATATTTGTTATTCAAAATAAGTGTTTTGAGATCTGGCTTGCAGATTTGTTTTTCTTTCAATTCTCAAGACAGGAAAAAAATTATACTAAAGCTTGTAATGTTCTAGTGTCTACCTCTACTGCATGCGATTATGATGCCGAATATTATCCATTGCATGGGATTATGGTGGTGAGTATTATTCTTGGTAATAAATGAGAGCACCTGCTTTTTATTCCTTTTGCTGTATTTGTTATGTGTTTTGTGCTTCAGACAGACTGTGAAGTCTTCATGCAATAGCAAGTTACAAAGGGTTTTCAGTACTGCTGTAGGTGTCTGCAATCTTCTATTCCCAAAGTAATCCTAAAGTATTTTTCTTTTCCAATTTTTTTGTTTGTTTGTTTTTGGTTTTGTTTTGTTTTGTTTTGTTTTGTTTTGTTTTGTTTTAAACAATTTCCAACTTTTAGTTCATCAAAGTTAGTAAATATCATGATAGGAATATTCAGATTCTGTTAAGTATCAGTACAATAAATTAAAAGACCTTGATCTACTGTGCAGATATGATTCCTTCCCTACTGACAGTACACAAAGGCCTGCTATGAGATTTTTCTGTCCTTTCACTTTTTCTGAAACCTTGGTGGGATTCTGCATTCATATTCTACATGTCAGTGAAACTATTCTGAGTTATTAAGGAAACATGACAGTGCAATCACTACCACCAATAGTCTTCTCTGGACGGATTGTTCTCTACCCTTGCAAAACCTTTTTGCCCTTTTTAACCCTTTTTCCTTGCATTCTCTTGTTAGCACTGATGACGTTATCAGTTGCTCCACTGCTGAAAGGGAACAAATACAGAAAGATAGCACTAAGAAAATGGCAAAATTTTCAAATGACCAGACGTGAAATTTTTGGGTGCTCCAGAAGCAACAATGTAAAAAAAAAATAAACTGTTTCTTCAAGTTTGCTTGTTTTGTTAAGTAAGGGAAATGTTGCACCCATTTTTCAAATAGTTCAATCATAAATTCTGTTGTCATTATTAGGACTACTGCCACATAATCTGTCATGTCAGAAAAAGAACAAGTTTACATGTTTTAATCTGCTCTTGAAATAGAAGAAATTTATGTCTTGGAGAATCAGTTTTGCAGGATTAATACCTGTACAACTAAAAGGCAATGAATTGCAAAACCTGAATTCCTACCCTGGTTCTGAAATTCTTGCCTAGATGTTGTGAGAATGGACAATGTAGGAGGCAATGCATGTGAAAATGCCATCCCAAAATTGTGTGTGGAAGTGGTGGTGGTAGACATTAAACACAAGGGATTCTTTTTATTAAAGTCTAATATTTCAAAATTACTAAAAGGCAAAGCAAAACTAAAAAATATCTCAAATCATAAGATGTTGAAAGCAACTGTCTGTAAAATAGCAACTATCCCATTTAGGTATGGCTCAGTGGATATATGGCTAGTTCTGACTATTTCAGTCCAAACTTTAGAGATCATTACACTTAAAATTATTACTATCTTGTTTGGATGGTGGCAGTAGGACTTTTACAGAAACTGTATAAAATGGCTTGAAATACCTTGGCAAGGTTTGTGGGAAAAGAAATATATTTGGTTTAAGAAAGGTATTTGGGGAGGAGGAACAGATATGTTTTATGGAGACAGAAGCACATCTCTACATCTGCTACAGCAATATGTAGCTGATTTGATGTTACAACTAGTACACCTCTGCTAACTAGATATAATTTTTCCTGTTTATCATATAAAGAAGGTGAACTGGAGGTTTGTTAGATGAATGTGGCCTAAGTGAAACATTTGGAGGTTTTGCTTTTAGAAGTCTTAGACCTTTTTCTGATTCAGTTGCAGATTTCTAAGATTTCTAAGACACAGTTAAGAACCAGACATTACAGACAATTTCTCATCTGATTTGTCATTAAAATCTTTGTTACTTGTCTGCAATAGCTCTTACTGTTAGTTTCTGGATAAAAACTATTATCTTGCTCTCATTACCCTCTTGGTTTCCTACTAGAGTTGTAGAAAGCCTGCATACTATATCTATTTTTCAACATCTATAAGGAAGTAGCTTTTCATAAAGTAATGAATGTGTTCACTTCAAGCTTGAGAACCAAAAAGACCACTAGTTTATAGCTTCTACTAAGTCTAGATGCAGATGAATGAAACTACAACACTGACAACTGTCCTATGTTAATTGCCCAGGTTTTGATCCTCATCCCGCTCTGTACTAGGAAAAAAGATGATTTTGTGTCACCATTTTTGCAGTTAAGCTAAAAGCAGCTACTACTAGTATTGTGGTATGTAGTCAAATGTATTTGTAGGCATAATTAGAATCTCTGGATGAGCTGTTTTCTCAAAGAAATGGGAAAAGTCCTGTGTCTTCTTCAGGTTTGAAATAATTTTGGGTTTAGATAGAAGTCAATTATACTGAAAATAGTTTAAAATTACAGTGAAAATAGTTTAAAGTAGTTTATTTAATCTTGTGCATACTTGTTGGGAAGAGAATGTATTTTGCTTAGTTCTTGATTAATTCTTTAGATTAGGTATAAAAATGCACCAAAGGGGAAAAAAAATCTATGATGTT
>VWZY01006111.1:112548-158767 GCA_013399075.1 Chloroceryle aenea | reverse complement strand
TTTTTTTTCCCCCAGGAATTTGAACCATTAATGTGAACCAGTAGTATTTTATGAGCCACTTGAGTAGTGATCCATGACATTATTTTGGGTAGAAGCTGAGCTGGTCAAAGTGGAAGCTGACCAGTTCCCCATAATGCTCCTCACAAATGCATATGACAGAAAAGACACTAATTGACTAAAGCAGGAGTACAAGACAGCTTTATTGGAATTGGTTTTACAAGTTTTTGAGTTATTAAATGTGAAAGCTTGAACTTCAGGGAGGTCTTGGAATGTCTCAGTGAATATTCCAAGCTCCATTTGAAGTCCTGCAGAAGTTACACGGAAGGCAAGTGTGTCTGTAGATTTTTCATGTCTGAGAATAATAATGAATAAGAATGTTATGGCTACAAGAATTTACAACATATGTAAAACTTTAACCCATTCCATTTTTGGGGGGGTCTGAAATATCTAGGTTACGGCTGAAACTAAATGAGTGCAGATTTGCTATGAGATAGATGTGTCCTTGTGTGTCTAAGCACTGGCAGGAGAAGCATAAGCTCCTGTATCAGTAACAAGTATCATATCAGTATATTCTCATAAATTCTTACAGGTAACAAGTGGTATCCCTCAGGGGTCTGTACTTGGACCAGTACTGTTCAATATCTTTATTAATGACATAGTGTGACTGAGTGAACCCTCAGCAAGTTTGCAGATGACACCAAGCAGGGTGGTGCAGTTGACATGCCTAAGGGATGAGATGCCATTCAGGGCAACCCAGACAGGCTTGACAAGTGGGCCCATGTGAACATCATGAAGTTCAACAAGACCAAGAGCAAGGTCCTGTACTTGGGCTGGGGCAATCACCAGTATCAGTACAGACCAGGTGATGAATGGATTGAGAGCATCTCCGCAGAAATGGGTTTGGGAATACTGGTGGATGAAAAACCGAATATGAGCCAGCGATGTGCGCTTGTAGCCCAGAAAGCCAAGTCTGGGCTGCATAAAAGGTTGAGGGAGGTGAGTCTGCCCCTCTACTATGCATTTGTGAGACTCTGCCTGGAGTACTGTGTCCATCTCCGATGCCAGCACTCTGGACCTGTTAAGTTGGTCCAGAGGAGGGACACAAAAATAACAGAGGGATGAAACACCTCCTCTGTGAAGAAAGGCTGAGAGTGTTAGGGTTATTCATTCCAGAGAAGAGGAAGCTTCAAGGAGGCCTTACAGTGGCCTTTCAGTACTTAAAAGGGGCTTGTAAGAGAAATGAAGAGAGGCTTCTTACAAGGACTGGTAGTGACACGACAAGGGGCAACTTTTTTAAACTGAGAGAGGGTAAATTTAGATTAGATGTAAGTAACAGATTCTGCACTGTGAGGGTGGTGACACACTGGAACAGGCTGCCCAGGGCAGTTGTTTATACCCTATCCCTATCACAGGTTGGATGGAGCTTTGAGCAACCAGATCTAGTGGAAGATGTTACTGCCCATGACAGTAGTGGGGGGTGGACTAGATTATATTTAAAGGTGCCTTCCAACACCAACCATTCTGTGATTTTAAGTCAATGGGAGTTGTGTGGTTATCTGTCCAGTCTACATCAGGGACAATTGTGGAGAATGAGTTCTAGATTTTAAAATATTTTTATTAATTTCTGGTTAATTGGAGTTCTTCTAAATGTCAGATTTAGAATTCATGGTGATTATTTTGCTTTTTGGGAAGTTTCTGTAATTTGCTTTCTCATAGTTCAAATCAACCCTAAGGTTGGTTTAAAGATTTATTTGGGAAAATATTTAGAAAAACTTGAGGTGAGAGTTGTTAAAACAGCAGAATTGTTTTCATTAAGCCTATATTCTGATGTTTGAAATTATTAAATACAAAATGTTGAGCTTTAATGAGATTTTTTGTGGGTAGTTTTTTAAACCTGGAATAGAAACTGGAATTTATCAACAACATGCTTTTATGCTGAATCAGTTAAGCCTCACCATGAAATACTTCTAATTTTTGAAGAAACTAATGCATTTTGTCTCTTTAGTTGTCCTCTCGTATAGGTCATAGATAAGGAATTTGCAGCCTCTGCTGGAAAAGGTAGTATGGCTTACAAGTAACTTCTGTAAGTGATATGAAGTTATACCAAAGAAGCTTAGAATAACATTTAGTCATGTAAATTTATGTGAATGTAAATTGCAAATTGAAACTTGCAGACTTTTGGTCTTTCTTCTAGTCCTGACGATGTCTTAGGTCCAGGCAAAGGCATCTTATAAATTTATTCAGTAGAGGTTTCAATTGGGCCTCTATGAAGAGTTCATCCCATGCTTCCTCTCACCCATCAGAAGCTGCTGCTGAATATTTCATTTTTAGTGTTCAGGCTTTCAGCTTTAGATCTGAACTCAGACTTCTCATACTAGAAATTGAAAATCTTAACTGTACCTTCATGTTCCATTAAAGTCATTCCCTGTTACAACTCATAAAGCTATGACTCCATGACTTTTGAGTAATTCATGATCCTAAATATTCTGTTTCACTATTTGTATAGATCTTGCATAATGTGCTAGAGGCCAGAGATGCAAAGGCCTTAACTGCTAGATTAGGTACCCTGACTGTTTTCATATTTGGTAGATATGGGCCACAAATTACACTTTTACTACCAGTAAAAGAACAGCCAGGGCAAGCCTCTATTAGATGCAGGAAGAAACGCGGTAACTAGGGATGATGAAAAGGCTGAGGTGCTTAATGCTGCTTTGCCTCAGTCTTTAGTAGCAGGACTAATTATAATTTGGCAATCCAGTCCCCTGAGATAGAAGACAGAGATGGGAAGCAGAATGATTCCCCCACAATCCAGTAAGAGATGGTCCATGATCTGCTACACCACAGAGAAGGACCTGGGGGTGTTGATTGACATCAGGCTGAACATGAACCAACAGCGTGCCCAGGTGTCCAAGAATGCTAGCCTGTATTAGGAGTGGTGTGGGCAGCAGGACAAGGGAAGTGATTCTATCCCTGTTCTTGGAACTGGTGAGGCTGCATCTTGAGTACTGTGCTAGTTTTGGGCTCCTCACTACAAGAAGGACACTGAGTCATTAGAACCTGTCCATAGAAGGGCATCAAAGCTTGTGAAGGGCCTGGAGCGCAAGACTTATGAGAAGTAGCTGAGAGAGCTGGGGTTGCTTAGCTTGGAGAAGAGGAGGCTGAGGACAGACCTTATTGCTCTCTAAAACTACCTGAAAGGATGTTGTAGAGACATGGTGGTTGGTCTGTTCTTCTAAGTAACAAGTTATAGAACAAGAGGAAATGGCCTTAAGATCCACCCAGGGAAGTTTAGATTAGACATGAGGCAGATTTTCTTTACTGAACGGTTTTTCAGGCACAGGAAGAACTTTGCCCAGGACAGTGGTTGAGTCCCCATCCCTGAAGACATTTAAGAGTCATATAGATGTAATGCTCAAGGATATGGTTTAGTCAAGGTATTCTTAGTGATAGGTTAATGATGGGACTANAGAACAAGAGGAAATGGCCTTAAGATCCACCCAGGGAAGTTTAGATTAGACATGAGGCAGATTTTCTTTACTGAACGGTTTTTCAGGCACAGGAAGAACTTTGCCCAGGACAGTGGTTGAGTCCCCATCCCTGAAGACATTTAAGAGTCATATAGATGTAATGCTCAAGGATATGGTTTAGTCAAGGTATTCTTAGTGATAGGTTAATGATGGGACTAGGTAATCTTAAAGGTCTTTTCCAATCTAGGGAATTCTGTGTTCCATACTCAGCAGTTCATAGAATCATAGAAATGTCTGGGTTGGAAGGGACCTCTAGAGGTCATCTAGTCCAACCCCCCAGCTGAGAGCAGGGACATCTTCAACTAGAGCAGGTTTCTCAGAGCCTTGTCGAGCCTCACCTTCAATGTCTCCAGGGATGGGGCCTCAACTACCTCCCTGGGCAACTTGTTCCAGTGTTCTACCACCCTCATGGTAAAGAACTTCTTCCTACATATAATCTAAATCCACTCTTTATACTTTAAAACCACTGCCCCTCGTCCTTTCACTACAGGCCTTTGTAAACAGGCCCTCTCCAGTCTTTTTATAAGCTCCCTTCAGGGACTGGAAGGTGGCTGTTGGGTCTCCCTGGAGCCTTCTCTTATCCAGGCTGAACAATCCCAGCTCCCTCAGCTTGGCCTCATAGGAGAGGTGTTCCAGCCCTCTGATCATCCTTGTGGCTCTTCTCTGGACCCGCTCCATCAGGTCCATGTCCTTCCTGTGCTGAGGGCTCCAGAGCTGAACGCAGTATTCCAGGTGAGGTCTGACCAGATCAGAGTAGAGTGGTAGAATCACCTCTCTTGATCTGCTGGCCACATTTCTTTTGATGCAGCCCAGGATGTGGTTGGCCTTCTGGGCTGCAAGCACACCCTGGCTGATCATGTCCAGCTTCGTCTACCAGCATCCCCAAGTCCTTTTCTGCAGGGCTGCTCTCTATGGCCTCTCCCCCAGTCTGTACTGATTGTGGGGATTGTTCTGGCCCAGGTGCAGGACCCTGCACTTGCTCTTGCACTCAATCCTGCTGTCTGTGTCATTGACAAAGATGTTAAACAAGACAGGGCCCAGTACAGACCCTTGAGGGACACCACTTGTCACTGACAAGTTCTCATGGTCTTAGAAGAATCTCACAAGTTATGTGTAAAATTAACCTTCTAGATTCCTCACCCATGTTTGAAAAACTTTGCTCTGCTACCCTGAATATAAAATCTAATTTAACTATACTGATATTCATCAGCCAAAGCTTGAATTAGTAGTTGGCCTGAGGCCCAGGAGCACTTGAGTTTCTAGAGCTGGTAGTGATCAGTTATTTTTTGTCAAAGAAAACAGTATTAGCATGAATTGTATAAAATTTTTCATTAACAACTAATGACTGCCAAGATTATTTCTAAGTCTTCTGTAATCACTTTTATTTTTTCTTAATTTCCTTTGAATGATGTGAGGGAAGAAGTTTACTTCTTTGTGTCACTACTGTCATTGTATTCCTTAATTTGTAAGTCTTTCTAGCTTTAGAAGTGCAATGTATTTGCCTTTCTATTAATGGCTAATACTCAATTTCAAAAATCTTTCCACAGTTCATCAGCTATAGGGAGCAGCCTTGCACTATGCTCACTTAGCAAACAGGTTTGATGTCATCTGGTATTCCTACTGTGGGGCAGATGGCAGAAATGGCTGATATCTGTGNTAAACCACTGCTAAATGCGAAATAGGATCAACTTTATGACTTCATGCTGTTTCAACAATTGGAACAAAGCAGAATATGCTACTATATTGGAGGAATCTCAATGTATTATAAATGGGAAGTGCTGACAGAAAGCTTACTGGTGTTAAAAGAAAATATATAGGCAGTAGTCAATCTCCTTTTTAGCTTTCATGAAACCTTAATATCAGTGTATGTCACACAAAACTGTATTTCTAATCTAAAAAGAAATCTTTACTGTAAGAATTATTTAGTTCATGTTATTATTGTCTTAGTCTTTTCAGCTTGTGTAGTGCTTATGTTATTAAGCACACAGCTGTTTACTCTCATTTTCCTGATATGTATTCCATTCTGTACACATCAGGGCTAATGCAAGTCATAGCAAAAGGCTATTTAGGAAGATGATTTCTACTCTACAGGTCCTATACAGTCTTTTATATAATTTGTCTTGAATTTTAATTCTTTATATTATTACTTGAACTTTAGTTTTAAAAACTAGTGTAAGATAATAGCTTTATTAAAATGTAAGATACTGAAGTTCTTGCCATGATTCTTAAAGGACTATGGGTTTTTAACTTTGACTTAGGTATGAATATGTGCCAGCTTTGATTTTAATATTTACAGATGGTGCATGATAATTAAACAAAAGACTTTTTATTTTTTCAAGCAGAAAAAAAGATATTAGACCCCTAGGACCCAAGTACATATCTCCTCTGATATGGAGAAAGACATTAAATTCTTATACTTCTTTCTGCCAAGTCATTTTGTCACCGATGTGCTATTAACAGAGTTGCATCCTGTTACACTGCAAGCAGAGTAATTCAGTGTGTGGTTTGATCAAATGTCTGCACCCTACATCTTTTAAATGCATCTATTTCCTGCTCTAACGGTCTCACTGTCTTTCAGGCTATCCTGCTCAAGGAGCTTACTTCTTTCAGCTTTAGATGGTTAAAACAGACAACTGAAACTCTCGTAAAACTACATAACTTGCTGTGGTTTGACTTGTTTCACTGTAGGATATACAGAAAAGATAACTGAAGTCCTAATTCCACAGCAAGACATTGTAGCCTTACAGCCCCAGAGGAAACTGAAAAAGAAGAGGCAGCAATGAAAGTAGGGGTATCTTTCCTTAATAACTTATTTTAGAAAGTGTTTGTACTGATTTTAATCAGAAGATAATCTATAGAAATTAATAGATGGTTTCAGAACCCTTTCTGGCTCTTTCCTCCTCTCTTAACTCTTTATGATCTTCATGGTCTGTGTGCAAAATATGCCTGCCAGATCAGCTGCTTTCCTCATATAGAAAATGAAATCTGGCATTTGGTTTTGTGTCTTCCTCATACATCATCATGGGCAGAATAGATCCTGGGGTGCACAAGTAAGGAAGAAATTTGGGTGCTGATGGAAGGTACGGATGGAGGGAAGAGGAATCATAGTTTCTATATAGGAGTATTTCTCAGGGGTAGAGGGGGTTTTGAAAGAACCGACACAGAGAGTTGAATGTTTTTATAAGACCAAAATCAAATATGTGGCATATATATAATATAAATTGACCACAATATGTGGTCAGTCAAAATACTATCCCAAACTCCCAAAATACTATCCCAAAGTTTTCATCAGTACTTTGAGAATTTAGGAGAAATCAAAGGTCTCCATTGTAGTAGGAGCTATAACAACTCACTTTCTATCCATTGGAGATCATCCTCCAGGAAGAAAAGGAGCAAAAGAAGTGGAGTGGAAATTACTTAGCAGGATTTATGGAGCTTGATTTAGAAACTAGATCTCAGAATTCCCAATCTGAGTTTCTGATCACTTTGCTATGAAAGCCATAATCTTGTGTCAGAAAGTCACATGCATGCCAGGTAGCCAAGAGAAGGACCTACAGGCTATAAAATGTTAATGTACTGTTGAAGCAGAAGGTGCTAATACAAACCAACACATATTGGCCAGTCTGTAAGTATTCTTACTTTGAACAAATATTTAATTTACTAAACTATATAGACTTTAATGATTGTTAATGTACTTGATTAATGTTCATTTGTACCAAGCATACACACCTGAGACAGCTCCTGCGTCTTTCTCTTCATGCTGTGCTAATGCACATATGGTTTTGCAGTGCTCTATCAGTATTTTTTAAGATGTGTTCTCAGTTTCTTTCAAGAAATAGGGAAAGTCTTGAGATCTTTCTTGCTGAGATACAATCAATAGTTTTGTATCCTCTGCAGATTAAACAGAATTTTATATTCCATTGCTTGTGAGGGAAGGATTTCAACTGGTGTTACATGTCTGTTTGAATTATGGTGTTATTTTTCCTTCTGAAGTTTTTCTATATCATTCTTCATTCCCCATTTGCTGAAAGCAGTTTGTTTTAATTTCATTTATTGTCCTTTCTTAATTGTTTTTCATTAAAAAAAAACAACAAACAAACAAAAATGGCCTTTTGTACATTACTTCTATCCTTCTCATCACAAAATATATCTTTCTGGACTCATGCCTAAGGTTTTCAGACTCTTTTTTTTTTTTTAATATATATTTAGCCCATTTTTTGGATTTTAATTCTAAAACTTGGGATCTTTAGAATTCAGGTATCTTCTAGAAAAATTTGTCATAGTAATGAAGTACTACAGTTTAAAGAAGTGATTTGTAAGCATCCTTAAATGGCAAGTGAACACAATAAAAAAACCCTCGTTTCATTATGCTGTGAAGCATAATAAAATACTGTGTATTTGGTGTTGACTTTAAAACATCATTGAAGACTTTATGAATAATCGTGGCTGAAAAGCAAGTAGGAGTAAGAAAGTAAAATACTGTTGTAAAAGGAGAAGTTAAACATATGAGAGACAAAAGGAAAAATCAGAAATTATTTAAATATGTTGCATGCGTGTATATGAAGATTCCATTAATTATTCCATTAGTATTTTATTCACTGAAGCTTTACAAATTTAGTGTTAAGAACTTGAAACTTGATAAAATGTCATATTTTTCAGTACTGCAGCTAAGAAAATATTTTAATAAAGGAGGTGAAATACAGGACATTTTATCACTGACAACTTATATAAGCACAATATTCAACACTCTAGCCATCATAAGCAATATAACTCCTGCATATTAAAGAACAGTAGTATATTTATGATTTATTAATCTGAAATCTTGCTAGCCTTCATGTAGATCCACATCACCTGTACTTTTAATCCTTAAGTCGTCATGAAATGGTACTGTGTACACATACACATGCATGCACGCACATTCATAATGTGTATGTTTTAAACATAGAATCGGTGGTTTGATTTCGGTATTCTTTGTTAGAATAATATATTTTAAAAGATATGAACTGTCTTTATTTTTTCATTCTCCATTCTTCTTTCTTTGAAAGTTCAATATTAGTATTATTTTTGTTATTTGTTGTTCTTTAACACCCTTGCCACCTTATCCAGAATAGGGGTACAAAAAATAGACATCTTTGTTCCAAAAATATTTTCATATTTTTTCAATTTATTAACTAAAATATGGTTTATTGCAATGATCAGAAGTTCTTAAAAAAAACCCTGCTGTCTAAGGCAACGATTTTTGTATTTTGTACCTTTGTTCTGGCTCAAAGGAGATGTTACATAACTCATAAGCATCAGACTTCTTTCTAAGTTACTCTGTTGGAGACTTAAAGACCTACATCAGTGAAAGATGACAAGGTAGCTGGAACCAGAGGCTGGTACCTAGACGTTTGATACAAACCATTCATGATCACCAAAGTGAATAAAGAGAGAGAAAGATATGTTTTCTCTGAGCTCTCAGACCTTACTAAAGAGATGGAATCTTCTTATGAAAGGGCTGAACATTAATAATCCTGAAAATGCACTTTTCTGATTTCTGATTGTTAGTTCCACACCATACTCACAGTACTCTGTATTATTGGGTGGGGCGAGTTGAAGTCTACATTACTTTTTTTTTTTTTACATTTCAGCTATGGAAGTTGTAGACAAGATTTTCTTACTTCCATCTCCGTTAACAGGGAGAGTGAGCTTGCATCACTCTATAATTGTGTGAAGACTAGAAACAGATTACTGTTTGCTTTGAATTTTTAATTTAAGTTGGTTTACCAGGAAACAGTTCTAACCATGCACTGCACAAAACTTTTTTCAGTGGGGTATGCAGCAGAGCCTCTACTATTGTTCCTTGGGTATATGGTAAAAAATACCTTCTTCGGGAACATCAAAGCAAAAACATGCCTAGGAAACTTGGAAAGACTGGACAAAATTTGTACATAACATGTCTTTATAGTAATAATGCAGACATGACTGGAGATGCAGTTCTGAAACAATTTTTAATACCTGAGATTGGACTTGGAATCTGATATGCTTCAACAGACAGACTAAAACATTGCTTAATAGTTTGTGGTACCTCAGTAATATAGAAGCTTTACATAAATTCCATTATCTTTATTGCTAAAAAATGTTAACCTTTTCCAATAATGCATTAAAAAAGTGACAAATCTCTCTAATGTATGTGTCCCAGGAGAGGAAATGAGGCAGTATATGTGCAGTAGTGTTTTGATTTGAATAGCAGAGCTAGCTGAATTTTCTCCAAAAGACAAATGAATCTACCGAGAGTTAAAATATTGACAAGAACAAATGAAATTTTCAGGAAAATTCTTATAAAAATGGGAATTATTTTAAAATATCTTTATTCAGATGAAAAATTCTAGATATCATCTAACTATTTTGTTTGTTGTATGGGTACAATGCAGTATGTCACTGAAAATAACAAAACCCTGTGGTTCTCCAGATTTTGATTGCTAACATTTATTATCTTACTCTGAGATATAGATGATAATAGAACACTATTCTATATTAAAAAAAAAAAAAAAAAGAGAGAACTTTTTAAAGGGCTAATTAATAAGTTTTAAAATGTTTTAAAATGTTTAAACAAGACATAAGAAATATGTTTAGTTACTTATATAAAATAGGGTGGTAAGGTATGAACTGGGCTAATTGCTGGGATTTGATTAATTGTAATGGAATCCCTTAGCTTTGACAAAGGCTGGAATTCTTAAAGAAATTTAACTTTTGGAATATTAGTGCTTTAATACTTCTATAACAGCTTTAGAAAATTTATCACTTCCTACCCAGTATCATTTGTTGCTCCTGAGAAGCTTTAATTACATGTATAAAATGGCTATCCATGAAGAAAATAATAGCTTTTAAAATTTGAAGATGCTTATATGTTTTTCCTGAATAAAAAGAACTGAAGTGTGCAGATCAAATAAAAACTAGAATTGCAATTCAATTCCTTTAAGATTAGCCCAGTGTTTTGTGGTTTTCCTTATTTAATTGCTTGCCGTGCATAAATTCACCTGAGTATGCAATATCTCAGAGCAGCAGTAAGCAACTGGAGACAATGAAGCTCGTTTTCTTGACATACAGGATGCTGAATTTTGTTCTTAATATATACTAAATAATTATAAACCAACTTTTCCTTACATAGATGTTACTTCCATGAATCATGTTCCTAATCCATGAATTAGTGTCATTAACCATGAAATGCAAGCATATGATTGCTATGATTGCTGTAAAGCAGGTGACTGGCAGCATTGTTACTATTGTATTTATCAAAACCAAATGGATTCTTGAAAGAAGTTTAACAGACACTTTATTCTTGTGGGTTTGGTTGTTTTTTTTTTTTAAATCTTCCTGGCACCTTTCATGAAATGTTAATGGCAAAAAGGAGATGCTTGCACCTTCCTTATAGAAAATTAATATTCACTCTCTACACTCTTTTGGACTCTCATAAATTTAGCAGAGGTAGGAAAGAAATAACATTTAAAAGACACACTATTATTGCCCATTATTTGCCCACTCTCCCAGATTCTGAGTCTGTCGAATGCTCATAGACAATGCAGAGATGTGCAAACACAAGGGAGGTGTTTGCTTTCCTGTGAAGTAGTATCAGTCATTAGTTCACTAGCACAAGTGTGAGCATTCTGCTGTTTGGAAGATTCATAATGCATGCCTTAGAAGTATCACTCAATTAATGTTTTTCCCTTCTATTGGACTATAAGACTTGTTCTTTATATTTCAGCAAAACAAGTTCACTATCTTCTGTATCCTTTCTATTTGAATTTTAGCTGGATACGTATTTTTCCAGGAGACATGATTGAAGAGATTCCTATTTTATGTTATTGTAGGCTAGATGCTGTTAAAGAATGATCATATGCTCAAAATACTTGAAATGTGAGGTAATTCTCCATATATGCACATCTATAAAAATTGTATTGACTAGGTACTACAGGCACTACAAAAAGGTAAGCTGTAATGTTTGGCATTTTGAAGAACTATGTATAAATCAGTAGTTATGGAAAAAAACACCAATGCATTGTCCAGAAAAAAAAACCACTTTTCTAGATTGCTGATCTAGCTTCAGAAAAATAATATAGACTTAAACAGGCAAAACATGCATTGGTTGTATGCAAGACTTTGTACAATCTTTACTTATTTTCAATAATTGTGTTTAAAACAGAGCTAATGTGAAAATAATATGATTTAAAAGTTTGTTTATGAAATAGCATAGGAAAAATATATTTAAAAAATGTGATACTACTGTCGGTCTAACAGGCACCTTTGCCTTGCTTTCTATGTATCTGTTCAGTATTCTTGTAGCTGCTTTTATAAATTACCAGTTAATTATAAATACACAAACAACAGGAAACATACATTTTGTATGAAATAGCATGGCAGTTTCACTCCTGTACAAAAAAAACCCCAAACAACTTAACATACTTGTTTTTAACTTGCATGGTAATGCTTATATCATATACTGCTTTATTGCACTATTGGTGTATGAATGATGATGTGAAGGTCGAAGCTAACTTGCTTGGAAGGTATGGATACATTTAGGCTTTAAAGAAGTTATTTTCAAAACCAGGGTCCAACCTTCAGAAACTCAGACACCTTTAATTTAAGAATTCAAGTATTAACTCTATTTAGGTAATTGTAATAAACTATGCTTGGCTGAAAAGTTAGGAGTTCTATGCATAAAATAGGACTGAAGAATATGAATAAAATTTGTTCTACAAAACAATAGAACTATTCATACATAGTTGTCAAAATGTTTTAAAGTGCTTTATTTAAAAGAAAGAAACATCAGCAAAATTAAAATTCTTTTACTCTGTCCTCCTACTCATTTTTTGTTATTATTTTAGAGATGTTTTTAGATACAAATGCCTCAACATTCTGAGTTGATGAACATCTTGTTATCTAAAAAGAAAACAAGTAGAGAGAACTAAACTCCATTCTGTTTCATACTGTAGTGATGATGGCAATAATTAGTGTGACTTGAAATAATATGTAAAATACTGAACTAATAGGATGGAAAGAGCTGAGATAGGTGATATTTCACAGATAGGGTCACAGTTTGTCTAAAGGAAACAGTGACTCATATAATGCCCAAAATGTTATTAAACTTCTTTCAGATGATTTAAATCATGTATGAGTGTATAAGCAAATAAACAATGAAAAAGCCTTTATAACATGGAGTTTTAAAGGACAGATATTGTCATGTAGTCAAGGAAGTTGTATTTGGCACTACAGGAGGAAGCTGTGTAGGCTATTACCTTGCCTTCCTTTAACATGCTCTTATGTTTTGAATGTGTTTTTCTTCCCATTTGCTGAAGAATCCTACTTCTTTACCAATAAAAGAAATGAGTAGCTCAACTCACTCTGTTAAGCTGAATGCAGGTATACTTAAATGCAGGAATATAGTCAGTGAATATTTTTGGTCTAAACAAAACCCTTCACAAGCTACACAAGTGTATTAGGAATGGAATCTGCATGGATGACTCCTAAGAGCTGCAGATATTGTAGGGTGAGTAACCATTCTGTATGTGCTGAAAGATGAGTGAGACAGTATCCAGCATGGAATATTTTAAGCTTAGGTAAATAAAACAGTTTCTCTTTCTGTTAAGCAAAGGTATTGCCATGATTTTGTTATCTGAATTACTAACTATATACTGAAGAATTCAGTGTTTGAAATCTCTTTTTTTTGATTTATGTTTTGTTGTTTTGTTTTTTTTTTTTTCTGTTTAAGGTAGAAACAATAAGCACTGGAAAGCAGGCATGAAAAAAGGTCAGTAGTTTTGCATCTGCAGTTCTATTTTTGCACTGGTTGCTAGGCAATGTGAGAAAATCATAGCTTTTAATGGCAAGATTGTGTTTTCAGATATCAATTATTAAAAAAGAAATCAATAAAGGTACTCAGTACAATTCTTCAATACAATTACTTTTCATGAATGTTATATTTCTTGACAATTATTAGAGGCAATTAATGTTGTACAGTCTGCATTTACTTCAAAAGGGGTGGTCCCTTCCCCCTCCCTTCATGGAACAGCTTATATTTGTTTTTGTCCTATTNCCCCGGTGCCTGCTCTACAACATCAGTGGTGACGGTGATGTCATTACCATAAAGGGGGTTGGGTTCGCTACTGGTTTTGTATTTATTTGTACATATTCTACTTTATTATTATTAATCATTAAAGCTGTTCTAGTTTCCTTTTCTAATCACCAGGTCTCTCTCCTTTATTCCTTTTCTCTTCCCTTTGGGGAGGGAGAGGGGTTAACAGAGAGTGTCTGTTAGGTCTTAGGGGCTGCCCTGAACCTAAACCAGGACAGTTTTATAATACCATGATAAAAGTATCTTTTTCCCTATCTGAGGATAGGAAATTGATGGCTTCCTTATGTGTTTGTTTCAACAGCCATTTACAGTCATGATATGTCATGTGAGCTATCAACTTTAAGGAAGATACGCTCTTCTGCTGCTGCTGTTGAAACAAAAAGCATGGTTCTGGCTAACACTTGAGAGAAGTGGGCCATCTAATGTATTTCTGGTAGGGTCTGAGGAAAGCCTCTCAAAATATTTACAAATTGTGCTATGTAATTATTAGGCCTGAGTTCTAGGATGGAGCTGTAGAAAGAAACTTCAAATGCAAAGAAAAGGGAAAAATAGAAGACTGGTATCAAAAGAAGAGGATGCTGCCTACCCTGGGGCACATACTGAGGCTCTGCCTACAGTAGGTTTGGAAGCACAGTGACTCAGCAGGGTGCCTGGGGAATGTAATTGTGGTGGGGAAGAAGGTGAAAGAAGCTTCTTTTCTGGCTCACAATGTCACTTCTTATTATACATAATGAATGAACATGAAGAAGCACAAGATCTAAATACTTTAGAGTCTGTGCTTCACTTCAGAATTTCTGATTCTGTTGTTGGCAATCAGAATCAATTCCTTTGAAATCTCCAAAATTATACTGATGAGGGAAGAGGAACTGGGTTTATGAATTAAATCCTAATTTGCTGTCTCAATATTTTACATGAATAACTAGTTGTGAGAGGAGAAATTAAAGTGTCAGTTCAAGATTTTTTATTTCTGTGACATTTTACAAAATACTGGCTGCTCTTGTTCTCAGTTCACTGAGAGCCTAATGCTTTGTATTTATTCAGATATTTCCAGTATAATCAGATGAAAAAATAAATGTCAGAAAATGTTTGACCTTCTTAAATAGACATTAGATATTGCAGTTATAGTCAGCACAGTTTTCTAAAAAATTTATAAATTTTATTCCCTGTGAATTCTACTTTTTTAGCAAAAAAAACCACTTGAATTGCCTCCCTGACACAACCTCTATGCTATTATAGAAATGTGGGTGGGTTTTTTTTGATATCCCCATTAGAAGACAACCTAGGCCTGTTTTTCATGTGTATGCACATGTGCATGGTTGCAGTGTTTTGCAATAGTGATGTGTACTCAGAGCACTTTTCTGAAATAAGAATGCCTCATTTATCAATGACTTCAGTGGGCTTCAGAGTGCCAGCTGGGTAAACAAGATGTGCAATAGCTGCTACTACAGCAGCTTGTATGGTTACATTAGGCTCATGGACAGGTGACAGTCAGTCCTATTGACTTTAATATAGAAGTACAGACACAAAATGGTATCAGAAAATGTTGTGTGATTTATTTTGTCATCTTCATTTCTTTTCTTCATACCTTCTAACCTACCACATCTAACTTTGGAGTTTAAGACAGACTATGCAAGTGCAAGCAGTCAGGGAATGCTTGGAAAATCTCTCGGTGCAGGCCTCAATACAAGTGACTGGAAATTTGCAGTGTATTCTTCATGTGGAAACATACTGTATCACTGTGTTAAGTGTTCTGATTAGTAATTATTCTGGTTAAGGACAATAAATGCCCGAATTGCCTCTCTTCCCTCCTTTCCCTCCTCCAGTTCATCTGTTTCAGCTATAGAAGGGCATCTTGCATATTATCTAGGTAACCCTGTCTGTTCCATTGCCCTTTTACACCAGGAAGGCCAACAAAGTATTCTTAGTATGTTGTTGTCAGATCTGATTTGCCTTTTCAATAAATTAAGTCCACAGAGGAAAGAAGGTAGCATTTTTTGTCTTGTACTGTTTAAGCATAAAACTGGACTGGCATTTTTTGCTGGGTTGTGTGTTTGTAATTCAAATCATTTCAGAAGCTCTTGAGAAATAACAGGGATTTTTGTCAAGGAGGAAAACAGCTCTTCTTTCAGGCACCATTTTTTTCTCCTTGCTCAAGCTGGATTAAACAAGGGTGAAGATTTCTTGTTTCAGATGTGTGAATATCCATTTCCTTACTTGCAAGGAACTATTAAAGAAATCATCAACAAAAGATCAGATAAAAATGGGATTGAATTTAACAGATCCTGTGTAAGAAGTCTGAAGATCATAGTGATTAAAAAGGGGTAAATTCATCTCTTCTGACATACAGAACTTTTGAGTGAATCAATACTAATAAAATGCATTTACAAAATGGAAAATTAGTATTGACTTCGGTAAATTAGAAGAAAACTGGAATGCACTGATGATAACTTCCTCCTCTAAGTGATAGAGGAACCAATGAGGAGAGATACCATGCTAGACCTTGTTCTTACCAACAGGGAGGGGCTCTTGGGCAATTTTAAGCTGATGGGCAACCTTGGCTTCAGTGACCATGAAATTGTAGTGTTTAAGATCCTAAGGGCAGCAAAGAAGGGGGCGCTCAGCAAGCTCAAAACCCTCGATTTCAGAAGAGCAAACTTTGGCCTCTTTAGGAGCCTCCTTGGTTGTGTACCAAGGGACAAATCCCTGGAGGGATTGGGAGCCCAGAAAAGATGGTTGACTTTGAAGGATCATCTCCTCCAAGCTCAGAGGCACTGCATCCCTAAAAAGAAGAAATAAGGCAAAGATGCCAGGAGACCTATATGGATGAACAGGTTAGAAAAGCTAAAGCCCTGATGCAGTCAAACCTGGCCAGGGACATTAAAAATAACAGAAAAGGATTCTACAGGTATGTGAGAGAAACAAGAGAGAATGTGGGGCCTCTCCAGAGGGATGCAGGTGACCTGGTTACTGAGGATATGGAGAAGGCTGAAATTCTCAATGACATTTTTGCTTTGGTCTTCACTGGTAAACACTTGACCCACACTACCCAAGTGACAGAGGACACTGGCTGGGTCTGGGAGAGTGAAGAATCACCCAGGGCAGGAGCAGATCAGGTTCGGGAACACCTAGAGAACCTGAAGGTGCACAAGGACATGGGACCTGATGAAATACATCAACAGACCCTGAAGAAACTGGTGGCTGAAGTTGCTTTGTCCCTAGCCATCATATTTGAGAAGTCATGGCAGTCTGGCGAAATTCCCACAGATTGGAAAAGGGGAAACATGGCCCCCATTTTTAAAAAGGGAAGCAAAGAAAATCCAGGGAGCTACAGACCAGTCAGCCTCACCTCTGTACCAGGTAAAATCATGGAGCAGATCCTCCTGGTATCTGTACTAAAGCACATGATAAATAATGAGGTGAACAGTGACAGCCAACATGCCAAATTGTGCCTGAATAATTTGATGGTCTTCTATGACATAGTTACAGCTCTGGTTGATATGGGAAGAGCAACTGATGTCATCTACCTGGACTTCTGCAAAGCATTTGACACTGTCCCACATAACATCCTTGTCTCTAAGATGAAGAGACATGGACTTGATGGATGGACCACTTGGTGGATAAGGAACTGTCTAGAAGGTCACACTCAGGGAGTTGTGATCAATGGCTTGATGTCCAAGTGGAGACCTGTGACATCTAGAGGTCCTCAGTGGCCCATTCTGGATCCAGTGCTGTTCAGCATCTTTGTCAGAGACTTGGGCAATGTCATCGAGTGAACCCTCATCAGGTTTGCCAATGACACCAAGCTGTGTGGTGTGGTGGACACACCTGAGGGAAGAGATGCCATCCAGAGGGTTCTTGACAGGCTTGGGAAANTCTTGACAGGCTTGAGAAATGGACCATTGCAAACTGCATGAGGTTCAACAAGTCAAAGTGCAAAGTCCTACATCTGGGCTGGGCCAGCCCCGTGCACAATTACAGACTGGGTACAGAGTGGGTTTTGAGTAGCTCTGAAGAAAAGGACTTGGGCTGTTGATTGACAAGAAGCTCAACATAAGCCAACAGTGCACTCATGCAGCTCAAAAGGCCAATGGTATTATAGAATGCATGAAGAGGAGTGTGGCCAGCAGATCAAGAGAGGTGATTCTCCCCCTTTACTCTGCTCTTGTGAGACCTAACCTTGAATACTGCATTCAGTTCTGGTGTCCCCAGCATAAAAGGGACATAGATTTGTTGCAACAAGTCCAGAGGAGGGCCACAATGGTGATCCAGGGGCTGAAGCACCTCTGCTATGAGGATAGGCTGAGGGAGCTGGGGTTGTTCAACCTGGAGATGAGAAGGCTCTGGGGGGACCTTATAACTGCCGTCCAATACCTGAAAGGATCCTGCAGGAAGGCTGGAGGGGGATTCCTCACAAGAGTGTCCAGGGATAGGAGGAGGGGAAATGGTTCTAAGCTGAGGAAAATAGGTTTAGACTGGACCTTCAGAAAAAAGTTATTTAGTATGAGGGTGGTGAGACTCTGGAATAGATTGCCCAGAGGGGTTGTGGATGCACTGTCCCTGGAGGTGTTCAGGGTCAGGTTGGATGAGGCCTTGAGCAACCTAGTCTAGTTGAGAGGCATCCCTGCCTGTGGCAGGGAGGTAGGATTAAATGATCTCTGAGGTCCCTTCCAGCCTAAGCCATTCTATGATTCTATGAAATTCTTTTCTGATTTTAATTTTAAATAATATTTCAACCCAGGAAAGAAATTAAATATGCAGACACATTTATCCAGACATTATTTTTAGTTTGATGTAAACTAAGAGGAGCAGTTCAAAATTAGAATTCATGCATATGATAATTTTTCAGTATAAATGGTTTTCTATAAGGGATATGGGGCAATTGATGGATCTTACCATCTTACATGATACCATATCAGTTTGTATCTGAGAAGAATCACATTTCACATACGTACAAATGTCTCATCCCAGAAGGGTGTGGCAGCCTAGAAGGGCTTAGAAGGGGAAAATATTAACATTTACTACACATCTAATTAATTCATTTGCAAAGAGAAATGTTATGAAGATACTTAGTAAAATTCATAAATGCAATCACTGGAGATGGGCTAATTAAGTTATTGTATCCCTCGTGGCAGCTGAGCATCTGACAGCAGATATTTCTGAATACTAAATTTTGACTTGCATTGAACAATATATGCATTAAAAAGTAGAAGATAGTAGTGGAATCAATTTGTGACATATATTTAATGTTAAATCATGTTAAAATGAACTTTTGCTAACTGGAGACATTGCAGGACTCTCTGTCTGAAGTAACAACACTGAAATGTTGATGTGTGACTTGGTTACCTTCCAAAGCTAAAGTTTGGGTTATCTCCCAAGAAAAAGCTAGGAAAAAAAAAAAAAGAAAAAAAGATGAAGGGACAGGAGCATCTCATATATGAGGAAAAGCTGAGAGAGCAGAGACTGCTCAGCCTGGAGAAGGCAAGGCTTAGGGCAATCACATCAATGTATACAAATATTTGGAAGGAGTATGCAAAGGGGATGGAAGCAGGCTTTTTTCAGTGGTACCCATTGACAGGGCCAGAGGTCCTGAAACACAGGATTTTCCCTCTGAATACCAGAAAACACGGATGGTTTCCCAGAGATGTTGTGGACTCTCCGCTCCTTGGAGATATTCAAGATTCATCTGGGCATGGTCCTGGGATCTAGGTGGCCTTGCTTGAGCAGAGGGGTTGGATGAATTGACCTGCAGAGGTCCCTTCTTACCTCAACTATGCTGTGGTTTTGTGATTCTCTGAAATGATGACTCCCTTATGAAGGTGGTCGGACATCAGCTTGGAAGTACAGAGCACACTTTGATTTTACTGACAGCTGAGGCGATTCAGCAGTTGGCAGTATTCAGCTAACTGCCTTGACCCACTTTTTCTTGTTTTTTTTGTTTAATGAATTATTGCATTGATGTGTTTGAGAAGCCAAACTCCTTTAGCAGCTAATTGCGAGGACACTTCAATGTATTTTAGTGAATGCTGTGAGTATTTCTCAATGTGTAAATAAGGTCTTTTCTGAATAAGTTCCCAGGGGAATTATGCAAAGATTCAAATAGTAAGAGTAGTATATATAAACTAAATAGTAAAGTGAAACCAGTTGGATAGCTGAGGGTGCAAAGAAGCAGTAAATACTTTTCTACAGCTTGTAGTCTTAAGTCATGTTTCCAAGACTACTTTTACAAGCTTTGCAACTTTTCGTGTATAAGACAGTACTGCCTCTTTTGTGAACAGACATAAAACACTCAGCATGCAGAAAAAACTGCAAGGTCTTTACAGACGCTAATTTTGACATCACTATTATGTAACAATATTTGAATACTATATGAAGCTTATGCAATTTCTTTCTCATACAGTATAAGGTAAAGGGTTCTCAGCATAAATTAATGAAATAAAATGAATCTGAAAAATTAAAAAATCTTAAAAGTCATATTAAAGATCATGCAGAATCAACTTCAAACAATCTATGACACAAAAACTTATTATTTTCTGTCTAATACTTGTTTATTTGGAATCACTAATAATTATATTTACTACTACCTCTGTTATCCACTTAGTGTAAAATCAAGAGGCCCAGTGTAAGGGCTGCTTTTCATCACGCACTTTTATTTTAATAGTGGTTGATATTTTTTTATACAGCATTACTGGGTTACAGTTTATATTGCAGTTGATCTAATTACAGTCTATTGATCTAATTATAGTATATTGATCTTTTTTCCATACTCATGGTCGTTTTCTTATGTAATTATTTGATTTAAATTATTTTAAGGAAATACTAATGTAAGATGATGAGATAGAGGAGAGGAGATGTTGCATAATATTTTCCTTAATAGGCACACACTCAATTCTTTAGGCCATTGACAAGCTTAAGTTTTTTGGCTGAAATTTTCAATGTTGGCTGCGTGCTTCATAGGTGATGTACTTATACTTGGCCCATAAGGAAACAAGACCTGTTCAATCATGCTGTAATATTAGTTTCTGCTTCTTTTGTCTCCAAGTACCAATTTCATAGGTTTCAAGGATATCAAATAATCTCAGATCTTGTAAAAAATATCAGCTGTGTAGGGGGAAAAAAATTAAGTTACTGTCTCATCTAAGGGGAGCAGAAGAACTGCCTATGAACTCTGTTAACTGCCAGCCAGTATGCACAAAACTATAGAGCAGCCACAGTATTTGATGTGTTTTCACAAGTCAGCATGCTAAAAAGGAAGGCAAAGGACAGAGGAGGAGCCTGGGATCAAGGATACATCTATTGACATTTCAATAAAAATCCATCTGTATTTGGCATGCTGTTAATGTCTTACTAATGCAATTTTCATATGCATGTGCAGAAACTGCTCTGACCCTAACTAAAGCTGCACATTTGACCCAGATGAAGAGCTCATCATTTATGAATCAATTAACTTTTTATTGGCAACAAAGGAGCTGCCTTAGAAGATTCTGACCTTGTTCATGATCCTTGTTGAGTGTGGTACCAGGTCCCTGAGTGCACTAATTAGCCTTCATTGCCCGTAGGGTCTTACTTGCCATTTTCCCTGACAATGGGTCCATTTGAACTCAGGCTGAGGTAGCTAGACCTTGTCTGAGGTTTGTTTGGGTCCAGGCCTCTCTCACTGAATGGGTTTTCTGGATAGACTCCAAACCTATATAGTATGGCAGTTTTGTCCTTTATATGGGCCTTAAACCTATATTAAGGGTAGCATTGTCTCTTGAATGCACCTTGGGTCTGTATTGCAGCCTGTTCTTCAGCTCAGACTCCTAAATGAACCTTGGACCTGTGTGGCAGTTGGCTGCTGTCCAGTCCTGTCTTTGGCCCTGTCCTCTGCTATTCCTGACTGGACTGTGTTGCATAGACCCTGGGATTGGCTGGCTTGTCACTTTATTGTATTTAGTCCTGCAAATAGACCCTGTTACGATGAGCTGGTGTGGGTGTTGTGGGATAGTGCCCTGTCAGTGAGAGCCTTGTGTATAGAGGAACACCTTCAGCACCTGGTTCATCCTGACTCTTCCAGTGGTCCTGGTTTTACTGACCTCTGGCATTTGATATGAAGATGCAGTGAATCTTTCCTCCTTTAGCTTGCTTACTGCAAAGGATGGAAATCTCAAAAGTCTAAGATCTGAGTTAAACATTAAGGAATACTTGAATTAAGGTTGTCTGTGGAACC
Source organism: Chloroceryle aenea (assembly GCA_013399075.1). Classification (NCBI taxonomy): domain Eukaryota; kingdom Metazoa; phylum Chordata; class Aves; order Coraciiformes; family Cerylidae; genus Chloroceryle; species Chloroceryle aenea. The sequence goes on along the minus strand of VWZY01006111.1, from coordinate 136,923 downwards.
CTAATTTGTCAAACTCTTTTGAGATTTCTAGCTATGTCTGTTGCTAGAATTTCTCCATTTTGCTCAGGGAGCAGCAAAATGTATTCAGCAAAATAACAGGCACATTTTGTTGTTGTTTATTGTGTAACTTAGGCCATATTTCAAAGACAGTATTTGCACACAGAGGTATGTAAGGCTTAATTTTGCATGTACTTTTCTGTTCTAATCACTGTTGTAATGCATAGGCACAGAACTAATTGTAGTGAATTTAGCTTGAGTGTGACTTTCTTTGTCTTGCACAGTGACTGCCCAAATGTGCTTGTCAGGCAGATGTTAAGCTAATTTCTTTTTTTTTTTTTACTAGAAAATAAGCTGCTGAGATCTATTGCACAGAAAAAGCCAGTTCATTGGACACTTTAGAGAAAGATATTGACATTCTGCAAGCTGTTGCCTTGCCTTTTTGTATATGCCTTCAGGGTGCTTTGAGACCAAGAATTTATCCATTTCCAGAGCACTTTGTATTTTTATCCCCCTCATTGTTTTTCAATGTCTATCTCCCATTAACTTCAGATATAGGGGAGAGTATTTACAATTTCAGCAATCTGAAGTTCACAATCTCAGTAGCAGGGAATTACAAATGTGCCCTTGCTGACCGCTTGTGAAAAGTTTGGTTCAGACTCATTACAGAAACTCTGTCACCAGACCTCCAAGGCAGCATTCAAAGCATTTTGCACATCACCCTTTTTCTTTTGCATAGCTGTCTTCTGAGCTCCCCTTACCAAACTGAGAAATGGCAGTGGTTGTAGTTTCAGTCCTCTCTACTGCTATAAAAGGTTGTCTGATCACCCTCTCAGTTAATTCATGAAAGTTTTTGATGTGTAATTTTGTTTAACTAGGCTTGTATCTAACCTAATGAGTGGGGGTTGCAGAGATGTGCTTTGATGCCTCTGGAAGCCCATCTGCTGGCTTACATATCTCCCTTCAGATGTAATGTACCCAGAGAGTGTGACTTCTTGTTGATGGCAGAATTAATTTTCGGGTTCTATCTCTTCCTCTTGCATCTGTTTCTCATTGCCTTCTGAAAACTGAGTGTTTTATCAGTTGTGTGTACCAGACATGTTTTGGCAGAAGGGGTACTATTTCTGTGAAGCTGGAGTTTCTGAAAATACAAGTTCAGTGCAGTGATAAATGACTCTGTGGAGTACTTGAGTGGTTTGTGTATCTGTTATCGTCATTTCTTTTACATATTCTTGTATATTTTCCTTATCTTGTTCATTTCTTATAGTAACAAGCAATGACAAGGAGTTAATATGGCAAGATGAAGGTTGAAAGATGTGGGAAATAATTTCCTAAATACTTCTGTAGAGATTTCACCCCAAGAAGAAATGAGGGATCTACTAAAATTCTTTGCAATGTGGCTAAAGTTACATTACGTTTACACTAAGTGGGGTGCTCTCAAACCAAATAAATTCAAAACACTAGGTGACACATTCAGTCCTATTAGGACTTAGGGTGGATTGATGGATAGATCTTCTAATATTCCAGCTAGTGTTCTTTTGTCTTCTAAAATAAGTTCTTTTCTTCCTTTCTTGGAACAGTCAATCTCCAATATTAAAAACAGACTTTTAAAGGAGAAACAAAACCAAACCCATCACATCAAATATTATGGTTACAGAAAACAAAAGGCAGGAAGCATGAAACTTACTGCGTGTCTCAGTATTGCATTCTTTTTAAACGCCAGCATGTGTATTTGAAGGTTTCCTTAATGCAGGTACTTGATTGTATGAGTCAAGAACTTTTTTCTTAAGTTGCTGATTATTTTACATGCATTTTGCATATGTATTAATTTTTATTGTGAATTACTCACAAAGTTTGACATGTACTCAGTATTTGTGATTGTTTTCTGACCTTTTCTGCCTTCATGTGATAATACTGCTAAGGTTCAAAGTAACTGAATTATGAAGCCTGATAAATTGAAAGCCTACTCTGTACAAAAATTGTCTCTTTTCAATTGTTTTTGTCTGCCACATGTCCATCTGTACTGGAATACCAAATCTGATGTGAATAGTACAAAATGTAGCCTTTCCCCCTGTTCTTTTAGCAGAACACTATCTGCAGCTCTGTATGTTTTAAGATGTAATGCAGCTACCAGGAAAAGAAGGGTGATATGGTACAGTTGGCAGCTGTGCTAGTGGACAAAAAAATAACTGTAGCAAGGCTTTCTGCAATAATAATTTCCAGTGACTTGCATGCAGTGCTTTCACTTATAGAAACACTTATGCAGCATTTCTTGCTGCTACATGAGTCTCAATTGTCACCTGCTTAGCAGGGACAGTAGTTTACTAAGGAATGTTTGTGATAGTTTGACATTTCTGACATTAATGAGACTCAGACTGTTAAGTTAGAATAAATTTAAGGATTTAAGGCATTTTTATCTTAGATGCTTTGAATAATTTATCTGTGTGCATGAGTTTAGTTCATGCTAGAGTCCCACCCTGAGAAATGCTATCTAATGGGGAGAAGGAAATTTCTACATTTGCAAGATGTGCATAAGACTGTTTCCAGACTAGCTGACAAGTTGTCACCCATGGTGGGTTCTTTGTGCAGCCTTTCCATGAAACAAAGTTTCTCAAGAGAATCTGTTCAGTCTGTGAGGCTGGCTGTTTTGCAATCCTCTTGTAAAAAGGGCTGCACGATGCTGCAGTGCCCCATTAAGAGAGCATCGTTGAACTGGCTACCTAGTGCACCTTAGGGCAGAAAATCCATGGTCCCAGCTGCTTTTTATGGCAGTGATGAAGGTATTTCTGAAATGGAGCAGATAGATTTTGTGATTTTGGTTTGTCATTGGTCCTTTTGATACATCTAATTTAGAAACATTTCTCGGGAAAGTTGAAACTATATAAATCATTTTTTAAACGTTATTTTTCACATGATGAATTTGGTGTTCAGCTAGAACCACAGTTGTAATTCTTAGGAGAGTAAAAGCCTTCTGTTAATTCACAACTTCTGGTTCACTCAACATTTAGAACAATGGTGTAATATTAGATAATGACCGTTGGTCAGTGAAGTATGTTCCATTTCAATTTTCAAAAAAGAAATTATGAAATTTATTGTCAAAACAATTATGATGGAATCAATTTAGCTAGAGTTAATTATAGCTTGAGATTGACTATGCAGGCAGTTATTAAATAACTACAGGAACTTTTGGGAAAATTATGCATTTTTTTTCTGAATCTTTAAATGAATTTTCTTTACTCCGTGTATGCCCTGTCTATGATGTAGATTATTGTTCATTAATCTTTATGCTAAGAATCAATTCCTTTGCATCATGTTTGAATACTAGTTCTTTCCTGAATACCCGTTTCACTCCTTACAGCCTCTGACATGAATATGCTTCCTACTGTTCATTTACATAGGAGGTTACTTGTTGATTGTAGCTGAAAAAAGATTAAATTATGGCATGAAAAGACGCATGGCAGCAAAAGCTTGTAAGAACTAAATAAAACCAGCCAGACAGAATGGTTTTTTGTTTGTTTGTGGTTTGGGGTTTTGTTTGTTTTTTTTTTGTTTTTTCATTCCAATCACTAAGCAGCATCAATGGGGTGTGTTATCACAATAGTGATACATAGATTTGATATTTCCTGTTGATAATTTCAACCTCCTAGTTCTAGGCAATATCTAGAATGAAATAACAAACTTATTCCTTCAAAGAATTTGCTTTGGTTTTAACATGTGTCCCCCCCTTACACCTCAGGGCTCCATGAAAAAAGAATTTAGATGTATCCATCTGTTTGGTGAAAATAAAACTTTTACTTAACTAAATAAAACTAGTTATATTTATGATTGAATGAATCTCTGGAAATAATCTGCATTGTCCTATGAAATTAGAATAGTCAAACTGCTTAAGGAAAATAACCAAGAAATTTGTAAATAACATGGAATCATAGAATCATTAAGGTTGGAAAAGACCTCTAAGATCATCAGGTCCAACTGTCTACCCAACATTATAATGACCACTAAACAATGTCCTCAAGTTCCATGTCTACTTGTTTTTTGAACACCTCCTTCTAAAGGTAAGTATGTTCAGTAAAAATCAGACACTGGGATATAATGTAGCTGAGAAGCCCAGATACTGACCTCTAAAGGTTAGGAAGTACTTGTCAAATCTGCCTAGTCAGAAAAGCTTGCACTATGGTTAATCAAGCAGTCTCTTATATTGAGCTGCTCTAAATATGCTTACTTAGAAGATGGGACTCTTGCCAAAACAGCATATGATTTGGGAAAAGTTGCATTTGAGAAAGAAACTGTTTGGGATTAATATTTTAACTGCACTAAACTAAAGTTGGGTAGAACTTCTGATTTATATACAACTCTGTTCCAAACCTGTTGAAGACCTCCCTCTCCTTTTTTTTCATTTTTACACTTTTCTCCTCTCCCTGTCTTTCTTTCCCATTCTTTCTTTCCTCTTTTTCTGTCTGTCTTTCTTGTTTTCTGGTGTCAGAGGCACTTGATGATAAATGATGTTAGGGTCCATCTTACAGTTCCATGAAACACTAAACACATTAGGTTAGCGATGTGTGTCACTACTTCTAAAATCCCTTCCCTTGGCAGATTTATCTTGTGCTAGCTGCTAGATTTCTTGGTAGCAAAAAAAAAACCCCTTGAACTATTATACGACACTCTGGCTTGAGGTTTGGAAGAAGATGTCACTGAAGCATCTGGCTTAAATATAGTATACATATACTATATATACCATACTATAGTATACATATACTAGTGCATATATATAGCATATGATGTCTATCTAAAGATGAAGAAATAACTGACACCAGAGATTAAAAATGGAATATCATACAAATCAGTTTATCGTCAGAAATTATAATTCCTTTTTTGCGCAGATGATGATTCACTTCAAAATATCCATAACTTAGTACTTTAAACTTACTTTACTTACTTTAAACTTAGTAAATGATTGTTTAACAGTATTAAATACTACATGGCCATGCTACAATAATGTGTTGGAATGCTATCTGGAGTATGAAATCGAAGTCTGGTAGTATTGCTAAAAGGGGAGTTAGCTGTAGGTAGATTACTGAGACGTCATGATTGATTAAAGAAGTTTATTAGATTTAGTGAGATAAATAAGGTTCTGCTAATGTGTTAAAAAATATTGTCTTTTCTGTGTGTGTGCTGAGGAATGTGGTAGAAATTTAAAATTTGTATCTACTCATCACTGTTGTCTTCAGACTAGAATTCAGAAAGAAAAGTTATTATTCTGTTAATATTATTTCAGTGTAATGTTATGTTCAGACTGCATTTATGTGTTGATTCGTGTTTCAAATTGTGCTGGTATCTGTTAGAAGATAATAAAACTACCATTACACACTATGTATCTTTTTCTCAAAATTAAAATTAATGAGAAATATGTGGGTCTGATTTTGAAAGTAGAGGTCATCTAAGGTGATGTGAATGTAAACTTCATCATTCCCTCAATATGCAGGAATGTGGAAAGTTTCACACACACAAATCTACCAATTCACCGAAAGAGTAAATCAAACTCTTTATATATAGAAACAAACAAACAAACGAACAAAACCCCCAACTTTCTTGAAAATTGTCTGTCCATTGTTGAAGTTGATATTATCCGAGGGAACAGTAGGATGGGAAAAAAAAATGGCAAACATTCTTCATTGAAATTTTCTAGTTTGGCACAACCAACCCAGAAGGTTAATTAGGTAAACAATGTGTCAGGCATATTTCCTGACAATTTGGCCATCTTTCTCCCTTGCAGCTGCTTTATCAGACTGGTTTGGGCTTCTAGGGCTTTTACCAAGTTACCTTTCTGTGAACTGGGCTATGCTATGTGAGAAAAATTTACTTTTATCTGCAATTAGGATTGGCAAAATAGGATTTTGATAATCTATCTTGTTATAATTTGAGTTATTTCCTAATATTAAAGTTGTTAAATTATATGTATACATATACTATTCACTTCTGTTATGAACTAGCTTGCTTATGTCAATGGTTAGAGCAATTTTTCTAAGAAAAACAATGTATCTACCTCTGTTACCTGAAATTCTTAGGGCAGAAAGGTAACTTGATATTTTACACATGTACCTTGTGGTAAAGATTACACAGGACAAAAATGCTTTCTTGACATATATAAAAAGCTGTAGACCATCTGCTTTCACTGGAATATTATCCTTTGTTAACTAGAATGTATAAATATAAGCTTTTCTCCCTTTGTTAAAGGAGCTGAAAAGATTTCAATTAAATAAAATTGTTTAATGTAATAAAATTGTAGAAGCTTATTTCCAAGTCAAATCCAACAGTAGTGTGTTATGGGGTTTTGTTTGTTTGTTTATTTTTTGTTTGTTTTGTTTTGTTTTGTTTTTTTTCTGTTTGGACACTTATCAAGGAAGCTGGGTGTCAGAACTGGCAAGCCAGGGAATATTTCTTCTCCCCTAGAGAATTTACACATCAAAACTGAACAAGCCATGGCAAGTAGAGGGTCATAAATGAAAACAAGAGGAGAGGGATAGGTTGACAATAACATGTGGTTTAGTAAGGCATGCCCATATCTGACCTGGTTTTGCTTTACTTTTTTTTTTTTTTTTTAAATTTGAGGCTTTTGAGGGCTTGGAGAGCATGACCTTTATATGAACTGTAGTTTTCCTGGGTGCCTAATGGCTGAGTTGCAAAGCTCTCAGGCTGCATGTAATTGAAAAGACAACCATACATTGGTGTGTCAGGAAACATCACTACATCTTTTTATGCTGCATTTAAGTCTTAAGGAAATTTATCAACAGACATTTTCTCAGGTCTAGAATATCCATTAAGAATGGGCTTTTACAAATAAAGGAACAAATAATTTTTTTTTATTTAAATTGTTTTTTTTTTCTGCTCTGGAAAAATTCTGGTAAAGTCAATGGAAAACCAGAACATCAAGCTCTTTATTATGTTTAGCAGAGCATGTTTTCAGTAATAACCAGTCCTTGACTTTGTGCTCAACATCTGAGGTGGGGGTGGGAATTGAAAAGATGACTCTCCTTTTCTTTAATCATGCTTTAATTATCATAGCTGCATGAACAGGGGGAAGAATAATAGCATATTCACCTTTCCAAGTATGTGGACTCTGACATTCTGAAAAATATTTTCCTCACAGTTGGTGCTTTTCAGGACATTGAAAGTCTTTACAAAACTTAGAGATGTACTTCTAAAGTCCAGGAGGTGAATTGGTATCTTCTGTGTCCTTGTTTCCTTAATAAAGTGGACCTTTAACTCTGTGAGAGGTTCAAAGTTAAGCAAACATAAAGCAGAACCCTTCACTAGTTTTCACCTGTTTCTAAAGACAGCCTAGACCTAAGAGTGGTCAGAAAGTTGCAGGATTAACAGACTATTAAATGATCTAACTCACCTTTGCTAAAGCTGACATATTTGGAATGCCAGAAGCCTTTCTCAGAACATGTATGCCCTAAACTTGTATTGTCAGAAGATGAAGGATATCAAGGCTGTTTTGTTAGTGACAATTCCTTAATAAAATACTTAAGCAAAAAAAAGGAAATTTCCTCACCAACAAAGCAACTAAAGAACTAAATACTGTTTTTCTGGGGGAGATATAGTTCCTTTTTTTTCACCAGCAAAATGTTGAATTTACCTTAATCTAGTTTGATGATTTTTTTAACATGTTTTGCTCACCACCACCTGGATCATAAAACAGTTCTAACTATGCTAGGATTGGTAGAAGAAGTGTGCAATTACAAATTCTTTGTCCTTATATGTCTTACAAAGTATCTTCCAGCTAATGGTAAAATAGCATCACATTGTTAGTTTCTCTTTTCTGATCATTCCTTTAAAAAATGATAGTCCAGAATAATTCTGGAAAATAATTTGAATGACAGAGGTGTTGCGTCATTATGGATGGAAAATCCCCTAACAATTGAAGCTTACCTTCCTTTTAAGGTAACACTCACTGCTGTCAAACCTTGATTATACTTGCAATGAACCATCTGGATCTCATTAGCAGGTATTAGAAGTATTATGAAGAGAGAACACTAAAGAAATACCTGACACTAAGGAACTTGTATGAAGCAGATGGTACCATGAAAATATTGCCTCTCTGATTTGCCAGGCACTTTATTTTCTGGACTGAGCAATAACCAAAAAGAAGTGACTGTAAAAAAGATATCTGATGTTTTTTGGATACATCAGTAGTCTTACCTGATGATGACTTTTTTTTTTTTTTTTTAAATAACAAATTCTCTAACTGGCATATTCACATACCTCAGAAGTGTTACATGTGCTTGTTTCATCATGTATAATAAGCAAAAAAAAGTCTAGTAATATCAGTGCTGATGTGACTATTGTCCATTTGATTTGGCCCTTCTTAATTAAAAGTCTTGACTTAAACTTCCAACATTGTACACTAACAGTATGATACTAAACTTGTTAGTAACAAGCATTTACAGGTCATCTGCCACCTGATATTTGTTTTCTTCATATAAAACTAATTAGCTTGGAGTATTTTGCTGAGGCTATTTTTCAGATTGCTTGGGGGAAGAACAAATAATACAATAAGGTTCTAAAACTTTAATTCTTTTATTTCATGAGGTTTTGCTTGTGCAGAAGTATTTAATAACACACATAGTATTAACTTGCCCCTGTACTATTTAATTATTTATTTGTTTTGCTAAACCACAGTACAGGCAATATAGAATTTGTTCAACCTTTCTCCCTCTGAGAGATCCCACAGTTGAATAGCTGGGGTTATTTTATTTTTTAAAATCCTTGTAGAAAACAGTGGTTTAGAAACTGCTTCATCAGCTGTATCCATTTCATGCACAACTGCAGGAGCTTGTTGTCAGCAGGAAACAGAACTGGCTATTACCAGCTGTTAGTTGCTTCACCTTATAAGCACTGCAAGAAGCTAGATCTTGAGGTGTTACTGGGGTCTTTAGGAAAACAACAAAGAAATTAGCACATGATGCTTGTCATTATGCAAAAATAATGAGAAAAATAGAATTCTTTGCAGGTGGGTAGTAACTAATGCTGCAAACCTCTTTGGCGTAAATAAACCTTTACTTTATAAGTAATTTCAGTTCATTTTGGTTTTGAATAGTGTAGGACTGATACGATTCATACGAGAGCTTTTTTTAAGCCTGGTGGTTTTAACCATGTGCTTACTTATTAAAATCTTGAGAGACTCAATGTTTTGAACTCAATGTTTTCAGAAGAGCAGGGGAGGAAATCTCAGGAGACAGTCTGTTTATGAGCCTGAAACAGCAACATTTTCAGGTAAATTAAATTCAGAATTATGATTGAACACTTGAAATGCTAGATGCTTTTCTAAAGCTGTAGAAATAGGATCCACATTGTAATTTTCCAGAATGTGTAGAATTAACTGATTAGTGATTTATTTTGTTTTTTCACTTTGCAATGGGATTTAGCACTGATAGGGTTTGTTATAATGAAATGTTGTTATTATTGTTAGAGGGATACAATGACCTTAAATCTGGGGTAGTTTTGAAGGCAAATGAAAAATAAGTTCCAAATTTAATATAGGTTTATTGTCTGTAGGTAATGCCAACCTCATTGGGAAGAGGGAGATGCAGGTGGGAAGTAAGTACTAATTAACTGGTATAAACAATACTTTGTGAGGTGTCATAAAGGATGGAAAATAATTAATAGAAAAACTGGTAAGCATGAAGTGGAATCACTCACTTTTCTTGAAGGAAGAAGTGTGTATTTGTAAAGTTGCTGTCAGAATTTAAAGGATCCCTCCTGAGATTTCCTTTGCATTATTTTCATTGCAGGAAAAAGTAGGTGTGTGATTATGGCATTTTTTGGTGTATTATGTGTCTCAGTTGAACTACAAGACTGTAACAGAAGTTCAGTGGTGCTTAGTAGTACAAAAGGCAAGGTCATAAACTTAAAAACTAATTTTTGAATTTCTGCTGTTTATTTGGAGTTTATACCCTGAAATTTAAGGCAGCCCTGAGTGTCACATGTGAATCCAAAATAAACATGTGATGCAGCCACAGAAAGGGCCAAAGAAATTCAAACATCAGATGGAACAAAGGTCATGTTGTCTATCCTACATAAAAGTAATAAAACCTTCTTGACTGTAGTCTGGCCATCTGAACTGTAATAAGTGAAATAAAGGCTGCAAGTGGTAATTGGGAGATTGGAGGATCTTATAAGAAAAAGTTTAGCATTCTCAGCTAAAGTCAGGGCTGAAAAGTGGCAATAAGTTTCATGTAGAAAAGGGATCCTCAGAAAACTGGAGTAACTTAGAGGGGAACTATTAGTGATCAATATAATACTTCGTGAAGACAAATGAGTATAACCTAGTGATTAACGAAGTTAGACAAGAGATTGTTACTAAGGTATTTAAAGGGCCTGCTACCGTGTGTGTCTTATGTGACTGTGTATTATGCAGGAAAGACCTTAAAATAGTTAAGATGGAAGTTGATTAAGGTTATTAAGAAGATTAAATGAGGTAGTGTCTACTCTGGTGGAGCAGTAGCTCATAATCCAAGAAATTCTTTATTACTGTGTTTCTATGTTTATTTGTTGTATAGTATCACAGCAAAAGTTTGCTTTGTTGGATAGCAGAATATGAAAGCCCATACTAATCTCCTTAAGAAATTGGTTAAGCAGAAAGTTTATTTGTTCTTAAAATGCTTAGGTTCTGAAACTTGAAAGAAAGATGAAAAATGCTATTGCACTACTGTACAAGAATCCAGTATGACTTTTTTCATTTTACAAATGGAGAATTGTAATTGAAGCTTCTTAATTTCCATGACTGTAGAAATTGTTTTGATTTAAATTAATAGCTGTAAAAGATTGCACATCGTCTTTCCAGCTTCTTATGCCTTATCTTCTATAACTCTTTTCTAAGACTTCGTCCAACGCATTTGAGCTTATTATCTCCAACTTCACTAAACTAACACTTGGAGATTCTTTGATATATATCTAAAACACTCAACAAGTCTTTCATTAATAGAGAGAAACTAATCTTGCAGAAATGGAAAATAAACAAAGCTGTTCTGTGTCTGCAAAAGTTATCTGAAATTACCCTACGATGCAGTGTGCTATAATGCATTTAACACTATGCTAAACTTTTCAAGCATTTTTTTTTAGTTTTTGTGAGGTGTCTGTTGTTGTTGTTGTTTGCTACTTTCCCATCCAATCTCTATTTTCCTCTATAAAGCTGTTTAAAGCACTTTCCTTTATATTGTTTTCAAATTAACTTAAAAAGTTTGGCAGTTCTTGAGGATATGTCAGTAACAGGTATTTTAAATTCAAGAAATGATTGTTCCATTTGTGTTTCATGGCAAGAAAAAAAAAAATCATACAGTTTATTATGATTACTAAATGTATGTGGGACTCTATAGCCTCAAGTATTAAAAGAGCAGTTTACATGTCATGCCTGTTTGGGAAATTCATGGAGCCTAGTGGCTACGGACAGCTTTGAAATATTGGTTGATAATCCAATGTCTGAGTACAAACCATGTATTACAAATATCTAAAAAGGTTTACTTTTGGAAGGAAAATGTTTGGGGGTTTTTTGCACTTGCACGATTTTAGTAGCTTAGGACAAAAACCATTTGGACACAAGCTATACAGAAAAAAAACTTAACAGATATCTAAAATATTTTCTAGATGTAGTTATTTTGTTTACTTAATCAAGCCATCAGACAGGGAAAGACAGTTACTGATGTGTCCCCCAGCAAGATCAGTTAGTTACTATTAATCTTTGAGAAATAGTCAAAGATGCTTTAAAAACATATTTGAATATAACAGATTTCTGGCACTGAATCCACGAGTTATTTATCTGTTCTTTTAATATATAGTTAGAGCTGAAATGTGAAATATTACTCATTTCCCAGGTAAATATTGCAGAACACTTAAAAATAAATGGTTATAAATATAGCTTAGAATCTAATTCTTCAGTTAAAATTGTCAAGATGGGATTTACTTAGATCTGAGGAAATAACTAATCTGTATGTGTTGTGGGATTTTTGTCTTTTTTTTTGTTTTTTTTTTCTTATTAATTCTAATATTAATGAATGCTTTGAGTGTTGAGTAGGAGAAGGCCGTTTGTGCTGTGTGTCTAAACCATGATATTTTCTGACATTTACAGCAAATGCATACTGGAGAAATATATGAAGGTAGAGAAAGAAGCCTTATGTGCTTGTCATTTCCGAAGTTCATGCTCCAGTTTACATGATCAGTGTCTCAGACTAGACCATCACTGTTTTAAACCTTTCCCTTAATATAAGAAAGTGAATTAAGAATCATCTTCATAAAGTACAATTTCTATTTTAGAAAGCAAATGTTACCGCTAAAGTGAGATTCAGTTAAAGCTTTAAGTATTCATACTGGTACAAAAGAGTATACTGAGGCCCAAAGGGTTTATTACCTGACAGCAACCAGAGGACTAACACATTCAGTTGAAACAAACTTTGGAAACTCCTTTACTGACTTAATACTCTGCAATTAATTTATATTAACTTTGAGAAACAACTTCAATGTAATTGTTCTTTTTCTTTCTTGCTCCCATTTTGACTGTTCTTTCATCTGTCATTATTATTCCATTAATGAAATTCTGGACAATTAACGTGGACTCTAAACTCTGACTGGTTTGTATGTTTCTGCCCAAATCTCTGGAATAAGCGATTTACTCAAAATGATCAGTATTAACTATAATTTGACAGCAGACTTTTACTGAGGTTTCTAAGTCCCTCTAAAGTACCAGTGAAACCTAAACAAACAAATTACTTGGTGCATGTTCATACTAATGAGTACAAGAGAATAATAAACATTTATACATATTTAACCACAAATTACATAAAATATGAATTGTTATGACTCAGCAAGATTGATATGTCTCATAACCAGTGTTGTTTTAATAATAGGGGAGCATGAAAAATGTACTCACTTCTCTGAAAAAATGCTCCAAGTTTAAACAGTGATGAACTTGCTGGTTTATTGTTATTGGGACAGAGGTTCTGTGTGGGAGACTATTTCATCTAGTATATCCACTGAAGAACTGCTATATTAACAGTATTCCCCATGGCTATGCTAGCACAGCAGCAGAGGAGATGGTGATATTGTCTTCAGTGCCAGTGATACTTTGAGAAACTTTGAACCAATTTACTTCAAAACAACAAAAACACATCTAAAAATCTAGGCATTATTTTAAATTGTTAGAACAGCATGAGTTGGTTTTGTCCATGTAGGACTAAGGAGTGAGTAAAGTCTCATATACTTTTGGATAAAATCTCATAACACAAATTCAAATGGTGGCTTTCTCCTCATGTCTCATTTGTCTGTCTTTCCTTCCTTGTTGAGTTGGAACTCAGTATCTCTACCCCAACTTGGTAAGAAGGCAACTGTTTTCAGTAGGGTTTTGTTTGTTTGTTTTCAAATGGTTTTCAGCTATAGGCAAGGGACAATGGCACTTGCTTTTGATGAAATTTACTATCCATGTTGTACTCCTAGGAAACTTGAATTAGGTTCAGGCAAATTCTCAAAGTTTCGACCTAGATTAAATCTCTTTCACTCCCGGTATTACAAACTTCAGTGAAGATCTGATAGTAAAGTGTTTGCACTGGCAGTGAACAAAATTAGTCATATTTTTGCAGGTAATCAAATATAATTAAATATGGTCATTCAGTGCTAAGTAATGATAGGGAATTGTGTTGGTCTACATGTGTGTTGATATTATCTACAGCTATGGCCACTTCATAGTTACTGCAGGGAAATGTATTGTAAGGTATGTTTGTAGAGCGTAAAAATCCACTCTGCCATCTGCAAAGTGATACTTTCCCTTAAAGAAAAGTGGTACAGACCTGCAAATGTCTAGGGCAGGTTCAGAAATGGCTTAGCTATGTAGCTCTTAATCTTACTAGATGTGATGACTTGTTGCAGTCTCAGTAGTGTGAGAAACTCTGGAAAAGACACTAAACTATGTAGCACTACATAGGAAATACAGATAAACTAGCTAGATTTACTGCTGCTTCACAGTGGCTAGGTGATTACGGGTTCTTAAAGTCATTGTTGCTTTGACTTCTAGAACATCCTTTGGGTTATGTGGTGTCCTGGTTTGAGCTAGAACGGAATTAATTTTTTTCAGTAATTTCACTTTTCAGCTAGTTCTCTCCTATGTAACAGCGCTTTCTGAAGTTAATAGTGTATTTTTGCAGACTGTGTCTGCTTCTAGCAGTGATAGCGCTTGATGTTTAGAGTTGCCACCAAGGTTTGGTGTACAGAAAGGCTCTTGCTTATACTTGCTCCTGAGCAAACCAAGGTCACTGCTAAATCTTGTGTACCATGTTGGGGATGCAGTTAGAGGTTGCATGTCTGGAGAGGAGCAGACAGGACAGGTGACCCTAAAATGACCAATGAAGTGTTTCATATACCTCATATTCAGTATAAAACTTGAGGGAATCATGAGGGTAAAGCTCTCTTCTTCAATGGCTGGTGTCCAAGGAGAACTCTTGTGCCTCTCATCCCAATCCAGTGTTCTCCTGAATCCAGTTTCCACATGTTGCTGACTCCAGTCTGGGATTTCACTAGCACCTGCTCCACTGCATCAGTGGTGATGGTGATGGTATTAACATCAGAGGGGGGTTGTGTTTGATATTGATTTTGTATATACATTATTGTTTTCATTAAAGCTGTTTTAGTTTTGTTTTCCAATTCATAAGTCTCTCTCCTTTATTCTCTTTCCTTTCCCCTTTGGGAAGGGAGAGGGGTTAATAGAGAGCATCTGTTGTTTGTGTAGAGGTCTGTCCAACCCTAACCCTTGACATGTGGCAATGGGAGTGTCTCCTGTTGTTAAATCGCCTGCAGAGTAGTTGTTTCCTGTTTACTGTGTCACATAAATAGTAATAAAATACCAAAACCTAAATAAAGTGCCCTTCACATGGATGTTATTTGTCACCTAAGGTACTAGTGGAAAAATTAGTAATGAGACAGTAATTAGAGCGCTTATATATGGTGCATGCATTTGTGTGAGTGACTGTGTGAAGCTGGTTTTCTTCTTCAGGATTAAATGAGAGAAAAACACCTTTTCGGTGGAGAGAACAGGTTCTGACTTGTTTCAATATTTCTCTGATTCAGTAGTAAATTCTAGAATGCTAACTCTCATGATATGGCAAAGAATGTTATATGTCTTGAAACTGCATTCTAGTTTTGCTTTAATTTCCGTGGCATTCTTGCTGAATATAGACAAATTCTGCTCTTAAAGACTTTGAATCATGTCATCCAGTTTTACATTTACTCATTCTTCATGTGATAATTTTGTTTTGCTAGGAAGTAAATATTTTTGCTCATAAGATCTTTTGTATTTATACAGAACACCCTATCTAAAGGTATTAAAGTGAGGAAATACATCATAAGGAAAAGGAGTTTGAAAACTAGCATTATGTTTCATCTGCAGTAGTCAAGATCAGAAGCTCTATCCTGCAGCAACATCTGTATTAATTATGTGCAGTAGTTCTGGCACAAACAAGTTACTGTTGTCCATATAAGCCTTCAGAAAATCTGTTTCTAACTTTGACACTTTGTTCATTTAGTCAGTGCAGCCATTCTCTGAGTGGCAACTTTACTGAATTCATCTTAAGAGAAAGTGATACTCTGACATAACAGAATGGCTTTACATGCTTGCTGTATTTCAGAAAAGTGATTCTAAACACTATTGAAATTGAATACATCACTGTTAGTGGTTTATATATTGATTTTTGGAACTGCTGCAAAATGTAAGGTGCTGCATGTGTACAAACCTGAAGATGTGTGACTGGAGAAATAATTACTGTGCACACAGCAAAGTTTTTCATCAGTTACTGGCAATAAGTAGATATGAAGCTTCTAATCTGTTTTTTTAAACAAAGGTCATCAGATAATGGTAAACCAGAGAGACATTAGAAACAACCAGAAAACCTCCATTACAAGTCACACACCCTATGTCACAATAAAAATTGGGCAAATATGGATCTTAAAGGACTCCTGCCTTTTCAGTGAGGGAAATGCATTAGAGCTGTGCTTGTTCAGCACTTATTTCCTGATCAACTTGTTTAAGGGCTCAGCAAACAAATGATCACCAGAGGAATTATTTTCCTCTTCTTTGAGAGAGAAAAATTTCTAGATGTTACAACTGTGAGTCTGTGACTAGGGCACTCCATGTCTGAAAAACCTTATACGGTTTGAGAAGAAAAATACTAAGGTTCAGGAACACTTGGTCACTTTGGAGACTAGAATAACAGGTAGCTATCCCTGGTTAGTTAATATGTTGTATTTCCAAACTGTTAATCTCAAAACCTTTCAAGAATTATCATCCTTTCCTTTTGTAGGAGTAATGAAGCTGAGGGAGGATAGCCTAAATTTTCTTTCAGTTATCAAAAGATCAGTACACGCTAAGAAGAAAAGTCTTAGTCTGTGAGGCCTAGACCAGTGCTGTTTCCAATAGACCATGCTGCTTCTTTGGGAAACTGTGGTAGATTATTGTTCTTGAAGGCATCTCGGTATATTTGCTGTATGTGGCTAAGATATATAAAGGAAAAAACCAAAACCAGGAATCTCTATGTGTATGTGGGCTAAAATGAGAACATCAGACATGCCTATAATCTACTTAATATTTGATAAGACGGACATATATCATGTTCATAATCTTCTTCTTTTGATGGATGAAGAGGTTTTGCTGAAAAACCTATATAACCTATAAATAGGATTCAACCCTGAAAACATATATGGACTACCAACTCTATCATCACCGTAAGAGATATGTAATTTCTACAGGTGAACAGAAGATGCCATATTGGCACTTATTTCCGAAGAACACCCTATAGCATGTTTGTTTGGGCATAAATTGGGGACTGGACGGGGGATGATGGGATGGGGAGGGGTGACCTTCCATGCCGAGAATATGTCTGAATGGGATATTTGGAACCTCCTCATCCAAACACAGCAAGACCAAGTGTACTACTTAGTGAAACTGTTCTTTCAAGAGGCATTTACACTGACATAATGTCTATCATAAGAGAAATAAAATACAGCAAAAGAGTAAAGGTATGTTAGACACTTATGAGGACAGGTGAAAACAAAAAAAAAATCTACTTTATTGAAGGATAACTGGAAATTTATCCAGTTTAGATATCAACTGTTTAGAGAACTTCCATATCAAAGTGTTTGTTTGCTTTGTGGATGGTATGGGGTTTTGGGGTGAGTTTATTTTTGTCTTTACATTTCAGAGACAGCATTCAAGTAGCTGTAGAATGTTGTTTGTGGTTTTGTGTGAGGATTTTTTATGGGTAAACAGTGGCACTTAGATGTTACTCTTTAATCCAGTCCTCACTTTATGGCTGTGTATTCTCTAGTTGCTGATCTGAAAAAATATACTCTTTTTCCTCTTGCTTTAGTGTGGAATCCTGTCCAACATACTAATTTTTTCCTTATTGTCATTTCCCCTATTCTTTAAGACTGCAACACTTTCAGAATTCCTTTAGCTTTGTTTTGATCCACTGTGATCTACCACCTTATCTTCTGGATTGATTATCCTCATCAATCTAAACTGTATGCAAGACTCATATGCAAAGATATATGCTGACAAGAAATAATTCCTCATTATTTGTATTCGTGCTTGAAATACTTAATCGTTGTCAAACTTGAATCCTTCATACATATATTTGTCCTGCACAGTTGTATAAATACCTTTTCTGATCTCTTGTTTTATAAGCAGCTGAGCAGGGAGTATGCTCCAAAGATGATGTGGGGCTTTATCTGATAAAAAAAAAAAATGTCCAGAAAAGAGAAGAACTTGAGAAGGGGAACAGGAAGGGGGAGAAAGATGTAAAGGAGTGGAATGTCTGCTCTGAATCAAGCCAAAAAAAAGAGAGATTATGTACCTCCAGCAAGACAAGATGCGAAATAGTGTTACTACTTCATAATGACGTGGAGATGGAAGGACCTCCTACATCAGCCCAATTTATTGTGTGCACTGGCTGCTAGTTAAAGTGAAAGGGTTTCTCTAAAGAGAAAGGAAAGATTTTGTTCCTTCGGATAGGCCTGCCATCAGTATAACTGCAGATTCTGAAACCTTCTTGGAAGAAGGTTTCAGAAGGTTAAATATCCAGAAATCTCAGCTCACATTGACATAAAATTTGGGAAGATTATGTTTGAAACCATTCAATAAAACTAGGAATGTACTAAAAAGAGAGATGTGACACTTCCAGTACAGATGTGTTTTCAGTAAAGTATTTTTTTCTTGTAGTAGAATAAATCATAAAATATTTTCCCTGCAATTGTTGGTAATTAACAGAGAAGATTCTGGCTATGAGGCAGCTAATCTTGCAAATTGCTTAACAGAGAACTACTCAAATCACAATCTTCTCCTCTAAAAGAAAAATCTGCTGTTTGTTTGATGTAAGTTGTACTGATGAGACAAAGGAATTCAGTGGTCTGAGACACATCAGTCTTGATATGAGGAGTAGTTTTCCTTTTCTTGAGTTGTAGTACACTGCACCTGCTTAGAAACTTGCTACAGAGACTTAAAAGGAAGCCACCTAACTGAAGGCAGATTGCCTGCTGCATTAAATTTTAGATTTATTTGGAAAGCAAGTTCCTTACTGAGCAGCAGGAGATAAAAATGCTAAGCTCTTCACTTCCTCATCTTCCATCCAGGGGAAAGATTCCACTGTCATTTATCAAAAACCTATTGTCTCTATACTTAACTTACATAAACTAATTATTGTCTCTACTCTGTTGTACATCTCTGCATCCTACTTGCTTTTTCCAGTTTATTTTATACTTAAACTGCACTGCTATTTAATTCCTTTGCATTGCAGCCCTGCTCTATGGGAAGTGGGCAGAGGGGAAACTACCGGTAGTTGCATGTAGAAGCACTCATGATTTATTAAAAGTAGGGAGAAAATAAATATATCCTGCAAAGTATAATATGTTAGGTTTTAGAGCAATCAGTCTTTATTTGCAAGGTTTGGGACACAGTTTGCTTATTGTTTAAACTTCAGTGCTTTCAGAATGAGGATATCTCCCCTGCCCTTTATGTAAACTAGCTGTTTAAATGAAAAGTAACAGTACATTCAGTAGCTCTTAGTAATGTTAATACAAAAAGTTTATTATAAACAATATTATTTGTTTAGGTTTTTGTTGTTGTTGTTTGGTGGTGTTGTGTGTGTGTGTGGTGGTGTTTGGTGGTGTTTGTTTGGTTTTGGTTTTATTTTGGTTTTCTTCTATGCATCTCTCTACTCTCTGCAGCAGAGTGTAGCTCTGGCATGGCAGGCCATGAGCAAAACACTGAAGTCAAAATCTAGTTTGCAATTTTGTTTCCTTGCGTAGAGACTGAACATAAAGAATACTTTGAAAAGATTTATTTCAAGTGATCCACTTTTCAAGTGCATTAAAGTGAATGGAGGTGGGTCCACCAGGTATGCTACGTGATCTCTGTATTTGTTTTTAGAAAGGACATTCTATCATATTTTTACTGTTTCTTCAGACAGTGGTAGATCACTAAGTGGTTGATTTATTCCTGAGTCATTAATTGCTTAGAATTCAGAATACTTATTTGGCACTTTTAACTATAATGCCTCCTAGTTTTAATAATGTCATCTCTAAGAACATAAAAATCGTAAAATTACAAGAATCACTATAGCCTCAGAAAGTACCCCTAATAGCAGAACTGTGATAACAACGGTATTGGTTTGAGGTTACATCAGTACTTTGTACATTGTCTTGTACAACATATTATGAAGTAGAAGCAGAGTATTTTAGGTTTCCTGCTAGCATGCAGAGATTCAGCTGCAATTACAGACTTTAGCCGTGGAACTATATTTTTCTTTTTTTCCTAAATTTCTGAATGATTATAGTTTACATAAACTTCCTATGGAGATGGGATTGTGAAGAAAACTATGTTCAGTAAAAACTGATGGACTAATATAAAAGCATACCTAAATCTGCAATATAACATCAAAAGACATAAAATTTTAATTGTGAGCCTTAATTCAAGTACCTCTGAACACCATCCAGTTTTACATTCATAATGTGCAATTTTTTCAAAAACGGGCGTCTAAGAAATTCAGTATTTTTTTTGCTACAAACAAGTTTGGGTTTGGTTTTTTTTTTTTTCTTAACAGAAAATTAATTTTTGTACCAGCAATCTCTTTACTATTTCAGTGAATGCTCTGCAAATCCTCTTGAAACTAAACATTTAATCTCTAGATTTAATTTAAGCTGAAGTATGAGAAAGAAAAATAAGTGTCTCAGAATAGTTTTGGTCTACTTGACAAATACATGTTAAGTGCCAAGGAACAGGCCTTCTGACATGCTTTTACTTTTCACATGACTTAGGACTTTATTTAATAAAGACATATTAAATATATCTTATTTAATATAACTTAGTTAAAAAAAGTTATTAAATAATAACTTATTTTAAATGACTTGTTCTCCTGTTTCAGTAGCAATGACACTGACTTTAGTTAATTCAATCAACAGGGAATTAACAGAGAATATTTTTACTTCTTAGTAGCTTGTATAAAGTGTTTTCTGTAAACTAATAAAGACGGATAAGATTTAGCAAGACTTTTTCTAGGGAAGAAGTTCATTCAGTCTCTTCCTACTCTAAATCCATTGTTCCTTAGAGTTTGATTTCACTATGATTCACTTGATAGCAGATACTGTTGATGTCTTTGCTGACTTGGGCCTTCAGTGAGATAAAATATCTGTGCTTTATACAACCTTCTTAATATTTTTGAAGAGCAAATGCATAATACTTTTAAAATTGTTTTGTTAGGAAGACTCCCAACTCAAGTTGATGCAATGTAGAAGTATTAAAAATACCCAACCAAACAGCACCCGTGCCCCAGTGTTTTTGTAATTATTTTAAGCTTTCATAAAGCCAACATCTGCTGGTGGGTGGAAGGATGGAATATTTTAAAAACTAGACTAAAGGCTTTTGTTCTGAAGATTTTTTTCAAGTGCTGTATCTGGAAAATAAGTTTTGCATCTTTTCTTGCTTTTGTTGCTCTATTAGTGAAAGTTTTTTTTTTTCTCCTAATAGTGTGGCTGAGCTCTTCCTAGGGACTGTTTTCCCTTTTCACTTTGTCAAGATGTGATTTATGTAGTTAAATGTGAAAGGCTGGCTATGATTCAAAGCTGTATCTTTTATAATGGGAGCCTGAGACATTTGTGCAACCTTTGCAGTATTGGTTATGGATACAACCAAAGATAACTGGGTTTTACTAGAAAGTTTATTTGAAGACAAACTCTGTCTCCGTTGCAATTTTACCATGAGCAGAAAAGTTTTTTGTGATGCACTGTTTAAAGCAAATTTTTCTGGCTATTGAACTAACAAATTTCCTGTTTCCCACTGTGGATTTAATTGTAATATTGATTTGATTTTTCTGCCTGCAGAATTGATTTTAGGGTTTGGATACTTTTGCTATTGGAATGTGACTGAAGTGATTAAAAGTATAGGATATTCCATGGAAAACCTTGCAATCTTTTGAGAAATAGTCAAGCTTACAATAAAGGCATAATTTTTATCATTAATGAATCTATAATTGCTCTAGTGATGATTTCTATGGTCATCACTAAATTGGTCTTCTAAGCTTATTGTGAAAATATGAACTCTATTAGCTGAAGAAGGGGATAAACAAGTATCTTTTTAGTCTTAAAAAAAAAAAAATAAAAAAATTTGAACTCATTCCAAAGCCAAGTTGGTTTTTTTTTGTACTTTTCTCACATTAAGAATCAAAGGCAGAAACAAAATGTAACAACTTAATGCATGAAAATACATGTGCCTTTTCCCTAGAAGACCAAATTTTGCTGATCTACTTGGAGAAGACTCACTATTTAAAAGACTGAAAATTCCATTGGTCTCACTTCATGGACATCTATTTACTTATTAGATGTGGATTTTGATTTGGATCCCAGATCAGGGTGTTTTACATAAAACATAAAATGTTTTTCAAGTATGTGCTGAAAGAAATTGATCAATAGTTCACATTTAGAAATCGGAGTTAAAAAGTGTTTTTAAGAAAGGTTGTTCTCTATAACAATCTAATTCCTGAATTAGCAGAGTGTGCTATGCACCATATTTCCTGTATACAAGAAAAAAAATGCATTTTTTAAAAATTTATCTTCCTGAGTACTTTGTGGTTTAGAATCTTCAGAATGTCAAAAGAAGTTAAAATGTTATTCTATTAATCTTTAAAAATCTGCAAAGTCCTACAGTAATTAAGAGTTTTCAGGGATCTAGAATTCTAATTGTGCTCGATGAATGTAGGTGAAGAGGAAAGTGATATTTAGATGATCACAGTGCAAGTCCTGCAATAATTTGTGTACCAACCAGTAAAATATCATGAAAGGTCTGGTGTAGGCAAACCAGACGAGATAGTGGCAAGAAAAACAGAAAAGAAGGGGAAATGGTATTAGCTATGTGTTAGAGAAGGCAGCTAAAACGCAGTGTAGGTAAGGTATTTGTTCAACAGTATGAAGAAAATTCATAATGGAGGGAGGAATGAAGGTCCCACACAAAGTATATTCTGTCAACTACATCTCATTTTCCTAGTAATGTTTAATACCAATTCACTAGTATTTTTTTTAATGTTTCCATCAAAATATCTTCCTTATAACTAAATAAATTAGATCAGCTCAAATGAGGATAAGACTTACATGTATTTATCCTCATGCCATACCGACATACAGTGTTTTCAGGTTTGATTATATTTCAGAAATCAAGACAAACAAACAAACCAACCCTCTGTTCTTCATTCACTGGTCTACATGCAGCAAGAGAGAAGCTTATTAGGAATGTCTTCAAAGTAAAAGGATTTTTCAAAGCAAACTGCAACAATAAGATTTTACCACTGGTAATCAGCATAAAAGGCTGAAAGGCTGTAGGCTAAAAGAGTTTAACCTTTTCAGCAACATCTTTATGCATTTTATAGGTGGCAGCAGGTCCAAGATTTAGGAAGGTGTATTTCAAGTAGAATTTGCTTTCTTCTTTAACATGAATTGTATCTTTAATGTGTCAGAGCACAAATATTTCAAAAATGAGAGAATTCACTTTGCTTCAGGCCAGGGAATATGCTTTTAGCAAAACCAGTCAGAATTTTTTATACTTTTCATGTTTTGTGTTGATTTTCCTTTCCTTGCACTTCTGGAAATGCTTCTCTCTTCACATCGTTTAGAAGCTAGATTGCCTAGACTCTTCCCCCGCCCCTGCTGCCCTTCACAGTGATCTTAAGAACACTCAGGACTCACACTAACTCAGTCAGGGTTGTCCAATCCTTAAAGGGCCATCGCAATTCCTTGTTCAACAAGGAATTCCCTACAGAGTGGTGGACTGTACAGTGGATAACAAAATGGTTGGATGGTTGCATCCAAGGGGTAGTGGTCAGTGACTCAGTCTCCAAATGGAGATCAGTGAAAAGCGGTGTCCCTCAGGGGTCTGTACGGGGACTGCTGCTGTTTGATATTTTCATCAACGACACAGACAGCGGAATCAAGTGAATGCTCAGCAAGCTTGCAGAAGACACCAAGATGACTTGTGCAGTTGACATGCTAGAGGGATGGGATGCCATCCAGAAGGACCTGGTCATGCCTGAGAAATGGGTCCATGTGAAACTCATGAGTTTTGCAAAGGCAAAATTCTGGGTCAGGTCAATCCTTTATATCAATACAGTCCGGATGAAAAGATTGAGATCAGCCCTGCAGAGAAAGACCTGGACATACTGGTGAATGAAAAGCTGGTCACGGGCTGGCAATGTGCACTTGTAGCCCAGAAGGCTGACTTTATCCTGGGTTGCATCAAGAAAAGCGTGACCAGCAGGCTGAGGGAGTTGATTCTACCCCTCTAGTCCACTCTGGTGAGACCCTACCTGGAGTACTATGTCCAGGTCTGGAGTCCTCGGCACAGAAAAGACATGGACCTGTTGGATCAGGTCCAGAGAAGGGCCACAAAAATAATCAGGGGGATGGAGCACCTTTCTGTGAAGAAAGACAGAGTTTTGGGGTTGTTCAGCCTGCAGAAGACAAACCTCCTGGGAGACCTTCTTACATCCTTTCAGTACTTACAGAGGACTTACTCTTGTAAGATGGTGACAGACTCTTTAGCAGGGTCTGTTGTGATAGGACAAGGAAGGGGTGACGGTTTTAAACTAAAAGAAGGTAGATTCAGACTAAATACAAGGATTAAATTTTTCACACTGAGGGTAGTAAAACACTGGAACAGGTTGCTCATAGAGGTGATAGAAGCCCCATCCCTGTAAACATTCAAGGTCAGATTTGAGGGAAATATAGTTAATAGAGATGAGGAGAAGGCTGAGGTATTTAACACCTACTTTGCCTCAGTTTTTACCAGTAAGACAGGTGGCC